>CAHIKZ030005299.1:3310000-3417500 GCA_903632075.3 Acanthosepion pharaonis
AAGAAATATTTGAAGATAGCATTTTCAAGTGCTAAACTTTTTAAAAAGTATCTCTATCTCCCTCTGTTTATATATATATATATATATATATATATATATATATATGTTTATATATATATATATATATATATATGTGTGTGTGTGTGTGTGTGTGTGTGTATTGATATCTAACTATCTATCTATCTCAGTCTATTCATTTTTCTCTCTTTCACTGTATTAAGAATCAAACCCCTTACTTTTTTCCATTCGACCTTGGCATTATCTTGGTAACCATTGTTCTATTTTTATACGCCCTCATTCTGTTTATAATTTTGTAAGCCTTCTTCAATCTGTATTTTTCCTTTCAACCAAATTAACATAAAACACTTGAAAATATTGTAGAAGACATTAAACGCAGCCTCTTCGTCTTTATATTAATGAATTATATCAATAGTAGTCTGTGATATTTAAATCAGGAATCTTTAAACAAATCTAGCAAATCTTGTATTCACACTGGCAATGTAAGTTTTCGGGCAAAAACGGAAACAACGCTCAATTTTAAAGTTGCTATCTAAAAGCATGTGATAAGTTTTTTTTCTTCGTGATTTGCTAACATATAAAATTGCTGGTATTCTTAAGATAATATGTTCGGGTAGTGTAACGGATATCGGCGAGCCGAGTTCAAAAAACGAGATTGTCTATTGCTTCTCTTTTATATTCATAATATTTTGCGAAGTCATGATCCTGTTTTCTTTTACCAAAGATAGGGGTTCATTGGAAGATGAGAATGTCTTCTCATGATTTGCTTCTCAACCATTGTATAAGTAGAAAACACTGAATTCCAAGAGAATTCATCAAGAAACATTCCACTTTTTTTCTTATGAATGAATTTTAATTTGAAGATAATTAAGAATAACAATTACTAGATAGTTATTATCGACTAAAACCTAAAAGGACATGATATTTAAAAAAAAATGGAATAGATTCAGTATTTACGATGTAAAACAAACAAAAAAACCTTCACTGAATGTGTTAAACTTTTAGATTCGTCTCTCATTTCTTTATCCATTAAAGATCATAAAAGTAATTCACATTAGCCATGAATTTAGATAAACCTTACTGATTAACTAGAACTAATATATGCAGAACTTAAGACATAACAAATTCAACTTCAACGCCCAAATATGAAATGATTAAATTTGCATCTATATTATTATTATTGTGCTTTGGTCTATGTAAGTAAAATATTGGTGACGAATTTCAAGGGAAAGTAAACGATCTGGATTTATTCATTCCGGTGGATTAATGGATAACGGCTCGGATTGAGGAATTCAAGTCGAATCCATTACATTCACTTACGTGCTAATACCCACGGGAAAGGTACAAATCCATTTCTTACTATCCCCACCAGCTATGGGTAAATAGTAGGACAGGCCGGGGTCTATAGCCTTGGATGGCAACTGCTCTACCGCAGAAATAAATGACAAACAACGGCGGGAAAAAATCTGCCAGTCATGTATCCCGCATGGCGTATAACTGACTGACTGATACCGTTGTTAAAATTATAAAAAATGTGGTAACTAGTAGATATGTCCCGGAATGGGATATATTTGTAGCAAAGTAGCAAAGTGGTTTTGGACTACTGTAACCTAGTAGGACAAACTAGCAGATAACAGTAATGGACTGGTCCTCGTCGTAGTGGTAGGCAATAGGCGAAGACAATAGGCGTAATGCCTGTATCTCCACTTCAGTCTGTATTTATAGCTGACACCAGACAATCACATTACTGTGAGGGAGCACACAGGTGTATGCATATTCATTACATCATTAGCTAAAAAAACCCTCAAAAAACGGCACGAATTTATGAGTGTTCATTATTTAAATACTGACCACTATTAATGTATTTTATTTAAATAAACTGACAATTCTTTAAGAGCTGAATTCGAAATAATAATGCACTTTTTGTGCACATTTTTGACGTAAATTTTTCAAAAGACCCTTCTTAAGGATTTCTTCAGATACTAGGAACTAATAACTATTAAATATATCGAATACATAATCGTAGCAGTGTTAAAAAACGATTTTAGAAGCCGGCTACTTTCCGGGAGATAAATTTAATATGAATTATTTTTTATAAATAGAACAGAACCCTAAACTTATGAAGTACCTGGAAGAAATAGACCATTCTCGATAATTTTTCAGTGCCATTTTGAAATTCATCCCCTTGCTTTCTGTCACAAGTGTATCTTTTATTAAATAAAGATATGTTTGAAGAATCAAAGAATATTAGATTTTAAATCCATTTTCAAGAGCGAACCATTTTTTAAAAGAATCTATCGATCTATTTATTCATTAAAACGTATGCATTTATTAAAATTGTAAAAAAAAAAAAAAAAATAGGAAAGAAGTAAAACACCAATATTTCTTAAATATAAAGCCCTATTAATTCATTTAATTTAATTAAACATGAGTTGAATTCTTTAAGTCCTTAATTCGGCATAATCTATCTTCGGTGTTTTTGTACATTTTTTGCGCAAACTAAAAAAAAAAAAAAAACTTGTTAAATGTTTTTTCTTTGTAAAATCGGCGGAAACTAAAACACACACACATCTTAAGGTTTTTGTTTTCTAAAATAAAGGATTATGGGATACTATGATACCCCCTAACTATGAAACATATCGATACCTAACTTTAGAAATGATAAAAAAAATGATTTTACAGGTTGTCGTCTTTCCCGCGGGATCGATTTGCTATGAGTTTCTACTGCAAACAGGGCAGACCACTTATCTCTTGAAGTACCCTAGACCCGCCTAACTTTTCTACGTAAAAATCTATTTAGTTTGTTTATCTTTCCGACCGTACCTTGAAAAAAAGTTTTTATTAAAATATTTTGTCGCATGAAGTTGGATCTTAATATTTGGTGACTATGTTATTTGGTAAGCAGTTTTAGGATGAAGATTGTCACTATAATGTTAGATTTGCCCTTGCATTCTAAAACAGGTGTGACATTTTATCTTTACACCAATGGACACAAATAAAGGTGTTGTTGTTGTGAATGTTTTCCCTGAAATTGACTAAAGTATAAAATTGAAAAAATAATTAATACTTTCATGCATTTTCACAAATAACTGAAATTTTATTAGCAAATCTTTATTTGAACATTAACCTATATTGTATAAAATACGTGTATTTTCATTGAATGTATATAAGACATAGATATATCGAAGCATAGGTTGCTGTAGTAAATATTTATGAAGAATTAAATCTATTCACCACAACCGTCTCTCCTCAACCTGGTTTTAAGAGCTCCCTGTTAAAGGTATTTTCACATGAGTAATTAAAATTGCAATGACGGATGCTTAATTAATTTATTTCTGCCGTTAATCTTGACGGAGAGAAAACGGCACGTAAGTTTATAATTTAATCTAAAAATCATTGTTATAAAAAATTCCTTGGAATTTCTAGGTGTACAGCTAATATTATTCATTATGACTCATCACAAAGACATGTATCACTGTAAACAAATTTAATTTAATCACGTGTTACGACAGAAAAAATATTCATGCTAAATTCTATAAAACCTTATGGATTCTCGAACTATATAATATAAAGTATCGTTTAATTTAAATCGTCTGCGATAAACCATTTTGCCTTCAATCAGCATGGTTCGAGCTAACATCCGTGATATTGAACCATTGTGACTTCTCGGGTAAAATTTCTCACTAACAAAAGGGGAAATATCTTATTGGTAGGTCTGCTGCTAAGAGATTAGGTTCAGTGCATCGTGATAGACAATTTTTGCCTCTAGAATCTATCTTACATATTCATAAGTTTACCATTTGTTCATGCTTTGAAAATTGCGACACATATGGTCTGGTGCTTCTGCTATGTATTTCGGGGTTCTTGATAAAACCCAAAAGAAAATCTGCAATTTTATTGGTCCTGACCTGGCATATTGCCTATCCTATAAATAAAATTTTATAGACATGTTTTTCTTTGCTGACACTACTGTTACGGTTTTGATTTCTCTTGTCACATGGTAATATTATTTTGAAACTTACTTGGTTGTAGAAAAACTAATCAGTGGTGTCATGTTTCAACAAAATGGCAATCTTGTCACAAATGTCCCTGATGACCTGAAAAGCCAACTGAGTAATTACATGAGGAAATATCAGACTCTGGTCAATTAGATCATCAGATTTAAACCATTTGCTGGGTCAGTATGACATCTATTCCAGCAACTCCGTATTTATGTTCGAACCCCTCGTCTGATTGTTCAAGTCTTGCGATTAATTGATCACAAAAATAAAATTTCATGAAATTTTATCCATGGTATCTAGACTTTATGAATTGAAGCGCAGTACTAGAATGGCGGTAAGGTCTCATTATTTTGCTGGTGAAATGGCTAGATATAACCGTAATCGTTATGTTAACTGTTTCTTTCCGCATACTTCTCGCTTGTGAAAGTCTCTTCTCGTTTCTTACTTCCCAGTCAAATTAAATGCAATGTCTATTGTTACCCTTTCTCTTCTTAATTCTTGTTCTTATTTACTCTCCTTAATAGTGTGTTTTTCTCATATTGCCTCACGCTAAGTAAGGCCTTGCGTCTTAGTGGATTTATTGCCTTATTTATTGTGAAATGGTTAAATATATAACTTCACACACAAACATATATATATATATATATATATATATATATATATATATATATATCCACCACTGCAGATAGTCTCAGATGTGACTGAATGTACTTGGGAAAATAAAAGAAATGATAAAAATTACGGCGCCTTCCATAATAAATTTAATATCAACATTAAGAAGTCGAGCAGAGAATTTGAGAGGATTAACATAAAATATAAATATTCAACCAAAGATGCTAGAATGAAGATATATATATATATATATAATTTATGTATGTAATAATTCAGATCTAAATAAATATATCCCTGAAAAGACACCGTGAATCAGAACAAGCAACAATTTTCTTTGTCAACTTCATACGAACACTGATGGCTTTTATTAAGATAAATATATTTACCTTCATAAAGTCTATCCGAGAACGAAATGGTGTTAGTAAAGACAGGTTTCCCTTTTGTCTTTATTCATACATATGTATTTGTAAGAATTTGTCAGATATAGTCAATGGTAGCCAGAGTTTCCTTGCTTTGTAGATTTTATTGACGTATGATTCCATACAGTCTTGATTCCCCTCTCTCTCTCTCTCTCTCTCTCTCTCTCTATATATATATATATATATATATATATATATATATATATATATATATATATATATATATATATATATATTATATTTTAGCATCTTTTTTTGAATATTTATATTTTATTTTAATCCTCTCAAATTCTCTGCTCGACTTCTTAATGTTGATATTAAATTTATAATTATGAATTTTTTTTATTTTTTTCATTTTTAGAGCATAATGTTTTTCTAGTGATACAAGTCTTACTAATTAACCTATAACTGGAGGGGAGAATCCATGCCTTTTTCAATGTATTTGCGCGTACGATAATATGACAAACCTAACTGGAATTAGAACTCATATCTCAGATTAACAATTCCGAGCCATTATCCATTACATAACTCGCATATCCAAGCTATTCCCAAGTGGGCACCCATCAAGGTATTGATCAGCCTCGGTAATCGGAGTGTCAACGCAATGCTGCCGGAAGTCAAGATTGAAGGTGTACAGTGTTCGAACCATTGTGAATTTAACAATGAAAATGAACACACTGGTTTTAATAGCAAAGTAAATAATAATAAATCCTCGTCTACAAAATTCTGATAAACATTATTGATTCTTCTTCTAACAGGGATATAAATATACACAGCATACGAAATGCTAAAAATAGTTCTTATGAAGTCATATTTTTCATTTTAGAGACGTTTATTTCAATTAGAATTCCAACTGGGAAATAACTCTGTTCCGTTTTGAAGGAATATCTTATTTCTTTCCACAAAGAGAATAACGACAACAAAAATAGCTACGGGCCTTAAAATATGCTAAAAAATCGCTGTTACCAAAATCATTCCTAATCACTAAAATAGTTGGAATTCCGTAGACATAAAGGAATCAACCATGCAAGTTGATAGCACATTTTATACATTGTATCAAGAGATGTGTTGAGGAAGATTGTTTGCTTGCTTGATTTATCAACTACTTAAGGGTCTTTTATTACCAGAATTTACTTTTTACGGGAGCTTTGGAGGAATAAAAATATGTGTTATTCTGCTTTCACAGTTGAATACATGGTAGATGATACTCAGCTTTCACAGCTGAATACATGGTAGATGATACACAGCTTTTGTGAATATACATGTTTGTGTGGACATAATTACTAGAGGCAGTGATATTTCTGTTTTATTTTATAATTTACTATACAGTTTGTTTTAAGAAAATATAGGATATTATTTTCTTTGAAGCAATAAAATAATGAGATATGTTATTCTGTTTTAACAGTTGAATACATGGTAAATGATACTCTGCTGTCACTGCTGAATACATGGTAGATGGTACTCAGCTTTTGTGAATATACATGTTTGTGTGAACATAATTACTAGAGGCAGTTATATTTGTTTTATTTTATAATTTACTAGACAGTTTGTTTTAAGAATATATAGGATATCATTTTCTTTGAAGCAATAAAATTATGAGATATTTTAATCTGGTTTCACAGTTGAATACATGGTAAATGATGCTCTGCTTTTGTGCATATACATGTTTCTGTGGACATAATTACAACATCCGGTGATACGTGCGTTTCATGTGGATTTGTTGAAGTTATATGTTGGAATAAATTTCGATTTATTTAACATATTCTATCATATTACGTGTATGAATAACGTGAATGTGTTATTTCAGGTTGGTTGCTTGATTTTGTTTAGCGGCATATCAACCTCTGTGAGTTATTTAATGCCGAAATCTAAATAGTTTGAACATAATTTTATGGATTCAACTAGATAAAATGTATTGTTGATCTTTTTCCTATAAAATATATTGTTGGTGATTCTGCTTTAAAAATATATTGTTGGTAATTTTACTATAAATATGTAGTGTTGGCAATTTTTTATATAAAAATGTATTGCTTGTATTTTTTATTATAAAAACCTATTTTTATATATTTTTAGTGTCTGTGTTTTCACTATTTGCCCATTGCTGAGACACTAAAAGTTTCTCGCACTCCGGGTGAGGGTGGACCTGGAAAGAAGTGCAAGATGTGGTTGGTTGATGAAGACACGAGAAGATCGGCTCTGAAGCTTGCTAATGAGATCAAAATTGTGTCTGCTTTGAATTTGTCAACTTCTTGTATGTTCCACGTTCTTTCAATTCGTGGGCAATCGGGGATCTCTACCACATCCTAAACTCGTGATTCTTAGCAGCGTTTTCCCCATTTGTCAAGCCTCTCGTCCTTTCCATCATTCATTCACTCAGAACCAGTAGGTAGGTGGCCTGTAACGTTCTCTTATTTCTTTCGCTCTCGATATGTATTTTCCAATCCTTCTTTCCTATGTCCAAGAAATGTCAGCTATTTCCTTCTGATTCATTTTTTTTTGTCGTTTTCTTTAAAACTTGCTCGTCGACTACTTGTTTCTTCCATGAATTCTCGGTATCCTTCGGTAGAAACAGATTTATTTCAACTCCAGTATCCTCTTTATCCGTCCAGTATTCTCCGCCATGCAAGAGGTTTGATATCACATTGTGTTATAAAGTACATATGGACGATAAAGGGTATGTCCCTATTTTCATAAATACAGTAGTGAATACTGTATGTTGGTCGAAGTTTGGAGATCCACTGTGGTATTCACTTGACTCACTTCTAGCAGTTGACTACATCTACGCGCCGCTGATGAATCTTATATGTATTGTTCTTGTCCTAAGTATTATCGTTAAGTAGAAATTAATTATTCTATTCAGTAACCTTTTCTCGGTTACAACACATTGCAAGCCAGGACTTATCTTTGCTGCTAATAAATCTTTCCTATTTTTAGTACTTTTAGCTTTTGTAATGCATGTTTTCGATAACCCAGTGCACATTACAACGATTAAACGTACTCCGATAAAGTCTTGTGTTTATGATCGTATGCGGATAGGAAAGCAGTGCTGAAATTGAAATACAAAGAACCCGTATATAGGATAACGAGAATAATAATAAAAAAACAACGATTTTTGGACAGCATACATGCTCGAATACATGCTCGAATAAAACGTATTTGGGTTTAATGAAAACCGCAAGTTTGGCATGGCCATAGTGGAACGTAGAGTAAAAATTGTTTGGTATGAATAGTCCCACATATCGGTAGTAATGTTCAGGTCACGTGGCTTACGTGTTTCAATGGAACAAGCGGAGCGCATTTTATCGGCAAAATAATACATGCTGGCAGCTATTGCAATATTTTGATTGAACATATATCAATCGACATAGCCGCATATATTTCTTTTGATATCGCTATTATTTTACCTACTATCACACCTTGGAAATGTTTATTGTTTTAAAATGCGATGATTAGAATTTTAATAAGACCTAAAATTATGATGAATGTGAATTTATACATTATTTTTCTCCTGAGAATTTACAAGAAAAAATCCATTTATTTATTAGGTGGTTTATTTACAACTAGCAGCATGGCCCGGCGTTGCCCGTGCTTGATTCAAAAATCGTACGACACATACAGCAATCGCTATCACTTGACTTAAAATATTTTTGCCCTTCCTTGTCTTTAAAGGAGTGCCCTTTGCCGTGCTGATGTTGCTACATGCCTTATTTCTTGCCTATCTCACACTGAGAATTTTTTCTAAGCTCTATACTAAACATTAAATCTGTTACGAAAAAAGAACTAAACAAAATAAACACAAAACAATCAGCTTTAAAAAAGGACTTGTAACTGGAAAAACCGAATGAAAAAAGAATGTTAACAACAAATACTTTTTCACACCCAACCCTGTTCTGCGGAATCAGAATCAGCGTTGAGTTTAAGCAAGCGAATTAGCCAATTGGAGTATAGTGCCATGCAGATTTAAATTTTTCCCACTTGTGACGAATGCAGCTATCGATACTTTTTTTGTATGCTAGCATGCTAGTTAACATTCGTGTCAGTCAGCTGTTGGCTCTCAGGCTGGCCAATAGAATCTTCCTGCTTATTCGTGGCAGCCAGCTATAGGCTCTCACTCTGGCCAGTAGAAAATGGCCGCAAACTACATGAAAAGAGCTGTAGAAGCATGAAAAATTATTATTATTACTATCGATGGGAGTTGGGAAATGCAAAGTCGGTCTTGGCCTTTCCACTAACTTGGAGCATGTGCATGTAAATTTTGGTGCAAATCCGTCGGAAATTGCGGCCGTGCATTCGTTACACACACACACACACACACACACACACACACACACACACACACACACCCTGCCTTTTATAGATAGAGATAATAATTTTACATTTACAACATTCTAAAAACTAATAGAATTGTAATAAAACTAATGCACTGCAATAGTTAATAGTGTTTCATAAGTAGTGTTTCATATGTTTAGTTTTTATCAAAATTCGGTAGGAACCTCGAAGCGGTATAATGGTGAGCAAGCTTGTCTCGCTAAAACAATTACGAATTAGCAGTGAGTTCGTTCCTCGCTGGGTACCCCCTACTTTCGGCTATATGCCACATCTAAGCTACGCTTGGAAAATCACTATATTTTGGGCACCTCGAGGTGGTGTAATGGTTACCAAGCTTGTCTTGCTACTAGCAATTACAAGTGAGTTCGATCCTCACTGGGCGCCCCATACTTTCGGCCTTGGGTCACATCTAAGCTACACTTGGAAAGTCTCTTTATAAAAATTCTAATCATCAGTTTGTAAAACAATAAACATTGCCGAGAAGTGAAAGTAGTTAAAATAATAATGGTGACACGTGAAAAACCGTCCTTTTGACATTTTTTTCTTTTGCAGGCACCAACGTCCAAGATTGCCGAAAACCTACCGTATCCTTATAATCCCAAACGCAACGCTAAGAAAATTTAAAAAAATGTTTTTGAAGGATCAAAAGAAATATAAAAGACTCCGATATGTACGTTGGCGGATGAGCTTTTGGGAGGGGAAAAATAGAACGAAGACTGTCGTGAAGAGAATGTGGAAAAAATGCATACTGTCGAAATGGAAAAGCATTCTTGTGACTTCACAATATAGGGTTGTGAAGATCTACAAAAAATGCAAGCAATAATGAAAAATACAGGCAGCCGGCAAATATTGATTTTATTTAAACTTTTTTCATTCGTATGTACATCTATTTTGATTGGCTGATAAAAAACAAAAATTTATATATTTTTTTTGGAATGAAATTAGCTTCCTATAGAAAGAAAAGAAAGTAGGAACGTATTCATCTATGGGCGAAATTGTACAAAAAAATTTGAAATTTAATCTCATCCTCCAATCTAGACTGGAAGATGAAATTTCGCCTCGACTGAAGTCGAAATACTATATTGAATCAATTGCTAGGTGATGTAATGAATATGCATACACCTGTGTTCCCCCTCACAGGAATATGATTGGTTGGTGTCAGCCATAAATACAGGCTGATGTAGAGGTACAGGAGTACGTCTATCGGTCAATGTCCATTGAACTACGCCTATTGCCGACGACTACGACGAACAGCAGTCGATTACTGCTACCTGCTAGATTGTTCTACTCGGTTACAGTAGCCAAAACCTCTTAGCTGCTTCGAACAAATATATCCCTTTTCCGGGACATATCACTAGGTATGTTGCTTATAAATTTGGTTCACTGTGTCGTGGTAGATATTTCACTCTGCAGAATGTATCTTACATATTTATATCTCTACCATTCGTCCATGCTTTGTTTATTGCTGGCCATATATGGTGCGGTGTTCCTGCTGTATATCTAGGGCTTCTTGATAAAATTCAAAGAAGAGCTAGTAATATTATTGATCCTGACAAGTCGTCTCGACTTCAGTCACTTTCCCAGCAATATAATGTAGATTTACTGGACCTTTTTCTATAAATCTTCTTATAGTAACAGTTCGGATGAACTTTCCTCTATGGTATCTAGACTTTAAGCGCAGTACTAGACTAGCGGAAAGGTCTCATCATTTTACATTTGAAATGGCTAAATGTAACCGTAAGTTCTATGCAAAGTTCTTAGCGTATAAATTCCTCCTTGGAGGGATTTTCAACGCAGGCTTATCATCTCTCAGTTGCGTCTCTGTCCTTGGACAGAGTGCGCTCAGGGGCTTCTCTGTCAAAGGACAGAGGGGCAACTGAGGAAAATGATACTGAAGAGGTGCCCAGCCCTGGGGAACAGCTGCCCGAGGCCGCGCCCTACCATTGCACAAGAGGGAGGGATAGGTGCTCGCACCGAGGCCAGCGCAACCGACGGTTGTGGGGGGGGTGTCCATGCCCGGGTGCACGTGCTCTCTCCACTTTAAAAATACCTTGTGTCACATCTCATTTTTTTTTTTTTGGGGGGGAAATGAGTAACACCGTAATTTCTATGCTAACAGTTTCTTTTCTCCCACTTCTCACTTGTGGAACTCACTTCCAACTTCTTGTTTCCCAGTCAAAAATTTAACTCAGTACAGTATCAATCTGATATATCCCGAAAAGGGATATATTTTTTCGGGGTAGCTAAGTGGTTTTGGCCACTGTAACAGGGTAGAACAATCTAGCAGGTAGGCATAATCGTCTGGTACTCGTCGTAGTCGTAGGCAATAGGCGTAGACCAATAGGATAGCGAATGGCGTAGTCCAATGGGCGTCGTCAGTAGACCTCTACGTCAGCCTGTATTTATGGCTGACACCAGCCAATCATATTCCTTTGAGGGGGAACACATGTGTATGCATATTCATTACATCACAATCGTTATCTATTGTCTTCTTCATTACTCTTCTATTGTTCTCGTTTTTAATAATGTTTCTCTTTTGTTTTTATTCTTTCAGAGTCAGTAACCCCTTGTGTCTTAATGGTTTTATTACTTTGCATGAGATGTTTAAAAGATATACAAAAAATATATAAACGAAATATAGATTTTTTTTTAATTGCAGGTGTTGATTTTACAGCTTTATTCAATGAAGTAAAACAGAAAGAAACTGAACATTTGAAATATACCTGGCTCTTGAGGGAGAAATATTATCTGAGTGAAGCTTAACGATGACAGGTTTTGTCCACTGTTAACAATATCCTTAGAACAGGTACAAAGATCCTTGGTAAAGCTTTAGAAATAATGAAACCCCGAGAATGAACCAAAAACAACCCAAAGAAGAGCATTATTTAAATTAGCTAGAACACCGAGAAGGCCTCTTGAGTATTTAGAAAAGTATTACAATGTGTACTAATTATTTCCATAGATGTCTTCATAGTAAGTCGGATCGGTTCGACAAGGTCAAATAGGAAACTGATCTCAAAAATGGGCGAAGAACTATTGTTAACTAGAGCAGGATATAGCTTGTTATTTTAAAAGTATTTAAAACAAATCTGCTCTCTTTTAATTGTCTGAGAGAACTCTTTTTGACTTCCATCAGCATGGCTGATGCTAACCGTCAGAACAATGACACAATGCGCCTTCGCGAGTTAACGTTTTTCCGCTGACATGAAGTCGAAATATTATATTCCTGCAATCGCTAGGTCTGATGCTTTGGAATGTTGGTTCATTGTGATGTGCTACATAACTTTTTTTGCTAGAATCTATCTTACATATTTATAAGTCTACAATTCGTGATATTTCTCTAATAGTTTTGATGATCATTCCCCTATAACACTTTGATTTTATGAATTTAAATGCAGTACTGTTGACCATGTTCACCATAGTCTATGAATATAGAAAACAGCGCAAACATAATCTGTTTAATGTCTCTCTAAGGTCGTTATTAGTCCTGGGTAGGGCGTAAAACTGCATCCAATAGTTATTGTCTTAAGAGACGTCAGTTTTTGGTATGAATGTAAGTCCTTAGTTTTGGGGTATAAACGTAAATAGTCCTACCTTTAGGCCAATCCTCCTCTGAATGACTCTCAGGATCACTCTGACCCAGAATGATATTGCCTGTTTTAATGGGTCCCAGCGATGGGTAAAATAACAACTTTTTCCACTTTTTTGTTGTGATCACAACCCAAATTTATAATATTATTATTAATGTTTATTAATCTGAAATACTTAACAGTGGACAAAATGATATAACTAATTTTTGTGGATATTAATTTAAAAAAATACAAAAAAAATAATTACAAAACAAAAAGATATTTTATGAATACTAAAGTATTTGTTCCATATGAATATTGACTTTACTAATATTTGGAAAGAAGATTCCATAATTTACCCAAAAATTCCAACAAGTACAAGATTGGTGGCTATGTCTCATCATTTTACGGTTGAAATAGCTCGATGTAACCCTAAGTTCTATTTTAATCTTCAAAGATTTAAATACAATGTCAACCGTCATTTTCTGTTTTCTTATTTTCTGTTCCTTTATTGTTCTCTCTCTTTAATAATACTTTTTATCTCATATTCTTTCACACTCAGCAACCTCTTGCGTCTTAGTGGATTTATAGCCTTGCATACGTTGCAATGATTAAAAAATTATAAATTGTTATATCTCGTGCAAGATATAATAAACAAAGTAAACCCGAGTGTGGTTTTCAATAATAATTTTATAATCGGATGTAGGTATGTCAAAATACAGAGACAGAGTCAGGAGTAAGCTAACCGCAATGGTGTTAATAAACGAAGACCTTTTCCTCTACTGTTTACTGTGGTCGTACTTTATCGGCAACCAGTCCGTCCATTATCGTGAATGGGGAAGTTGGGTTATCTCATCACAACATAAATAAATCGAAAGAATGTAGTCAAAAATCTACATAATCTTAATGATGAACTGAGGGAGGTCCTATCTCTAATGAGTGGGATATAAAGGTATCAGGGAAAAAAAGACAATTTTTAAAACATTGTAAAATTAGACGTACGGTTACAGAAAGTAAACACACACGAGTAGACATATATATGGGATGGTTATTTTATAGTAAGTTTGACTCAATACACGACTCGATAACCACTCAAGGTAGAGTGTTACTGAATGAGGTTAGTAATGGTAGATAGGAGGAAGTGAATTTTATGAGGACAGAGCAGATGGATTGTCCCGTTACATGAAGAGTTTAAGAGTGGGTTGCTTATGGAAGCACACACGTCGGATTTTGTTCCAAAAAGAAACAGTTCTTTGCTAAACGTTATCTGAGTTGAACTTCCAATGAGGTGTAAACAAGACAGTGTTGATTCCCTGGGGGGGGGTAACATGGCGTGATCTAGCTGTTATGATCTTAACTGGTGGGAGTAAAATAGAAAGAAAAGCATTTCACAGAAATCGAATTGTATCGAGAGAAAACGCACAGAGGTTAAAAAGATGAGAGAGAGAGAGAGAGAGAGAGAGAGAGAGAGAATGTAAGATACGAAGTAGGGGAGGGGATGTAAGGGAGTGAAAAAAAGAGAAAGTGATAAGCTAGAAGGGAAGGAAGAAACTGAAATAGAATAAAGGAAAAGATAAATTGAAAAAGGGGGAGGGTATAAAAACGCAAACCGAGAAGAAAAGAGGAAGACAAAGATATGGCATAATATATATATATATATATATATATATATATATATATATATATATATATATATATACATACACGCACAACCTTATGCAAATTATTAATTGAAACAAAACATAATTCCGTTAATATTTTCTTGTTTCACAGATGACGCATTATTTTTCAAGGCCAAACAAATTTCACCAAACACCCATAAAATAGATTAATATTATTGCACACCACTACAAATGAAATAACCTCAGGAAAAAACAGAAATTGATTAGAATCTGTCAATCCAGTGTGTCTAAAACTGACCGTATAGTTAAAGAAAGAAAACTAAAGCGGTGGTTTCAATTAATATGAGCAATGGTATATCCAACCAAATATGTTAGCTCTATCTCTGATATTGAGCGCTTTCTAATAAGTACCGCGCATATAATATATAAATAATTATACATATATATATATTTATTTATATTTATATTCACTTTTCACATATATATATATATATATATATATATATATATATATATATATAATACTAAAGCTCTAATATCGTATATATATGTGCGTTCCCGTGATACATCATAGACGATACATAAAAAAAACCGAAAGAATTTAGAATAGATACTGCCATGAGATCGCTTGAAAATGAGCATAACAGGACAATAACGGCCTTAAACTTGACGAAACCGAAATTTTATCGTCAAAATATTTATGTTTGTATTAAGAGGAAAGAACAAAGTAATTTTTTTTTAATATATATATATATATATATATATATATATATATATATATATATATATATATATATATATATATATATACACATATAATGATCCAAGTGAAAGTGAATCCAATTAATAAAATAGCAAAACTGATTCACATAGAGGGTTCAATGTTTTATTTCAACAGAGCATACATTACATCCAATAGGAATTAAGATTACTTTTGGGTAACCTACAAAATAAAAATAATTTCCAGGATTTTTCAACCACCTGATGGATAAGAAAAATATCAAATAAGACTGGCTTAAAAATGAATTTACAAACTAGGCAAAAGCGAGAAAAATAGAAAGAAAGCGAAAAAAGAACAAAAACAACGGAAGAAAAAAGACAAAGTAAAAGAATTAGTGAAAAGATAAGATAGAAAGTAAAGAGAAAGAGAAGAAAGAAGGTATTGAGAGAGTATCAATGTCTGGACATTTTTAATTTGTAGGTGAAATTGTGCAAAAGTAACCTTAGTTCCTACTGGATATTATATATATATATATATATTTGTATGTGTGTCTGCATATATATGTGTATATATATATATATATATATATATATATATATATATATATATTTGTTTTGTGTGTGTGCACATATATATATATATATATATATATATATATATATATTTATTTGTATGTCTTTGTGTATATATATATATATATATATATATATATATATATATATATAAATAAATGTGTGTGTGTGTGTGTGTGTGTGTGTATATATTATATAAACTTGGTTCAATAAATAAACAACGAACAGAAATCAATTGGTAGGAAGAAGAATAACCAAAGGATTTGTAGTTGCGTGAGAAAGAAGCAAGAGGAATAAAAGAGTCGGCACCAAGCCGAAATGAATAGCTGAAAGGAAGCACTTTAGAAACCCGAAACAGTAAAGGTAGATTTAAAATGCAAGGGTTGGGTAAAAAAAAAAGAAGTTACACCAAACTCTATATGCACGTTCTTCGTGCACTCAGTCCCCCTTTACGTAGGGATGCTGCCGTTGTTATACGATGAAAAGCTTTGTGCAGCAAGATGAAAATCTCAGTCTGATTTCGGTATCAGGTTTTTCTTTCAATAATTGCAATCTGGATTTGACGAAGTGCCAATTCTCAGAACCCACCCTGTTCATCCAATATAAAACATTAATGCACACCGTAAATGCTGTATTAATTGAAAAAGTAATTAAAAAAATCTGTTATTAATTTTAGGTTTCTAAAAAAAAAAGGATTTCTTAATTATGAGTTTAAAAAATACAGTTTTAATTATAGCGTTCTGTCTGTAACACATCAATGCTCACCTTCCCGAAAAATTCGTCATTAAATGTGTACTGTGGAATTTTTCGAGGTGGTGCTTATTCATGTGTTAAATACATTTATTTTTATTTTGTTTTCTTTCCCATGATTATATATCTATATTGCATAATACTTTTCCATATACTTCTAAAATCATTGCTACGATAAAGAAGAGGATCCCAAATAGCAACAATCGTCAATTATCAGAAGAGAAAGAAGAAATCAAATATTCCACATGAAGCATTGCACTCAATACCAAAAATAATCTTTTTTTTTTATATGTTAACTTGATATAAAGCTCAAAATTTACACAAGGTCAAGGCTTACGTTGTTGTATGAAAATAAGAAGAGTCGGACGTAAGAACTGAAGATTATGAGAATTTAGAGGAAAGATAACTTTTGGCACGAGAGTTGAAGAGGTTATGCTTGTGATGATCGGTAAAGCATCCTCTCAGTAGTCCGTTCCACAAAGCAATAGTTATTAGGAAGAAGCTGTAAGAATGGAACTTCCTTCTTAATAATGGAATACAAAGTAAATGGCGATGGTTCCTTCCGGTGACGTCACATGCCGGGTTTTAGCTGTGAAGGTCTGAACTAGCGGAACTAATGATAGTAGCTCATCAGAAGATATGCGATAGGAAGGCCAATATAGTAGCGAGGTGGTTGCGTTGTTTCATCGAAAAGAATTTGTAGAGTTCAAATTAGTTCATCGACTATAAATACCTGGAAGATATGCCTGGACACTGTTGAGACTAAAAAGTGGAGATTGGTTAGCTCAAGACAATATAGTGATTTTCCAAACATAGCTTAGATGTGGCACAAGGCCGAAAGTATGGGGCACCTAGTGAGGATCGAACTCACTACTCAAGCGTAATTGCTCTAACGAGAAAAGCTTTCTAGCCATTACACCATGTCGAGATGCCCGCTTCAGACAATATATGACAACAGTACTACATTTTTAGTCTTATTCCTATAAATATTCTTTTGATAGGACGTGGCAGGAAGGATCCTGATCATTCTTGAACATTACTAGGAACCAACCATTTTTATCAGCATTTTAGTGGTGAATCTTATGTCGGAGATCCATTTGAGCTTTGCGTAGAGTTCAGTCTCAAAAGACTTTCCGTGAGAGGAGAAGGTTTAGCGCAGTGTTTCCCAAACTGGGCGATATCAGCCACCAGTAGGCATTTTCAACTGTTGGGTGGGTGATAAGCAGCTGAATAGAAAAAAAGTGGTTGATTGGAAATTTCAGTGGACGATATAGGGCTTTGATCATTATACAGTTATTAAAACATGTACTGCCCCAAAATATATATGGAAAGAACCTGTATATAAGAATAACATAAAACAGAAGGTCAATAGAAATAAATTGGTCAATTTTCTAGATAAGATATAAATATTCCCGCCAACAACTAATACTATGTTATTTTCTATAGCTTTGAGAGAGGCCATTAACATTTTTTATAGTTCTTCATACGAAATA
This sequence comes from Acanthosepion pharaonis, assembly GCA_903632075.3. Lineage (NCBI taxonomy): Eukaryota > Metazoa > Mollusca > Cephalopoda > Sepiida > Sepiidae > Acanthosepion > Acanthosepion pharaonis. The sequence continues at coordinate 3,328,107 of CAHIKZ030005299.1, forward strand.
ACTTCTTTTTCTAGTTCTCTCCAGAATCTATCTTACATATGTGACGGTTACACACCTGGCCCAGGGTCGAATCCCTTGGTTACGGCGCCAACTGTGACGTCGTTCCTCCTGGTCGCTCCTCCTGGTTCCAAGCGTGCCGCTCCAACCCCTTGGTTAGATCATCACCAGCCTCGCCTTTCCCAACTCGCTTCCAATACCTGGTTACTGAAGCAACTGTACTGATCTCCGGTCTGTCTACCCACGCTGTGTTTAGATCTTAGACAGACGGGACCAGCAGGGATTGGGGCCGATACAAGTTGAGTCCGACGGGGGTGGCAAAACACAAGTAAAAAAAAAAAAAACTCACGAGACAAAAGGATTGCTGATAAAAAAAAAAGGGTAACAACCTTTTATATCTAATGTCCGTTACATAAAAACAAAATTGTTCTCAATTCCCGACCCGCTCTGTGGACTATGGCACCAAGCTTCTATCACACAACCTAAGGATTTCGAATTGCCTACTCTCTAGAATTGTGTATGTCGGAGTGTGGTTTAGTTCGACACTGGGGCTAATTTCTGTCAATCATTCGCAGTTGATTCTTCTCTTCGACTTGAGTTGTATTTCTTCTTCTTCGTCGACTTAGATAGAACTTCTCTTGTCTTCGACTTGGGCTGGAAGGATTTCTTGTTTTCGACTTGGGCTGGAAGGATTTCTTGCCGCAACTCAGCCGCAACTCTCTGTCGTCCGAGGTGATCTCTTCTCGCTGCCGTCCGGGCTGAACTCTGCCGTAACTCTGCCACAACTCTTGGCGTCCTTCGAGCAATCTCCTTCTTCGTCTGCTTGGGCTGGAAGTTCTCTTGTCTTCGACTTGGGTGGAAGGATTTCTTGTCTGAGGATTCTCTTGCCCGCAAAGGGGCGAGTGAATCGGGCCTGATGCCCGCGTTCAGGCTCTATCCCTGCCCGCGGTCCAGCTGCAACTCATTTCTGTCGACTGGGGTCCTGCTTTTATTGACGCCGCAACAAAACGGGGTGGGTTTGTCGGCGTCAGGGGTTTCTCGATAATTCCAATAGCCGCATTATTTCTGTCTTCCCATTATCGCTATTATTTTCACCCCTACTTCCTCACAGTGCCTTTGGTGGGGAGGCGCATATCCATCTCTACCGGTCCCTCGTATGTCAGGTCACCGCTTCCGACCAATGGTTCCTGATCGAGCATTTCTTTCTTTTCTTTCCCGTATGCCACGTGACCGTTTCCGACCAATTGTTATTGATCGAGCATCCTTTCTCCTCTTTTCGGGCGTGGTTTACATCGTTCTTGTTTTAAAAAACAAAATCCAATTTTGCCCTTTTTGCACGTACGAAAAATGACAATCATGGCTTTTTCTCACCTGGGCTCTGTTAAAACAGCCTGCCGCTAATTAGATGTGACTTCAGGAAAGAATATTGGCGCCATCTGTGAGCTGAGACAATCGTTTTTTCACCTCTTGTTTTTGTCAGACCCGACAGTCAGAAAATCTTAATTATCTACATTGAAAATGTCTCCACTTTATTATCGCGGGTTTCCAATTCTTAACAGGTCAGAATCTGTATACCGTTCCACCGGTCACTCCCCTCAATCCAAAAGACACTTTTTCTCTGATTAAAAAAAATTTCGTTTCTATTGTTCTAAAAAAAAATTTCCCTTTCTCCGAATTGATAATGAGTCTTTCTACGCAAAAGTCGGTCATGTGCTTCGACCGATTTTTTTTATTATCAATACACTCTTATCAAGCATTGTCCCTTCCACTCTCTAAATGACTTTCCCTTCTAAATAACAAATCCCATTGTTCTTTCGAAAATCGGCCAAGATGTTGGCCTAATTACCTTTCTGATACGTGTTTTTGTTAATGACCGCTTTTTGTATTTCTCAACCTCTCTCTTTTGCTTTTTCTCTTTCTTTCTCTTCTTTTTCTTTTAGGATCGTCTAAGTACAACTTAGTGAATTATTTTCAACTCAATTATTTTCCGTTTAAAAAAAAAAATCAACAACCTGTTTAATAAACCGAGTAAAAAAAAAAATTAAATCATATTTCTATGAATATTTCTAATAATGCAAGGTGCCACAATCCTCCCCTAACCGATTTGTCATTTACCCGTAAATGACACCTAAACCCAATTACATCAATTAACATACACCATGCATTTGTCTCATGCAATTCTATTCTACTTTCTAAATGCAAGGGTAATGTTCTTCCCATTTTCTTTTGTTCTACATGCAATGAAATGTTCTTTTCATTTTCTTTTGTTCTACATGCAATGAAATGTTCTTTTCATTTTCTTTTGTTATACAGGCAATGTAATGTTCTTTTCATTTTCTTCTGTTCTACATGCAATGAAATGTTCTTTTCATTTTCTTTTGTTCTACATGCAATGTAATGTTCTTTTCATTTTCTTTTGTTCTACATGCAATGAAATGTTCTTTTCATTTTCTTTTGTTCTACATGCAATGAAATGTTCTTTTCATTTTCTTTTGTTCTACATGCAATGAAATGTTCTTTTCATTTTCTTTTGTTCTACATGCAATGAAATGTTCTTTTCATTTTCTTTTGTTCTACATGCAAGGTAATGTTCTTTTCATTTTCTTCTGTTCTACATGCAAGGTAATGTTCTTTTCATTTTCTTCTGTTCTACATGCAAGGTAATGTGTGCGTGTGTCTGTAGGTGCAGATGTGTTCACTAGGATTTGTTCTTCTTGGTCAATGTTTTCCTCTCTGCCGTGGGAGGTTTTTCCGCCGCACGTGGTGGTCTCACGCCAGCCTCCTCCATTGGTCTTTCAGCAATTTCTTCGCCAGTCCTGTCTGAGTAAGGAACACTGCTCGGCATCTCCTCTCGAGTTGTTGCATGCTCACTAGACTGTCGTTCGCTAATCTTCTCTTACTCTTAATCTTCCATATCATTACACCCCTGATGGCTATAACTAGAATGTACCCATTACTATTGACCAACTTATCGCGATCTGCTCATCGTCTTCCCAAGCTACACCTTCGTCTCCCAACGCACTTAACTTATCTCTTAAGTGATCCATATCGATCTTTTCTATTGGCTTCATTAATACTGGCATCTTATTTAAGGTAACATTAGAGAATCTCTTCACTATCGGCTCCCATAATTCTGTACAATTGACTAAGCCTCTACCAATCATCTCTATGAGTGAATCTTTTTCTTCATACCTTTCTTCCATCTGGTAATAGGGGGCAAGGAGATGGACACCCCAACCACCGAACATCCCATGGGTAGCGTCACCAGGGATAACGGTGGCCTTATTCTTAATGTCCTTGTGGACTCTCCCCACATACCCTAGACAGGCTGATATGTTTCTGTGTGGCTACTGCCCACACCCGTCTGAAACACTGATAGCTTTGTGGTAATGCCGAGTTTGTTAATACCTCTACTTGGCAGATTCTTTTGATTCCTTCCCCCTCCCTTCAAACAATTCTAGTATGCACAGTCTGCGGTTATCAGTTTTATAGATAGGGCTCAACGAGGTACAAGTCCCCAGGGTATCATCTCTACACCTTCTAGCTTCATCAGCTGATAGCAACATGAATTTCTGTTCTCCCCTGAATTTAATGCTATGTAGTCTGCTTCCACCTTGTACCTAGCTATCATTCCCAAACCTTTGATCTCTTCTGGGGTAGGGAATGGGTAAGTTTATAACCTGGTATATCTCGAATATACTCGCTATCTAGTAACGGGACAGATATCACTACCAATAATCGCCTATTTTCTAACAAGGTGACACATCCAAGGGCATTATAGTACTTCCACAATTCTTTTAGTGAGGTCCACTGGTAGCCTTAAATGGCGGGGTAATTCGGCCTGTATGCCAAGTAATGCTTCCTTTAGGTGACCCGGGTTTACTATACTTGGGGAGAGGTGTCCTAATGACAGCATGTCTAATTGTGCTCTCACGTGTTCCAGCAAGGTCGTCAACGACTGACTAGTTTGTCGTACTTTATTCGTAATCGTCATTAGCTGGAAATATTTTTGCATGAATCCGCTTATTTCCTCTAATTCAACCATTACAGTTTCTGTATTATTAATTACCTCTTGTCTCAATTTCGCCAGGTTGTCTATTAACCAATTGATTCTGGCTCTATTTTTGGATACTTCTAACCTTGTCACATTTAATATCGTCACACTCTCTCTTGCCACCTGGGCAAGCGTCCTCTGGTTTACTTCCACTTGTCCCAGTTTCCTTCTTATGAATTTAACGTCATCTTCAGTTACTGTTCCAAATAAGACACTCAATGCCTTTCCCACAATCGGAAGTACGGATCTTCGTTCCCGCGTCTGCAGTAACTCTATTCCTGCAGGTAGTTTTGCATGTCTTTCCATTGAGCCTCTATCATAGTGGCTTCTGATTCTAGGGAGTGCAATAAACTAAGATACCCTTTGTGCTTGGGATAATCTTGTCCTACTTTTCAATCGGGCTGCATCCAGCTGCGTCAGCTCGTTTCCTAACTTATCTAATAGCGACTCATACGGGTTCAAATCTATCACGAATGTGACCAACCACTTAGACCTGGTTATTATTACTTGCCTGTTTTTTAAAAATGGTGTTTCGGCTGCGTTTCCCGGCTTCCGCCATCGTCACCACCAGCGTGGCTATCACCATCATCGTCATCACCAACCCTTTCATCTTGATCATTCCTGAAAGGTAACAAATTCTCTTGTTGATATTCTTCACAATCACTTAGTCTCGCTCGACTCATCACTCAATCATTTCATAACCTTTTTCTAAGTTCGGCTCTTCCCTCCCCTAACTAACCTCTAGCAGACAGAATGGTCCGGTCAGGTGTGCGTGGCGCTCACTCTAAAGGTCGTACTTCATGACACCACTGGTGATCAATCAACAATGCCAATGATCTTCTCCCGTCCCTTGTGAGGTGCAGCCCGTGACTCCATCCCCTCCACTCACATCTACCATAGTCAGCCAATAGGATTTTGGATGAGCCAGTGTCGTTATCTGTCGACACTAAATGCTTCTATTCTGCACAGCCCTTTTGTTCTACTGAGATTTGGGGTTCTTCTCCCTCCCTGATCTCATCTTCCGAGGTGATTCCTGCTCAACCTCCACCCTTCCTTCTGTGTTTAACTCCCGTCCAGGAGGTTTTTTGTCCTCTTCTTCATCCCCTGATTCTTCTTTCTGTTTAGAGTCTTCGCCTTGAATGTCTTCAATACCTCTCGACTCTATGTCTAAACTTCTCCTGTTCCTTATCCTTTCCCTAAGCTGGGAAAGGGGTATTCGATCCTCCTCCTCCCACTCGCTGGGCCCTTCGTCCTGTTCAGGGTGCCTCTTTTTAGAGCCTTCGACTGCTTGATTGGACCTCTTCGTCTTTTTCTTCCTTTTCTTCGGACATGGGGGTGTGATGGCGATCTCACGGGGTCTTCTCTGCACTGATTCAGTCGACGACTGAACATCGCTAATCCCCGCTGAGGGTTCCAACTCTGTCACTCGGACTGCTTCGTTTATCTGGTCAAGTCAACCTATCTCCTCATCTTCTTCGGAGTCTTCCTCCGTCTCCATTCCTTCCGGTTCAACCAGAGTTACCTTCCTTTTCCTTGTCTTCTTAGGCCTCGGCCTGCTCATTTCCAGGTTAGCTATTTCAGCCTTCTTCAGATCATTGGCATGAACCCTCCTCGCTCGTCCTGCCACTTGATCCCATATTACATATGATACTGGGCCCGTCTGCTCCACTATCCGGTAGTACGGTTCCCATCTCTGGTCCAGTTTTCCTTCTCTCTGGTGGATTTTATAGTAGACAGGGTCTCCAACCTTCAATTCTACCACCTTTTCTTTCAGCATTCACCCTCTCATTTCTTTTCTTCTGGGCCCTCTTTATTCTTCTTCTGGCCTGTACGAATATCTTATGTTGCTGTTCCAGCAATAGTTGATGATGATCTTCTCCCATATACCTTCTTCGGGGCTTCAGTAGGTTATCTACAGGCAGGACCACGTCTCTGCCAAACAACAAAAAAATAAGGAGAAAATCTGGAGGTTTCGTTTATCGTAAACCTCACGGCCGCCAGAGCCTGCGTCAAATACAAGTCCCAATTTCCAATGTTTTTCTCTGACCAACTTGGCCAATACATCTCCCAAGGTTCTATGAAACCTTTCCACTTTAGCATTTCCTGGGGGTGATATGGGGATGTTTTTATGTGCTCTACATTCAAACCTGTCAAAACTTCTCTCATGATGTTGTTCACATTCTCCGTGCCATTATCTGTTACCAATTGCACAGGGGCACCATACCTAGGGAAGATTTCACTTATTATCAACCCGGCCACAGTTCTGGCCTTCTTGTCTGGTACTGCAAATGCTTCAGGCCAATTTGTTAGCCAATCGACAAAACTCACTATATAGTTGTTTCCTTGTGCAGTTTCCCCATATGGTCCTGATACATCCATACTCACTTTCTCGAAGGGGAAGTTTGGTACGTCTGTTTCCTCCAAGGGTGCCATTTCCTGCCTTCTGCTCTGCGACTGGCACACTACACAACTCCGAACATAGTTAGTGACTTCTCCGTACAGTTTGGGCCAAAAGTACTTTCTTCCTATGAGATCACATGTCCTATCAATTCCCATGTGACCTAACCTTTCGTGGCACTGTTCCAATATCTCTGGTCTTAAACTTTTGGGTACATACAACTTGGTTTGACTTCTTCATCCCTTCCTGAGAGATAATACAGCCTTTCCTCTATTATGGCATACTTGGTGGTCTCTCCTGCCTTTCCCTTCTCTCTCAGAGCAGCTATTTCACTGTCTGCTTGCTCCTTTTCAATTCCTTCTGTCCAGTAGGGATCGGTTATTATCTGGGCGTCCCTTCTTCGTCCGATTCTAATATAGGGCGATCTTTTAGCTTATTAGAGTTAATTACCCTATTCTATAGGCTTTATCATCTACTCCCTGTTCTACCCTTACAGATCTTTTCTTCCAGTTGTTTCGGTATTCTTGAGAGTAAATCTGCGCACGTGTTTTCCTTTCCTGCCAAATACTCTATCTTTTACAGTGGTAGCCACTTAACTTAAGTGCCCACTGTTGAATTTTCTTATTATTTGTCCACTCTGCCTGCAATAGGTACTGCAGAGGCTTGTGGTCTGTCTTTATAGTGAAGACCGCACCGTTTAAATAGTAGTCCAGTTTTTGAGAGCATACATGATAGCATATGCTTCCTCTCTATTACTGGCCACCTCTGTTGTGTCTCTGAGAGTTTATGGGAGAGGAAGTATATCGGTACTTCCTCTGGTATGCCTGGCACTGGTCCTTCCTTATCAGGACACGGCTGGGTAAGTACTGCTCCTACACACTGCTCACTGGCATCCGTGTATAATATCATGGGCTTGTTGAGGTCTGGGTACGTCAGCAGTGGGACGGTTGTCAACTGTTCCTTTAGCGAATCAAATGCTCGTTGACAGTCCTCTGTCCACTTGAACCTAGCGTATTTCTTCGTCAGGGCCACTAGCGGTATGGCAATTCTTGAAAATGCCGGGACGAAGCGTCGGTAGTAGCCTATAGCTCCTAAAAACCTCTTACCTGCCTCACTGTCTTAGGCTCTGGCATTTCCTTTATGACCTTTACCTTATCCATGTCGGGTTTAATACCGTCTCCGTTTATGACGAAGCCTCAAATACCTAGTTTCTTCCCTCAGAAACTGACACTTTGACAATTTCAATTTTAATCCGTGTTTCCTCAAACTTCCCAACACCTGTCTTAAATGAAAAAATGTTGTTCCACTGTCTCCGAAAATATCAAGATATCGTCTAAATACGCCATGGCAAAGCTCTCGTATCCTCCTAACACTATTGACATTAGCTGTTGGAAGACTCCCGGGGCATTAGCTAAACCGAATGGCATCACTCTGAACTGAAACAGTCCCAGGTGACACGCGAATGCGGCCTTCTCCTTGTCAGCCTCATCCAGGGCTACTTGCCAATACCCGGACCTCAAGTCCAACGTAGAGAAGTACTTTGCCTTCCCTAATAATGCCAAAATGTCGTCTATCAATGGCAATGGCACCGCCAACGGCTTCGATATAGAATTCAGCTTTCTAAAATCTACACAGAAACGGTGGCCGCCATCTTTCTTACCTACTATTACTTTTGGGAAGCTCCAAGGAGAGATCGATCTTTCGATCATCCCAGCTTCCAACATTTCCTCTACTGCCTCTTCTACAAGGGGTCTTTTATGTATAGGTGTTCGGTAGGGTTTTAGTTTCACAGGGGGGTGGTCTCCGGTGTCGATTTTCATTTCGACTGTGTGGGTCTGACCTAGCTCCTTGTCTGACTGGGCCACCACATCTCGATTGTCCCTCAACAGACCTCCCACTCTGGTTCTAAATTGATCCGGTGCTAATATATCCTCATCTAAGATTCCCTCTGTTTGCTCTACTAGCTTCCTTCGTTCTTCCTCGAATCTCACCCGATTCAGAGTTCGTAGGGGAAGTGCTCTTCCTATCTTCTCCCCTCTCCTAACCTTTATAGTCTTTTGAGCCTGGTTCACCATCATTATGGGCACCAACTCGGCTGCCTCCACTACCGTTTCGCACAGGGTTACCTCGTTATCTTCTAGGCCCTTTCCTTCTACAGGGACCAACTGCAGAGGTCCTCTCCGTACCTTTTTTTTTCTGACATTAACCTACCTTTTCCTGACACTGCGGTCCTAGGAGGTAACTTTACATCTTCCTCCACCACTATGGTTATCTCTTCCTCTGGTGGGCATCCCAATGGCGTTCTCTCGCCGTTCACCACCAACACAGTAGGATTAAACTCGATCTGGGCCTTTGGCTCCGGAGCCAATCTTCTCCCAAGATTGCCTCCGTACACAGGTCGGGGGTTACGTAAAAATTTTGTGTGCTCTTCACTCTCCCAATCCTCACCGGGAGCCTCACCATCCCTTTTTATCTCCAGGGGGGCTCCATCTGCCTGCGTGATCTCTATGTCTGCTTCCTGTAACCTTCTCTTCCATTTCACCCGCCTGTATGTTTCCTCTCTCATCAATGACACAGATGCTCCTGTGTCCACCAAAGCCCCCATCTCTCTACCACCCTATCTCTGCTCTACAGGATAGTTCTTTCTCCTGCGTTAGCGAAGAGAACACTTGAGCTTTCTTCTTCCTGGGTCCCCACCTTTGGGTTAACCCAGCCATAGGCGCCGGTAGTAATAAATCACCTTCATTTTTTTCATGAGGTGGAGTTCTGCGCCCCCTGCACCTGGGCGACCCCGGCCGGACCTCTCCCGGTCTCCCATGGCCGTTTTAAAAATACAGTTTCTTTTCAGGTGTCCTGGCCTCCTGCAAAACCAGCACCTTCTTGTTGGACAGCTTGCCGCAAAGTGGCCCGCCCGACCACATGTCCAACATTTTGCTCTTTCCTTTTTTAACTGGGTTGGCCTTGTGTTCATCCTCGGGGAACCTGTCCTCTATTCAAGTGGGTTCGCCCACCCACTGGTCCAAGTTTTTATTTCTCTCTTTTTTTTAACTGGACCACCCTCCTCTTAATTCTGGGGTGGCCTGGGCTGGCTTTTTCCCTGGGCCGGTCTCTTGGGCTCAGCCTTCTTTTGTTAATATCGGTGGGGCACCCTTCCTCAGCCCGCACCACTTGGCCAGGTGTCCTTTCTTACCACACCTGGTGCATCTGTCCTGATTGAAGTCTGGGGGCAACCCCCACTTCGTCGGACATTCCGCCGCCCCTGTGGTCCTCGTACCCACAGGTCCAGCAGACCAGCCTGTATCGACCCGGCGTGGGCTTATAAAAGCCATGCCTGGTCGACCATGCCCTTCTATTGGGGTCCTCCTCCCATAATTCTGCCTGATCCACCTCTTCCTTAACCCTCTGATTCCACACGGGGGTTCTTCCGCCACCCCCTTCTTCCAGCCTCTTGACTTGGTATCTGCTTCTTTCCACACCTCTTCACTTTATCCCACACCCACTGGCTCTCCCCTGGCCAGCTCTATCGCTGCCGACAGTCTGAGCGGTCCTTCTTTCAATACGTCGTGACGAACACGCTCGTCGCTCAGCGCCTCTACATACAGGTCCGCCAGTTGGGCCTGCATAACCGCATTATCCCTGACCACTTCGGGGAATGCCAACGACGATAGCTTCCCTGCTCGGGGCCCCTAATTATCCCGGGGTTTCATCCCGTAGCTGTGTCAGTTTTAAAAGGGCCCTCATGGCCTCTATGGCCGTACCTTCGTCGGCGAATTCTTTGTTAGCAGTCTTTTATTTCTTCCCAAGACAAGCGGGGTTGGTTCTCCAAGAGCCCCTCACGAACTCAGACGCTTTTTCCTTGTGGCATCGTATGCCAAATACAGGGTTTCTTGGTCCGAAAGCTCGTAGATGGTTCGGCTCTTCTCGAGGATTGCCAGCCAGTTTTTAAACTCCTTCCCGCTGCCATCAAATACTGGGACCCTCGGTCCACCCAACAGCTTCCTTAAATCCACTGACAACCCCGCCCTACTTCCTCTTCACCCCCACTGCTCTATTCGAATCATAGTCAGACATGTCTACAGAGAAAGACAGTCTATGCAGCAACAATCGAGGTTGGGAAATAAAATAAGGTGTCCTACCTTACAGACGATTCTGTTCTTTCTTTTCCTTTTGTCCCGGGTCGTTCTGAGTTCTGTCTGAATTTTCAGCAACGGCGGTCGATCGTGGTCTTCTCAGGGTTGATCCGTTGGTCACGGCACCACATGTGACGGTTACACACCTGGCCCAGGGTCGAATCTCTTGGTTACGGCGCCAACTGTGACGTCGTTCCTCCTGGTCGCTCCTCCTGGTTCCAAGCGTACCGCTCCAACCCCTTGGTTAGATGATCACCAGCCTCGCCTTTCCCAACTCGCTTCCAATACCTGGTTACTGAAGCAACTGTACTGATCTCCGGTCTGTCTACCCACGCTGTGTTTAGATCTTAGACAGACGGGACCAGCAGGATTGGGGCCGATACAAGTTGAGTCCGACGGGGTGGCAAAACACAAGTAAAAAAAAAAAAAAAACTCACGAGACAAAAGGATTGCTGATAAAAAAAGGGTAACAACCTTTTATATCTAATGTCCGTTACATAAAAACAAAATTGTTCTCAATTCCCGACCCGCTCTGTGGACTATGGCACCAAGCTTCTATCACACAACCTAAGGATTTCGAATTGCCTACTCTCTAGAATTGTGTATGTCGGAGTGTGGTTTAGTTCGACACTGGGGCTAATTTCTGTCAATCATTCGCAGTTGATTCTTCTCTTCGACTTGAGTTGTATTTCTTCTTCTTCGTCGACTTAGATAGAACTTCTCTTGTCTTCGACTTGGGCTGGAAGGATTTCTTGTTTTCGACTTGGGCTGGAAGGATTTCTTGTTTTCGACTTGGGCTGGAAGGATTTCTTGCCGCAACTCAGCCGCAACTCTCTGTCGTCCGAGGTGATCTCTTCTCGCTGCCGTCCGGGCTGAACTCTGCCGTAACTCTGCCACAACTCTTGGCGTCCTTCGAGCAATCTCCTTCTTCGTCTGCTTGGGCTGGAAGTTCTCTTGTCTTCGACTTGGGTGGAAGGATTTCTTGTCTGAAGATTCTCTTGCCCGCAAAGGGGCGAGTGAATCGGGCCTGATGCCCGCGTTCAGGCTCTATCCCTGCCCGCGGTCCAGCTGCAACTCATTTCTGTCGACTGGGGTCCTGCTTTTATTGACGCCGCAACAAAACGGGGTGGGTTTGTCGGCGTCAGGGGTTTTCGATAATTCCAATAGCCGCATTATTTCTGTCTTCCCATTATCGCTATTATATTCACCACTACTTCCTCACAGTGCCTTTGGTGGGGAGGCGCATATCCATCTCTACCGGTCCCTCGTATGTCAGGTCACCGCTTCCGACCAATGGTTCCTGATCGAGCATTTCTTTCTTTTCTTTCCCGTATGCCACGTGACCGTTTCCGACCAATTGTTATTGATCGAGCATCCTTTCTCCTCTTTTCGGGCGTGGTTTACATCGTTCTTGTTTTAAAAAACAAAATCCAATTTTGCCCTTTTTGCACGTACGAAAAATGACAATCTTGGCTTTTTCTCACCTGGGCTCTGTCAAAACAGCCTGCCGCTAATTAGATGTGACTTCAGGAAAGAATATTGGCGCCATCTGTGAGCTGAGACAATCGTTTTTTCACCTCTTGTTTTTGTCAGACCCGACAGTCAGAAAATCTTAATTATCTACATTGAAAATGTCTCCACTTTATTATCGCGGGTTTCCAATTCGTAACAGGTCAGAATCTGTATACCGTTCCACCGGTCCTCCCTCAACCCAAAAGACACTTTTTCTCTGATTAAAAAAATTTCGTTTCTATTGTTCTAAAAAAAATTTCTTTCTCCGAATTGATAATGAGTCTTTCTACGCAAAAGTCGGTCATGTGCTTCGACCGATTTTTTTTTATTATCAATACACTCTTATCAAGCATTGTCCCTTCCACTCTCTAAATGACTTTCCCTTCTAAATAACAAATCCCATTGTTCTTTCGAAAATCGGCCAAGATGTTGGCCTAATTACCTTTTCTGATACGTGTTTTTGTTAATGACCGCTTTTTGTATTTCTCAACCTCTCTCTTTTGCTTTTTTCTCTTTCTTTTCTTCTTTTCTTTTAGGATCGTCTAAGTACAACTTAGTGAATTATTTTCAACTCAATTATTTTCCGTTTAAAAAAAAAAAATCAACAACCTGTTTAATAAACCGAGTAAAAAAAAAAAATTAAATCATATTTCTATGAATATTTCTAATAATGCAAGGTGCCACACATATCTATAAGTTTAACATTCGTCCATGCTGAGAATATTGCTGCTACATATGGTCTTGTGTCGCTATCATTTATCTTGAGATATTTGATAAAATCCAACAAAGAATCAGAAATATTAATCCTAATATGGCGGCTTAGCTTCAGTTTCTTTTCTATCGCCGTAAAGTTGCCTCTCTGTGTCTTTTCTATAAATACTTTCTAGGTAATTGTTCGGATGAGTACCTTGATTTTTTTTTTTTTTACTTTAAGCCCAGTCTCGATCTGATCAATTTACAGTTGGACTGTCAGGTTGTAGCCGTAGGTTCTATGCTAACAGATTCTTTTCTCGCGCTACCAGCTAGCCTTTAACCTCACTCCAGATGTATAGATAAATAGATTTATAGATAGATATGTGTATGCGAGTTAGGTGCCAAAGAGGCTTTACTACAATAAAATCACAATTTAACACAAGAAACATCTATCTTAATTACAAAAATCCATTATTATAATAGCGAATATTTTTTTATTGATTGGTTATTTTTCTAAGGTTTGACAACCATTTGCAGGTTATTTAAAGCTAAAAAATATTTTTAAATTGTAAGAATTTGGGGAAGGAGGAGATAAACATAGTTTAGTCATATAAGTCTTACTAATTTATCCGGAGCTCTGGTAAGATGTGGATTAATATCTTACTAAATTGTATTTCCGTGTGAATGAATATAACAAACCCAACAAGTATTAGAACTCGGCTCTCTAATTAGCAATTATGAGCCATTATCCATTATACCCCCACACATGCATGCTTACAGCACCTCGTATTCCCAAGCTGTCATCCATTTAGCCACTGTCCAAGATCGATGTTGTTTAACTTCTCTGCCATATGGGAACCAATTTTTCAACATTAAATTAATGCCGCTAATCAATCTAATATATAATCAACAGATTAAGGCGTAGATTTAAGACAGAGATTGAACCCAATTCACAAGTAATGACATTATTACTGTAATGTAAATTATTCTGGGTTGTCAGGCGGTAGACATATTTTTTAATTTGCGACAGTATTTTTTGACTGTTTTCGTAGCTGGTGTTGACAGACGTTGTGCTGTTTCTTATGATAACGGCTTAAATCCTCACACTATTTGCAGAAATAACTCAAATCCATTGAAAATATACACTAGATTATCCGAATACGTTGGGAACGAAGAACCACTGGGAAAATATCTACACACGTTGAGTCCCAAAATAAACTCACTTGTTCGCTCACAAGAGAAATAAAATTATAGAAAATTAAGAAAAAATTTGGTAATTAGTTAATCACTGTAATGGGTTTGACCATAATTTTCATTTTAAAATGATACCTTAATTAAAAGAGAAAGCAATTTAGTAAGCCAAAAATGCATAAAAGGTTTTTCTAATAGTTAGATCATCCACGTTTAATGTACGTCCAGGTTCTTACAATATTTTAACTTCCTTGGCAGATATTCTTTAATCGCAATGTGGGCTATTTGTTAACGAAAGTGAGGTAAACGTAAACAAAAAAGAAGTTAAATGAAATGGGTTAAAGTTTATACCCATAACACATATTTAAAAGAATAATGATTGAATATACTTAGCGTGTCCACTCCTTCGAGTGCATGTTTACTTGCCTCAACGTAAACATCAGTTTAGTCAGAGGAAGACCTAAAGAACGATACAAGTCACACAAAAGAATTTTTACTTTGTCATAGATGTCTGTAAAATTGTTTTATTTTTTTACATATAGAAAAATGAATATATATATATATATATATATATATATATATATATATGTAGAGAGAGAGAGAGAGTATAAAACATTATAAGATCAACCTGTTCCGCTAACTTGGTTTCAATCTTCCGGTATCATCAGCATTTAGGAAAGCAATTGACAGAAATCCCCTGAAGATACTGAGACTTGAAAGCAATCGTTAGGACATCGGAACTTGAGAACTTTTACCCTGTAATTATAGTATACCTTAAAACTACATTGCTACACACACACACGCACGCACGCAAAGACACACACATGTATATATATATATATATATATATATATATATATATATATATATATATATATATAAGCAAATATATAGATATAGATCCGACAGTATGAAGAAAAATATACGGAAAAAAACAAACAAAATTCTAATATGCAATTATACTGTTTTAATGTTAATATAATGTCAACGTCGAACGTTACGGTCTAATAGACCATATTCAGGACATATTTATAAAACATAATTAACATATCTTTAAACAATGCTTTAGTTGTACACACAACTAAAGCTGATCATAATTTCGAATTTGATTCTGTGAAGATTTTAAAATATTTTCCTAATAAAAATCGGATTTATGAAGCAGGCATAATATCTATCTCACGCACGGTGAACACTAGACCTGGCTTCTTTAATATTTCCCCTTTTCTAGCAAGATTAATGCTCGACAAACGTACATATAAGTTTTAGATCAAAATAAAATTCTTTTCGTTTTTCATTCAAAATACTCAAATTTTAGAAATACGTTTTCACAACAGCGCCCACGTGACGACGACGACGAGATCATATTTAAACGGAACGCTGATCTATATATATATATTTATGTATGTATGAATAGGCGCTAAAATTAAAACCGAGTGGCGATAATATGTTTCATCCTTGAATGCAATCTTCATTCCATTAGAATTGACCACTTTTATTCCATGAGTGTAGAATAATTTCAAAATATAATATATATATATATATATATATATATATATATATATATATATATATATATATATATATGTATATATATATATATATATATATATATATATATATATATATATATATATATATATCTTTATCTTTTTTCTAGTTCCTCGACAATATTAAACTTGTATTTATATATATATATACATGTATCTAGCATTACAGAGGACGAAGCATATAAGTAAATAGAAAAGTAAGTGAAATAGAAATTGATCAGTTACTGTTGTTGCTGAAGTGTATAATGGTCATCAGAATGAGTGATGACCGGCCGAGCGCGTTTACATGGACGTTAGCCGCACGGTGGCCGGTCAAACAAATCTGCATCACTCCGAAGATCAAAGGAGACCGATTTATTCGCTCTGACAGAACGACTCAGCAAAAGAGAAGACTTGCTCTTATTTTATGTACGCAGTTTCCAATCGAAACTCAAGTGAGCGGACAACGCATCAAGGATATTAACTTCGGTACTGTCGAGGAAGAAGTACGTCACGACGTAGAAGGAGGGTTAAGAAAAGAAGGGGGGAAATAATGTAAGAAAGAAAACAAAGAACTGAAAGGAGAACTGGTGGGAAATGGGCAGGGGAGGGGGAGTAAAAGGCCGAACGAGCACTGATGTTATTGCTTGAAAATCGAGTGGGCTCACTGATTGAACACGACCAAATCGTTTGTGGCTTGACATCGATAATTGTAAACCGACATGGGGCTATTTTATAGGGTTGGGTGAAAGTAAAATCAGGAAACTAATACGCTTTTTCACACTTACGGACTATAGCGTTAACATTGATTAATTTAACAAGGCTACAACGACGGGGCACCTAGTGTGGATCGAACTATGAAGCAATAACTATCAACAAAATTATCTTGCTAAATATTCCCCAAAGCCGAGCTGCTGTACAAAACTAATTATGGTTTAACATAAGACAGCAAGTATGATACTCCTACCGGGGATGGAACTCACTATTTAGGAGCAATGCCAAATCAAACTCGGTAAAATTACACAACGCTGAATTACCGAATAAACCTAAACTTAGTTTAATTTGACACAAGGCAATGAGTACGGTCGAAAACATTTCATATGAGTAATGGTCACTATTTACATTATTCCGATTATTGTTCTCATCGTTGTTACCATATTTATCACAACGTTTCGGCCGTTGTACGCTCCGGCTTTCTTAAGGTGGTTGGAATGTTGATCGAAATAAAGGGTTCAGTTCGACATTCCAAATACCTGAAGAAGGCCGGAGCGTACAACGGCCGAAATGTTGTGATAAACATGGCAACAAAGACGAGGACAATAATCCAAATAAATAAAAATGTAAATGTGTATATAATACCTCATCTCAGAAATATAAACAGATACTGAGTAATGGTCAGCAAGAATTTTCCTTTAGCAATAAATAAGGCTTAGAAAATAAAACTAGATTAATTTTACAACATCCAGCAGTATGGTAATGGCATTAGTAAAAATAGCCGTTTCTCTACATGGAAACATTTTGCATTCATTGACCGAACAGCAATACTGTTTGAGTTTGAAATTTATAAAATCTTTGTATTAAAACAATTTTTCATGAAAACAGATTTCTCAAGTTTAGATGTTATCGCAATTTCCAGAATTTTTTTTTATCCTGATACTGAAAGGGACACTGGTCATTTAAGAATTGAATTTCATAGTTGTGCTGTCATATCCTTCTATGGCAACAGAAAACTACTTTGAGTGAAATTAACAATAAGGATATTGCAACTGAGAGGCTTTGAGGAAGAATACAGTGGAAAGTGAAGGAATATTAATAATGCAGAGTCCTAAAGGTTAATTATACTGGAAACCTTTGCTATATTAATATGGATAATATTGGGCATCGCAGCAAAATTGGACACTTGACTAAAAGAAAACGAAATATGCAATAAAAACAAAAGTTGTATATGCAGAGAACCGACAGTTTATTTAGCAACAGTTAGACTTGCATACTACATTATTTTTTAATGTAACCGCCACTGGCGGCGACGACTATCTCAAGGCGGTCGCCGAATGAGTCACACATAGAAAATAAATTGTTTCTTTTAATTGTTATCAATGTCTTATGTTCTTATATAATGATAAGTCTGCATGACACAACTCCATGTAGGCTCCAGGGTTGACACATATAAAGGCACACGCACACACACATACACACAAACACATACGCGCACAACATCACTTATATCAAACTAGGATGAATAGCAATCATCATTATCACCATAATTAGTTCCCTTATCTAATGTGTTCGTAGCGTTAGACCAGTTCTTTCCAGATATCAGGGTTGAATGTTGGAGAAGTCTTCATTCATGCGTAGCGTTCCTTGGGCAAGTAGACCTGGCGGAGCTCATCCTTTTCCAGATCAAACCCTAGTCAATATCTTCCCGCATGAAGGTTCATCTTGGTCATGAATACGTTGCACTGTATTCCATCAAGAAAACCTTCCCCTCTGACCGTTGGCTTCACACTAAGAAGCCCTCCGCCAACGATGTATTTACCCAACATCCCACAAGGTAGTATACAGCACAAGGCCGATTTTTGCATGAGGCCTGTCATCGCCGCAATGACTGCATACATATCCACGGAGCTCACTCTCCCCAATCCTGCTAGATAGTCGTTCGGCATACAACAGGGTTCATTTCCCCTTTGACTGGTCTTGCTTTTAATTACGTTATTACGTGTCAAATTTCCCACCACACCAAAACAGGACGTATTCTCTGTAGAAATTTCAGTTAAGTTTTCAAACTTCAGTAAACAAGAAAAAAAGAACTTAAATAGAAATTTACATCAGAGAAAGGCATATACAATAAAAAAAAACATTAAAAAATATAACGTTATTAACAACAATAACACTGGCAATAAACCATATAAAACATGCACATAATACTGGCTCCCTAACATCCACTATTCAAAAAATTAATCCAGTCAAAACAACATTAAAATAATTATAGCCTTATCCAAAACAATTACGGATATGATCAAAACCAATAAAGAGGCATAATAAAAATTCTAAAGCAGTATATATAAAATAAACATAAGAACTGCTCCTCACAATACATTGGGGAAACTTGCAGAAATGTAAAAAAAAAAAAAAAAACTTATCTATGAACACAAACGGTATCTTATATAGAACTATTTTTTAAATGAATTAGTTATACATAGAAGTAAAGTCAATCACAACTTTGATCTAAAAAATGCATAGTTATTAAAAGAGAATGTAACTTAGATGGAAAATTCTCATTGCTCGTTTGAACAACTGCCATGGAATTAGTGATGAACTAGTTACAGTGTTGCGACGTTGCGTCTGTGCAGAAAGGGACTGCCGGGTAGTGTATAAACAATTGTCGGAAATCTTTCAAAATACTTACTTTTGCTTCAGCTCGAGCTAGAAGATCTAGTAGTATATAGACGAATATCTAGTTCACCCAAATTAAATCCGAAATTGAAATACCCGTATTTTCAAGGACTTTTCCGTTTCGTTTGCGTCTTTAGATTTGGTTTAGGATTATTTTGTTTTACGGCATATCAGCGCCTTAATGCTGACAACATTTTTAGGATAGGTTTTTATGAATAGAATTAGTATTTTTTTGTTAGCAATCAGTTTGTTGATCAGATTTCATTGGCGTATTTTAGTAAAGAGACTTCTAAAGAGACAAATGCATTGCTGGTAACTTTTTTTTTCTGCAAAAATGTATTGCTGGTAATATTTTTTTCTTTTAAAAATGTAGTGCTGGTATTTTTACTATAAGAAGTTATTTTTATATTTTCATAGTGTTTTGACCCCAGTTTGGGACTTAACTATTTCCATATAACTAGCACCCCAACAGGTGCTTCTGAGTCGTGTCAGGGTGGATCTGGTAACAACAGCATTTAAGAGGTGGTCCCACGCTCCTCAAGACCTTACGATCAGGGACCTTGCTGCCAGATGTAGTTTATCGTCATATCCATGCGCATAATTGATGCGTATAATTTTATGAAGAAATGAGGATATTAACCTTTAACTCCGTCTATCCTTGAACGTTAATATTTATTTTCTAATTGGAAGCGAATTGATTAAACTGCAGTTGGTTAGACATGTCATTTTTTACGTATTACTCTCTAGTAGGTGTTATATTTCCAAATTGTAATTTAATTTCATTCAGAACCACGATAGTTTGAAAGAAAGTGAGCTACGAACTCAGGAAAATAGGAATGGCTTCAAGGTCACCCTGCTGATAATCGATCTACGGCATGCGCCCAATGCATCTATATATACACAGTGACATGTCTACAATGATGAATAGCTAAGCTATTTCGCGTGTGGTGCCAGGAATCTCTGCGAAATGACACTGATGAAATAATGTTTAAAAAAAAAATGGAGGGAAAAGAAAGAAAAGAAAAGAACGTGTCGCACGGGACTGACCCGATTTTCTTTCTCCAAGTATTTCAGTCACGAAAGAAAATGATTGACATTAAGAATGGAATAGGCTTTAATGTATTTGCCTATACTGGAAATCAGCGTGAAATGCCCGGCAAACACGGAGGAAAATTTATCGAAAAATAAATATTATTACCAAGAAATCTGAGGTATGTTTTTATAGTAAGAAAAAGCAAAAAAAAATCTTTAACTCAAGTTTTAAAATCCATACGACCACGCCACGCATCCATTTTACTATAAATATGTTACCGATTTTGGAATTTCAGTTTTGTTGTGATGAGAAAAGTTCTGTTTTAAGAATTCGTAGCAGATAAATAGAACTAATACATTAGTTCTTTATGTTACTTGGTGGTGAAGAAAAGAAATCTCTTACCTATGCTGACAGCGTAATTATCTCTACCAGGGACGTGTCGTCTAGGTAGGCAGTATCTACCCTGAATAAAATGCAGGATGGTCCGAAAATCTCGTCGCCGCCACAGAATATAATTTTCTATTTCAGATGGCTGACACGAGCTCCTATAGTTTAGCAGAGAGGCTGCTTCCATGTGTATTGACGATATGCGACGTGACATCAATGCAAGATTCGGTAAACCAGCACCCCTGAAGAGGGCGATACTACGATGGGAACATAAACTTTTTCTAAAAGAATCAATTAAGGAAAAAGCGCGGACAAGACGACTCTCAACGCGAAGGGACAAAGGTGCAGAGGTGGAAGCGCCTGTGCTACGATCACCCAGGTAATCACGAGGAAAACGGACTTCCGACCTAGGAATACACAAAACCACAATGTTAACACACATGACAAAGGATATTGTTTTCGTCAATGAAAGTGAATAAACTGAATCCAAGACATGGACTTTGTATTACTGTATTAATTGTTCTATTAGTCTCATTAATTTTTGGTAAGGGATGACTAGACTTTCGGACCACCCTGTTGATCAACAATTTCTTTTTCTTTCTCTGGCCCAATATGCACCTAATCCAACAAAATTATGAAGGTCACTCTGATTATTATGCATAAAATGCAAAACATTTTATTTCTTGCAAATTTAATGCAGAAAGGTCACAACCTGCTAAAAGATTCTTAATGACTAACAGCACATATCTGACCTGCATTCATCTAAGATATATCTGGGTTGTGTAATGGTTTCAGGGCCCGTCCTGGGTATGACAATAAACTAGGCCCAACAGCAAGGCCTCACTATATCCATAGAATGTGTTCAGAAGAACTAAATTCCTTAGTTCCCTCATTTCTAAACTTTACTGCGTCTTTGAGAGGTTTTGAGGAGCGTTAAACCATCACTTGATTGCGGTTGTTATCAGGTCCACATTGAACACAAGCTGGTACCATTTGTTATGATCTCAGCCATGGGCAAATAGGGAAACTAAAACAAAAGATTATGTAAGTATAAAATACATTTTTATCGTAAAAATACCAGCAATAAATATTTATAGTAGAATTATCAGAAATACATGGTTATAGCAAAATTAGCAACAATGCATTTCATCTGTAGTTGAATGCATGTAATTGCATTCAAAATATTTAGATTTAGGCATTCAATACCTCATAGAGGTTTATATGCCGCTAAAAAAACAAAAGAACAAACAAAAAAACAACCAATAGATAATGTCACGGTTTCGACCTGCCATGACATCCACATTGTAGTTAACCATCCTTATTTCCTCCATATTCTAGTGGTGAAATCTAAGATCCACTCGTGTAGTTTCTTCTCACAAACCGCTGCTGTTTGGAAACGACTCCCAAGATGATGCTTCAGTGATCAGTAAAATCTTAACCTGTTCAAGCCTTGCATTAACACTAAGATGGCCGAGGTGTCGTTTTCGACACCTTCAAATTTTCAACAATAAATAACTAGTTATGGTTCGATGCTGAGGCTTATAGACAGTTATTGAATTTTAGCAAAGATGCTTAACAGATTTAATTCTTTAAAAAATATTCAGTGGAATAGCTGATATTTGAGGTTTTACCTTGAATGGCCGAGGTGTCGTTTTTGACACCTAGGCTATTTATAGGGTAAATGCATTGAAAAATTTCTCACAAGGAATAATACTTGTGTTTGTGTCCCCTATCTATCTATTTATCTATCTATCTATACACACATAATATATATATATATATATATATATATATATATATATATATATATATATATATATATAGTCACTTTCTTTCAGTATGAGGTATACTAATATTTGTGAATTTCTTTTTTTAGATTTGTTATTCCTGACTTGAATATTGAATATATTAGAGATGGCAGCTTCGCGGCGTAATGTAAATAAAGATGTCAAAGGAGCTGGTCATCCTATTGTTAACCGCTTTCTTCCCTACATATCCACAGAAACTGTGCCTAATAGTTTGTAACCCTCTATCTCGAGTGGCTCTTGTACAGGAAGAGCATTATTGTAAAAGAAAAAATAAAGTCAAGCGCTATATTTAAATTTGTTAAAGTTTCCTCAATAAACGAAACGCGTTACAAAAAGAAAAAAAAATATTTTGTCATTTCTTGTATCATAGCGATTTACTAAGCGTAGATTAGATATGGCACAAGGCCGAAAACATAGAACATCCAGTGATGATCGAATTTACTACACCGTCGTTGTTAATCTAGCGAAATAAGGAAGCTAACCATTACACCACAAACTACATTGACATATTAATACCAAAAAAGTTCCCAGATTCAATAATGATTTTAATGTGTCGGCAACCAAGCGTAAATTAACTTGATTATATATTGATTTGGTTTGGTTTGCTTTGTTTTACGGCATATCAACCTCAATGGGTTTTTTAATGCCGACAAGATTTTTATTGCTGGTAATATTATCTATCTATCTATCTATCTATCTATCTATCTATCTATCTATCTCAGTATATATTGATTTGGTTTGGTTTGTTTTGTTTTACGGCATATCAACCTCAATGGGTTATTTAATGCCGACAAAATTTTTATTGCTCCAAAAATCTATTTCTGGGAATATTTTTCCTTGAAGAAATCTATAGCTGGTCATATTTTTTCAAAGAATGTTTAGCTGTTTGTATTGCTGGTATTTATTTTTTTAAATATTGCTGATAATTATTTTTAATTATTTCTGGTAATATTTTTTTATTATTTCAAAGTATTTCCGGTATTAAAACCCATTTTTACACAAGTTTGGGCGTTAACTATTTGCCCATAGCTGTGACCCTAACAGGTGCTACCACCTCGGGTCAGGGTGGACCTGGGAATACCAGCAATTAAGAGGTGGTTCCACACTCCGCGAAACCTCCTGATTAGAGGCCTTGCTGCTGGACATAGTTCATCGTCTTACCCAGGACGCGGATTATATATTGAATTATTCTGACGCTATAGGATCTTTTCTGTAGCGTGACCTGAGTTGTCAAACTCGTTATTCCAGTCAACATCCGTTGCACGCCGGGCCCAGCGAAATAGCCTTGATCCCAAACCATGCTTCTAATTCAAACGGTTAGCATATAAACAGGAATATTTTTTTTAATATCGAACAATGCATGAACAAATGATTGTATTTTTTATACTGATGTTCATCCAGTACAAGGCCCAAGAATCCCTCAAGATAGAGGGTATGTGATATGAACGTAAGTGGAGAAAATTGAATTGAAATATTATTAACTCCAATAATAATTTTAACGTGTCGGCAGCCAAGCGTAAGTTAACTTGATTATCTATCGAATTACGTTGGTGCTATTAGATCGGTGATATAGCGTGGACGGGGTTTTCAATCTCACTATTCCCTAGAGCGATGAAACAAGCCTGAAGGGACAAGCCAAGGACATGGATTATATTTGCAGACGACAGCATGCAAACAACTCAGAGACAGAATAAGTGAAGACGGCTGCTTTTGACAGCGTGCATATTTCGTAACACAGTGCCAATCATCTGGTAAGCTGGTTGCCTAATGTTTCTTTCTCTTTATTGCTTGCGTTGTTTGACTTGAGGGTTTGTGGTAAGACAACCCGATTACCACCCCCACCGTCATGATTTGTAGAGATACGTCACGTCGTCTTAGCCAAAAGGGCAATACACTTCAGTTACATTCAATAAAGGCACATTAAGCCGAACTAGACTCCGAGTTTTCCTTACAGGGTTGTTCATTATAAACCCGTTCGCCGCCAGTTTAAGAAATCAGGAACATTTACCAATCCACCGTTCATTCAATACATACGCATAACCATTGTTATTCTTGTCCTCTTATAGAGATAATCTCTGCTTTCTCGCAGTTCGTCAAACAACATCAATCCATAATCTTAGCTTTGTTAAAAAGACAAAGATTAATTATAAAGTATTTATGAGATGAGTTATTATGGACGCTATTTACATTGTTCGGACTATAGTCCTCATCTTGGAGAGGGAAATTAATAGGAGATAACTGATAACTGACATCCATTAGACATGGCACGTTGAACTAGAACAGTCTATCACAGCGAGCGAAATAAAGGGCTCAGTTCGACATTGCAACCACCCGAAGTAGACCGGAGGATACAACAGTCGAAACATTGTGATAAATATGGAAACAAAAATGAGGACGATAGTCCGAACAATGTAGATAGTGTATTAATTATAAAGTTTGTCCGCTTTTGGTGGTTCAAATATGTTATTCACACCGAATATATAATTCTCTTTATTTTAGGGGGTTTTTTTTCGCAAATGGGAAGATGCGGGACATTCTTATCACCGAATAGCCAGGAAAAAAGACAATGGCCTGAAAACTGGGTTGATGAACGAATCTATTATATCTACATGTATTTCTCCTTTCTAATATTCTTGTCAAGGTAAGAAAGCCTGTCAGTACATCGTCAAATATCTATTTGCTTAAATGAGGGCAATTCGACGTGGAGTGATGGTTAACAAGCTTGTCTTGCTAGATCATTACGAATGAATAATGAGTTCAACCCATATTTTCAGCCATGTACCACAAATAGGTTACGCTTTGAAAATTGTTAGGCACTTCGACGTGGAGTAATTGTTAGCAAACTTGTCTTACTTCATCAGTTGCGTCTGAGAAGTGAGTTCGAACCTCATTGGGTGTTCCATATTTTCGGCCATGTACCACAAATTGGTTACGCTTTGAAAATCATTTAGGGCACTTTTCGTAGTGTAATGGTTAGAAACCTTGTCTATCAGGATCAGTTACGACTGAGAAGTGAGTTCGATCCTCACTTGGTGCTCCCTACTTTAGGTCGTCTGCTACATACATTTCCGCTACTCTTAGTTAATCAATATTCGTCTAAATGCCGGCACTTCGACGTGATGTAATGGTTAGCAAGATTGTTTCTCCAGACCAGTTGTGACTTACCATTGAGATTGATAATCAGTGGGGGCTCTATACTTTCGGCCTTGTGCCACATTAATCTATACTTATTAAATCACTATTCTGTTAAGCGATATCTCTTCGACGTGGTTTAATGGTTAGAAAGATTGACTCGCTAGATCAATTACGACTTGGTAGTGAGTTCTATTTTTAATTGGTGTTCTACATTTTCCTCCTTAAGCCAAATGTTAGCTACGCTCACTAAATCGCTATGCGTCTAAATGAAACATCGAATACTGTACTATTTCGAGAATTTTTTTTATATCGATAGATAAATGAAGAAGTATTGAAGTCTTATTTAGCAAAAGTTTTAATCCTTAAATTCATACAATCATTATTCAGTAATTTCTCTTGTTTATACCGAAGATATGATGTCTTTCAATTCTGACTAGCTTACTTATTTTGAGTCTTATGCTGACAAACGTTTCCGAGTTTCTGCACTCCGGCTTTTTCTGATGTAACCTTCTCGGAATTTTGAAGTGAATCCTCCTTCAAACCACGGTAGCGAGATAATACTCGTTTAGCTTTCAATAGCTAGGGGAGATAACTCATATCAGTTAATAATATCCAAACTCATTCATCCTTGTGTCGTTAGCCATTTTTTCTCCCACTGAAGCAGATTTGTGAATTTCCGGCACTACCAGAGCTAGTGATTGAACTATGACAGAAAGTAAAATGACCGGATTATGATAATAGGAATTCCTCATCTAAAACATTCGCTAAAGTTAAGAAATTTCGAGCCTGGTCAGTACATACATGTGTGACCGCTTAGGAATAGCAGGTGGTGTAAACTTGAATTTGCACACAATAAAATTTATAATGGCTCGGAAATTTTAATCGGAGAGCCGAGTTTCAATTGCCGTTGGGTTCGTTATATTTATTTACGCGCAAATACTGTTGGGAGAAGTATGAATCCACCTCTTGTTTCCTCAGCAATTGGTTAATTAGCATGATAAGCCGTAGAAAACGAACTGAATAATCAATCGAATGTGTCAGATTTGCAGTTTCTGAACAATCGATGACATGCAGGCATTAGACCGATTGACTTCACAGACCCTAAATTTATTATTTGATTTCGATAACATAGACCGATTCTTTTTTAATGTTATTGCAAGTTTTCTTGTGATGTGTGTAGAATAGTCCTTCCCTAAAATAGAGCTCAATATCTGAATTCTTCCAAACCGTTCTTTGTTGTTGCGCTTCAAATCCAAACGCAAAATGCGGTGATTGTATCTACCATATTCTTACTATATTTCACCAGTGTCGCATCCTTTGCCTCTGCAGTATTTCTTGAAAGATGAAATATTAAAAATAAAGGTTCAAATGTAATCTTTTTATTGTTCAGCCTCATTTTACATTGAAATATGCTAAAATTAATACGCTTCGGTAAACATTTCTGAACGCACAAATATTAAAGTGGAGATTAAATTTCAATGACACTTCTAAGAGTTCTATTATGCTCTGAAAACTGGCGCTGGGATTATCTGCATTATCGCAATGAAGAAGATTACGATTAGCATAAAATAACTGAAAAAAATGAATATATCACTGAAGTCTCAACGGGAAACAGAATGAAATTCATTAAAAAATAAAGAAAAGTGTGCTGGATTGTTATATGATATCTTTTCTCCTATATAGCAGTGAATGCTGGATAATCTCCTGGCATATGAAGAGCAAACTGGAGGCAACAGAACTGCAGATCTACAGAATAGAAGAGAAAAACTGGAATAAAATGTCAACAAAATCAGAATCAGAAAGAGACAGCTGAAACTCCTTGGAAACATATTAAGGAAAGATGACTGGGAAAACTTAACACTCATAGGTCATACTGAAAGTAAGTGAAATAGGGGTAGGTAGTGAGCCACACGCCTAACGAGCTTGAGAAAATGGGTGTTAAGACCGGTGGAGCGTTAGCAAAGATTTGTAACTTAGAGAAGGTTACTGAATAGAATAATAACACTAAAGTTGGTAATGAACGATAATACTTAGGACAAGAACAACACATATAAGAATCGTAAGCGGCGCGTAGAAGAAGTAGGCAACTGCTAGAAGTGAGTCAAGTGAATTCTACAATGAATCACCAACTGCAGGATATCAACCAACAGCTTCACGCGGTCAGGATCATGTGATTGGAACCATGCCCATTATCGTTCATAGGTTCATACAACAAGAGTGAAATACTGTTAAGTACCACAATTGAGAAGAGGTTTTAGAGAGCCATGATCCCTCATGCCCTGGTGGAGGAGGAGAATAATAATAATAATAATAATAATAATAATGAATAAATTCGGAATTGAGTTCCATTGTTATAACTTTTTCGATATTATTTGTCGGTGGTCATGTTGAAGGTCTTGTCGGTCAAAATCGAAACCTGTCAAAAGTAGGTAAAATACCTATTAGTAATTATTATAGTCTAAATAAATAAACGGCAAATTCTGTCTGTCCGTCTCTTTGCCTGAATCCCATCTACCTCGGCCTACATTTGCTCTACATAGACATATACCTTTTTGGAATCAAGATGATCCTGGTATTGAAAATGTGTCTTTCCTCCGGTGCTTGAACATCCAGCATAAGAATCTGAGTCTGGATGAGAAGGAGCAGTTAAAAATTTCAAATTTGAAAATAACTGAAAAAAGTAGTGATTTTAAAAATGACACTTTTCGCAGTGTAATGTTTAGAAACCTTGTCATTACGACTGGGGAGGTAGTTTGATATTCACTCGGTGCTCAATACTTTGGGTTTTGTGCCACATTTCCGCTACACTTAGTTAATCAATTTTCGTCTAAATGCCGGAACTTTGACGTGATGTAATGGTTAGCAAGCTTGTTTCTCGAGATCAGTGGAGGCTCTCTACTTTCGGCCTTGTGTCACATTAAGCTATGCTTATTAAATGACTATTCTGCTAAGCAATGTCTCTTCGACGTGATGTAATGATTAGCAAGCTTGTTTCTCGAGATCAATAATGAGAGTAAGTGCCTTTTATATCTAGATAACTAACCACTATACACTGGGAAGCGTATGGGCTATGTTTTCGTGATAGATTGGTAAATAGGATTGTACCTATCTGTATAAGAAGAGAAATAACGTTCATAGTTGTTGTGGGAGGATCCACCTAATTTGCATAGTGGAGTACCGACCATATAAATATGGTTGGTACCGGGAAGAGAGGAAGGAATCAAGAGATTCAACCAGAGACTCTGCCCGACTGCGACTCAGTCAACACATTCTCCAGGAACGGTCTTACCAGGAATATACAAAAGACTACATGTAAATATTGTGTACACTTTCTTGTTTCAATACATTTTGTTCTAAGTACATTTTGTGTTACATTATTATTCCATGCATTAGTCAAGTTTCAACAATAGTAAAGAAAGAGACAGGCGGAAGATGCCTTCTGATCACGTGTCGTAGAACAATATCATCATCATTATGATCCCCTTGACTTTTGTAATCGTAGGTGGGGACCCGAATGCAGAAGCCACACTAAATTTCCTCCATAGCGGTATATCAACGACAGCCATCAGCCATCAGCGATTCTGCTATAGTGATACTTGTTTGTTGTTTGGCATTGCCCAACCAGTTTTTGCGTTGGCGTCCTCGCCTACCTCTACATTCAACGGCGCCTTCCATGATGGTTTTCTACAGGATATTTTGCCTTGTAACGTGTCCGAAACATGCCATTTTTCTCCGATTGACAGTGGCGAGAAAAGGCTACTCTCAAAATTCTTTCAACACTTTTCCGCACAAACACACATAGGTTTTATGTTTCTTATAGATGTCAAGGTGTTTTTTCATACATTTCCTCTCAAAGGCTTGGATCCTTCTCTCAGTTTCTGAAGGATCCAAGCGTTTGATAACAAATGTATAACAACACAATACGCCAATAGGATATTTTAGTGACTTGGATGAACAAGAATTTGTCGAGACTTGGGTTCGGTGATTTGCAGCCCAGGCTAGGGCTAAAAAAATAAAAGACAACTAGGCAAGAGTGAGGGATTAAATAAATGATATCTTTCTAGCTTCGACAAGTTTTGAAGCTATAATGAAAATTTCTGTTATGGCATGCCCCAAACAATTGGAGAATTTGACTTTCGTCGGAATTTCATAAATTATAAAAATAAGTTTGAAACCTAAAATGAAAGGATCCAAATTTCTACCCATTAAACAGAAACAAGTGGAATCAATTATGCAGTATTTTCACACATTAAGATAAGCTAGCAGATTCTGCGAACTTAAGAAACTAAGAACTCAAAATTTGTCTATTGAAAATGAAATGAGACGAAGGTCTCCATTAAAAAGACCAGGATATAAACCTCAAGGGGGGAAAGGAAGAAAATTTTTTAGACGAAGTTCGAGAGAAACCAAAGATATTGAACCTTTTCAGTTCAGCGAGGTGTAATGGGTTGGTAAATCAGATTGTACCTATTTGCATGTTTCGTAGAATCGATATAAAGTGTAAAGTAAACTAAGAGACAAAAAGAAGTTGATCACTGATCCAGTGTCATAGAACAAGACAATGAATCAGTTGTTGAATATTAAAATTTAAATTATTAAATTGTTGAAATTTAGTTATACAAAACTTTCGCGGAATTACATCAGCGTCCGTCGCTTTGTATTTAAATTTGAGAATTTGCTGTAACATAATTATTATTCCTGACGTAAAACATAAACCAAAATATAAACCGAAATACCTTACTCAATAATTTATTTTACAATATTCACGCAAATTTACTGAAGTTTAATAATAAGTTTAAAGCGAAAAATCACGGAAATACGACTGAAATCAAAGTACACGTTTTCTCATTAATTATGAAGTCGTCTTCTAAAATGATATCTTGTCGATATTTATTTCATCATTTGATCGGTTATTTGGCTTCACAGCAGCAGCCTAAAGTGGAAGCCAAGGAAACGACATCCTGCGTTAATAGCGTTTTCCTTTCCAGTGTTTCTCGGGCAGGTTACATTTTTGAATGAAGTATAATAATTGATTTTACAATATTTGAAATTTAAGATGAAAAATTATGAAACAACCGAGGAATCGTATAAGGCTTCCTAGTTTTTTTTGTAAACTTCCAAAATATGCTTTGTAATAATTATCGTAACGTTCATTATTTACAAACGAAGTTTGGAAGGTGGTGATGGGAAGACTGCAGGAAGCTCACCATTAAGGGTGATCCCTACGGGAGGACGTTGTTTACCTAAACCAGGTATTCATTTCTAAATTCATACTTAATGGATAGATTCAGAATTTTAAACGACATTGGGTGCTACTATACATTGAATCTATACCAGGAATCTCATACACTCCCATAAATATAGATACATATCTGTCAACTCTTTGTACGAGTATGAGCATCGTTGATAAATTAAATCTATGGTAACTGTTTTAAAGTCACAATTGTTGTTGTTCTAGACTGACTAGAGAAACCAATCTGTCTTGTTATTTAATCCATAGATCGGGAGAGAACTGTATTTGCGCGTAAGTGAATGTAACGGACCCGTCTAGAATTCGAACTCGGGATTTCTCACTCAAAGCCGCAATAAATTATTACAATACATACATGCTTGATTGTCATATCTTACTCAGATGAGAGGCGCCTTCTCACCCCTTGCATCATTTGTGATGAGTTCCGTTTACATAACCCATAAAATGACTCTTGAAACCAGCATTCGAATTCATAGGTATCAGGTGTTTATGACAGGTAAACTCTGTATCCTGAATGACTGGCTCTGCATACCCTTCGACTCTCCTGTGCACCACCATGCAACACATCAGTCTAAATGATGATCTGTAAGCCTTATTGCAAACAACACGTTTATTGTCGGCAGGGTGATGGGGCAGGTTTGTATAGTTTACACAGTCTGCTTCCAATCCTTATGATGACTTCTCAGATGGTTTACATAACCAGCCCTCGAAATCTGCGTGAACTCACACACAACAGATTTAATTTCTAAGAGTGCCTATTCGCTATTCAAATTAAGTGACTCTTCGGAGATCACACTTGATCTGAGCATGCCTGGGACTTACATCCTCAAAGATATTGCATCTCTCCTTAATAAAGAGTCAACATTGTACGATTTAAATAAGTTCTTCCCAAACCGAGCATGTGAGCAACGATGGGATCTTAGATAGGTTACAAACAAGGAGAAGGCTTATACTTAACATCAAGAAGAGACAGCTGAAGTTTCTTGGACGTATAATGAGAAAAGTGGGCCTGGAGAATCTGGTACTCACGGGTCGAATAGAGGGAAAAGTAGATAACGGTAAAACAATGCATAACATATCTAGCGGGCTTAAGCAAGTGGATGACAGAACATGGTCTAGGGAAGTAATCAGAGTGAAGAAACTTGTTGAGATCTGCAAGGGATAGAGGGAGGTGGAAAGCCATGATCGCCCACGTCCTGAAAGGACATGGCACATAAAAAGAAAGAATATTTAGATGATACACGTGTAGACATCACTGTTTTAATGGGTTGAAATTTGTACCACCCGCTTGTGTATTCGAGCGTCTTCAGAAGCAAAATGTTCCTTGAGTATGTATATACCGTTTGACATAAATTTATAGTTTTCAATACAGATATGTCTACTCAAACATGTGTATCCATTTGGTCCTGATCTGGCATCCCGTCTCCAGTCGTTATCTCACAGATGTGCTGTGGCTTTCCTCTTTATTTTCTACAAGTACTTTCATGGCAACTGCTCCGAAAAGCTATTTTCCCTTGTTCCTAAACTGCATGAATTTAAGTGTGCTACTGGCTTGATATCTCGGTCCCACACTTTCACTATTGAAACGTCTAAATGTAGCCATCTCTTCTACTCCATTAGCTTCTTATCTCGCACGACTTGTCAGTGGAACTCCCTTCCTATCCCTTGCTTCCCTGATAGCTATAATCTTCAAATATTCAAATGTAATGCCAATCGACATCTTCTGATGCATTGACCTTGTCCTTCTCTTTATCCTTTTCCTAAACACTCCTCCTTACTCTTATGCTCACTCTCTGTAACTTCTTCCGTGCTAGTGGCACTCTCACTTTGCTTGGGGTGATTTGCTTAAAAAAATACCTCCACGGCAAGTAACAATTAGCAGGCTACGATACTTAATCATTGCTAATGAATAAAGACGTTGATCCTCTCTTGCTTGAAGTCCTATGATTATTGAACCTATATTAACTTATTCTGTTAAATTATGGTGATTTCTGATTTAATACTTTTGTCCATCTTTTATTTGGAGAGTTAGGCCCGGATTTCGCTGCTGTTTATTCTTCCGTTTGTTATTTTCAAATTTCAGTTTTCATTTCCCTGCATTTTATATCATCAACTGTAAATACCAGATAAAATGAAGAGAAATAAAAGTGACTATTGGTCAATAAATCCGTAGTCTGATGCCTGTTCACTAACTTGATGTTTGACATTCTTGCCTTATAGCATTTGGTCGCTGTGTTTAATATCAAATCGTTTAATTTTAATGCATTTACAATAAAATAGAACATACTGGAAAATAAATATTTATTGTAAAAAAATGAATGCATTTGTCAACCTAAAACTAGGGGTTTCTTGATGCTGCTATGGAGACGTTGCTATTTTCAAACATAATATAATTTTCAATGAAAAGAACAATGCAAAAATATCTTAACATGCAGTTTTTTTTTTATATAATAATTATATATGATTCATTTGTCATGATTAGAAAACCAAAGATTACTATGTCTATTACCACGAGCTGCAAACAATCAAAACTTATTAAGATTATATAATATTTAGACAAAAATAAATAACAACAATAATTTTTTCTATATTCTTAGTATTAAGTTGCTCGGAAAATAATGTCCGATTTTAGAATAAAGATTTTAATTGCATTTTAATATATTATTATAAGAGCTGTACAAAAATATGTAACTCATGCCTAAGGAATAAAGTAGCCTCTGTTTATTTTATATGAAGCGCTTTCAGGATTTGACATTATACAGCACTCATTTTTTCCATGAAAGAAGAAGGAGTTAACTTTTTTCTGCATGAATTCAAACTTGGTCAAAAAGCTTCTCAAATTACTGACAATATTAACAAATCATAGGGTGAAGTACCCACTTGTGACCTGAGAGTATGGGGCTGGTTTCTGGGATACGAATCTTGATGATCAAAGGGATAGAGAACGTCTACTTGCAATTGACAATCAACATCGGAGAAAGAAAATCAGTCGAACAAAACCAACGTCGAAGTAAGAGAAAAATGTCTCCGGTAATGGGTGTCAGCATTTCAACAATATCGGTCCATTTCAAGAAAAACTGTCACGGGGAAGAATCTCGATAAATTGCTTCCACGTGAACTGTATGTCAAAATGCTCGACGTTTTGAGATGTGTTTAATGTTGTAACTGAGACATTCGAATGATCTAATTCTTGATGGAATAGTGACATTTGACAAGAAATGGACCCCTTCTGGCAACCATAAACAATCGGCTCAATAGCTTGAATATGACGAAACGTACAAACACGCTAACAGAATTTTATGGTGTCTGTCTAGTGAGGGTCTGCTATTGACTTTATCCATTATATTTTTCTGGAATATAATCAGAGCATCACTGCCGAAGTTTACCGCCGACAACTGGATGAAATACACTTTCATTAAAGCTGATTAAACGATGAGGCATTGATTAAACGATGAGGTTCCATTCTGTTTCATGACAATGCTCGACAACTGCTGTTATCAGAATGACACTCCAGAAGCTCACCTACTTGAATACGAAATTTGGTCACATCCACCCGATTCCCCTGATCTCTCGCCCAGTGACTACTACTTTTTTCCAGCATCTTATCAATTTTTAAGCCAAAAAGACATTCCGTTGCGAAGAAGATGCAGAAACTGCATTTAAATGTTTGTTAGCGTTCAAAACTTTAGAGTTGTATCGTAAATATTGAAATAACATTATAAATCGATGAGAGCTGGTGGATTTTTCACTTATTTTTAAAAAATCAACACTCGATTTGAAAGCTGGGGTTTCATGTGATAAGTACTAACACCAAAAATAGCTTTTACTAATTTTTAGCATTTATTTTAAAGATCGTCTATAAATGTACAAAATACATAATTTCCACTGAATTTTCCTTTACAAACTTACTCCAAAATTTTACACTTTCAAGAATAAAGCCAAGTAAAATTGATATTCTTTGTAGTACATACATTGAATGGGAAAAAAATACAGAATCCTAATTATGAATCACTACAAGTAAAATATACAGTTATTTTACTGTATTCTATAAGTAAAAACTTTCTGAAAAAAGATTGCAAAAAAGTTACTCAATGAAAAAGATTTGTTAGATCATTTGTTAGATCATAATTAATAAATAAAAAATAGATAAAACTGTACATAACACCATAATACTGCTGGGCAAATATTATAAGACAAATGTGGCATTGTTTATTGAAAATCTCACTGAAATTACTGCATATATTACATTATAATGTAGCTAAGTTATTCAGTATAATTTCACTTTGAAGCAAATAAAGCTATTATTTGATGGCATAATTATTTGGTAATAATGTGCCTGTGTCGTGCATCATGTCCATATAAAATTTGTAAAGATTCAAAAAATTATAAATTTTGTAAGACCGTGCTTGTAAGGCTTTCACTGATCATCGAAATTAAATTCCAACTCATCGATTTTGAATCTAAACTTTATCATTTAAACTCGTTTCTTCAAAAACCGGTAACGAAAATATGGAAAAACATATCTTGTGTCATTATTTATTTTGTTAAAGCCCAGCTTTCAGTTTGAGGGTCCTACTACGGTCTCAAAATCGAGGGTGACAGAATTAATTTCAACTCGGAACCTGAAAAGGATAATTTGCATTTAAAAACCGCGCTCAGTTTCTAATAAAAACCTCCCGAGTAGTTCCATTTAGATTTAAATATACATACTTAATTCGAAAATAACTAAGAAATTTTGGTAATATTTACTGTTCTAGAGTTATCGACAATTAAAATTCGGACTCATTCGCGTCGCGGAGGGTGAAGTTGAAATTAATCCTGGACTCTAAAATCGACATGACAAAATGTATAGATTTTCAGGTTGCCTATTTAGACTGATTTAACACTATTTAAATACAATCAGTGAGTCAGTTAAGTGCCACACATGATAAACGTTTGGGTGAACATGTCTCTTTCGAATCAGGACAGACTAGACAGAAGATTTCCCGCAGCAAGTTGCGGTTTCTTTATGCAGTAGACTGGTTACCAACCAAGGCTATGTGACTCAGACTTTCCTTGCTATTTAACCCATAGCTAGGAGGAAAAGTTCTTCGTACCTTTCGCAAGGGTATCTGCACGTAAGCGAATGTAACGCACTCGAGAGGAATTCGGCTCTCCAATTTCTAATTCTGAGTCGATATCCATTAAACTTTGCGCTCATCACATTAAATACAACAACCCCGGAATAAACGTTGATTCTAAAATAAAACATTATTTTCTGAACAATATAATGTAATCGTACAACAAGGTCGTCCAAGACTTCCAACACCGCGATTAATCGCAGGATTTACCGCTTGAATCCAGAGCTAACCTTATCCCACGTTGTG
Source organism: Acanthosepion pharaonis (assembly GCA_903632075.3). Taxonomy (NCBI): domain Eukaryota; kingdom Metazoa; phylum Mollusca; class Cephalopoda; order Sepiida; family Sepiidae; genus Acanthosepion; species Acanthosepion pharaonis. The sequence continues at coordinate 3,363,981 of CAHIKZ030005299.1, forward strand.
ATTTATGTTTGATCACAAGCTCGCCAATATCATGTGAGCAGGTATCTTCGTGTTGGGCTCGTCTAAGCAGTGCGAAGCTTTACAGCAAAAAATAAAAAATAAAAATAACACTCAAAGAAATTGATATTAAATAAATACTGCCTTTATATCAGTCCTTCGTACAATAAGTGGTCTATGTCAGAGTCCGCATGCATGTTTATGTCATCCCAACCCGCATCTAAATCGGAAGTGATGTTATCGCTTTGGACTTGGTAAACTTTGGTTTGCTGTTTTGATAAAGTTCAGTACAATGCTGAAGTCAGAGGCTTTCGTCGGTTGATAATCACGTGGGCCTCTCTCCTGTCCCTGCTCTCGTCTCCGTCTCTTCTGCAACTCTTCTCTTTACTGTTTAATTCGCTTCGCGCATTCGTATTCATGGACATCTGCCCAAACTGACATAGGGGGCGGTATAGCGAGGTAGGAGCATTTCGGTGAATCGCTTCAGGCTTACTTTGGGGTATTCCCTCTCTTCACACTCTCTTTTATTATCTCTCACCGACACCTTCAGTGAGCGTGGCTGGTTCCTCCAACCTCCTTGATATCTTATCTGCGCCTGCTACCTCGACCATTTTCCGTCCAGGAAAACTCAGTTCCAAATTCAGTTGTTAGTTTTCCTTTTCCAACCCACATTTGCAGCTGTGTGTCACTCAGCATTGTCCCCTAATCTGGGTCACTTTTTCATTGTTCAGACTGCTTGCCATACAATTCAATTCGTATATGTGTGAATTAAATCCTCAATTCTTCCTACAGGTTTTTGTATTAACCCTTATCGTTTCTATGTTAACACATAACACTTTCTTATGTTTTAATAAAACTTTCTTCTGTTTTACCACGGTAACGACAAATAGTATCACATAATACAATTTCAATTAACCCACCTGAGTCGTTCTATATCATGTTAATCACTGCTTACATAAGGTTACCTTATATTATTAAATTCTCTTCCATGATTTCATATACTATTTGGTTCTACATTCTGTGTTTATCAACGAACACTTCGACGTGTCCATTCCATTTTATTTTCTAGCAACGTTTCATTTTATTTTATGATTCGACTCGTTTTATTGCTGTTAAGAATCCTGATGAAGATCACGTTTTCTGCCCGGCTATTTCATTAACATTTTATGTCTGCCTGCCTGGTGTATCTATATGTCACATTTTCTTCTGTCTCTGTCCATTGTTCTTTCACAGCATTCATTATCATGCATTGATTTCTAATGCTTTTGTTTGATATAATATATTCTATACCATTCCATGCCGTTAACCGTTGTCTCATGGTCAGTAGACCGCGAATTTCACTATTCATGTGTTTCTTTTGTAACTTTGTGTGGTGGCAGTGGTGGCGGTAGGCGCGTCGGTCTTCGCTAGGGAAGTAACTTCTGCTTGTGTCATTAGTGTTTCTCTTTGAGTTTCACTTTGATTTCCAACCTCTTTCTCGTTATAGTTTTTTGTCAAATACGCCCTCATTTTTTTTTCAAATTGACTCATTCTGGAGTTTGTTAAATTGTATGTTAGGCGTTGCATTATGTCTCTTTCATATTCTTTAAATCAACTTTAGTTCGCATATTTCTGGGCAGTGAGCGTTTCCACAGTCACCGCTGTTTAAAATAACCGCCTTATTGCCTGTTTCCTCACGGGATTTACACATATAACAATTCAATGAACAACTAATCTAATATTAAAATAACGATTCTTCATTAAAGAAATTTATACAAATTAAAACGTGTTCTATATTACTATTAATTTGCTGTTAGCGTAACAGTTATGGACGCAGCAAACGGAATAGGAGCCGAGTTGGTATCCTGACCTAATGTATTCAGTTTTGGGCTGACTACTTGTTGCAAATTAGTTTTCACAGTGGAGGCTTGTATTTCAATAAGTCGGTCCTAAAAGGGTCCGACGTACAAAACGTTAGGAACTTGCAATAATATTTAATGACGCAGCAATCTAGTTGTGATGGTTGATACTTCAATGTCCGACATCGACTGACTCATTCAACTCCACTGAGCCCAACTGGCCACCGCTACTACTACTACTACTTATTATGTGTGGGAAACTCCATTACAATAGAATAGGTAATGTTCTAGTATAACACTACTTTGGGAAAAGCAAGAATTTTGTTTTTGTTTTTTATATCGCCAGCTAAGTTTTGAATGATTAGGCTAACTGTAATCTCCGGTTTACCTTCTAAAAGACGGACCGCTCTGAAATTCAAATCTGTGGAGAATGTAACAGGAAACCACTCTAATATATGATTTACAGATTATAAAGAAAACGGAATCTGGAGTGAGCATTCATCGCCTGCGGATTGAAAAGATATGGCATTTAAAATGACTACAATGTGTAAACATGCGCCAAATATCATGAAAAAAAATATAACGAACAATTATGGTAACGCATCATTTCTGAAATTTAAACAACCTGACTAACCAAGATCACTTGTCCATATTACGGTCGTTGTGGTACGAGTCAACATAAGGACCGTAGTGGCACCAAATGCAAAACCAGCTGCAACAGCAATGGTATGTCTTGAGCAAGATAGCCCAAATCTCGTCAGTCATGTATAGATTCAGAGTTTTCCTTCTTCTAGACTGTTTGTCAACCAAGGCTACAGAGCTAAGTCTGTTCTAATATTTACGCATTGCTGGGTAGTGAGAAGTGGTTTATTCATACATTTCCCAAGAATTTTTGTGCGAAAGTGAATAACTAGAATTCGAACACCAGAGAGTATTCGTTAAACCTCCGCGCATCCATACTATCTCTTATTCATATCGTAATACAGCTGAGTGTAAGCAAGCAAAATGGCGTGTTATATAGATATGAAGAATCTTAATTTAATCTAAATGGCAGTGAATACTGGACAATCCCGCCACAGATGAAGAGGAAATGAGAGGTAACATAAATGTGGTTCTACAGAAGGATATTGAGAATATCATGGACGGAGCGATTAAGGAACGAGTAAATATTAAAGAGTAATGTAACCAAAAAGAACACTTATACTTAGAATCAGAAAGAGACAGCTGAATTTTCTTGATGCATACGGAGGAGGGAAGGCTAGGAGAATTTGACACTCACAGAGGATATTGATGGCAAGAGCGAAAGGGGAAGACAACGGGCCACTTTCCGCACGAGATGGCATGAATGGATGGCGGAATGTATAGACAGCGGGAGAAAGTCTGCTCAGAGCCACATGGGATAGGAAACGTTGGAGAGTCGTGATCGTCAACGCCATGAGGGGACACGGCACAGAGAAGAAGAGAAGAAGAAGAAGAAGAAGAAGAAGAAGAAGAAGAAGAAGAAGAAGAAGAAATAATTATTCGTGGTTCCTCAGGAGCTATAAATAACATACTGTCTCCCTGTGTTATGGCATGTTAACTCAAATGTCGTTGGAGACATATATATATATATATTTTTTTCATTTTTTTACTCTGTTGCTTATTTGATAGAAAGAAATAGAATGTTAAAATGAACTGAGCTTTACGAAAAAAAATATGAAAAAACAAAACAATAAACAAAAAACCAAAAACCAAGTCTAAATCAAAAATAAATCTCAGACGATTTTTTTTCCAAAGTTATCCATTTTTTACTGATGTACACACGAGCTTAATACAAACCCAACCCCAATGCGTGACTTGCTGTCTGAAATACAGACGCATTTGTCTTAATGTAATATTTCGACGCATTTTTAATGAACAAAGCGTTTCCCTTCGGTCGGCAAACAAGTATAGACCATAAATGATGTAAGCCAATGCCGATCACAATAATTGATCCAAAGAACTGAGATTCATTCTGCGACCGCAAATCAAGCAGACAATGAAAATGATTGATGTTAAAATTATATTTTAAATAAAACAAAATATATTATCTGTGTATAATAAAGAAATATTTAATCCAGTAAATAAAAAAGGAAAAACAGAAAGAAATAGTAAAAGGATGACAATTCTTTGTCTCATTTCTAACATACAAAATGACAGTATTGTAATGAGGAAAATATATTTTGGATTAAATTTAGCTATAAAAATGGTATGAGTTTCCAAAATATTATCTATCTATCTATACAGAGAGAGAGAGAGAGAGAGAGAGAGAGAGAGAGAGAGAGAGAGAGAAATTGATCAATAAAAAGATATATTTAATAAATATATAATACTTTAATATCTTTAATATCTCCCAACTCTCTTTCCATTAATCCCTTACATCCTTCTTATCTATATATTTTAAATTTATATTTAGAACCATTTTATTGTTCCTCTTTTAAAATTCGATTTTTCATATAAGCCTAATTTAATGTCATGAGGTTAATATTCGGATTTAATTTTATAAAACGTCTTCCCTTACAGATACCTTCCAACCTCCCCTGATTTCTGTCTCGTGCCTTCCGTCTGACTGAAACATTGAAATGGATAAATTATGTATTAGTTTTAATCAGGTTACTTCTTTTAGATTTTACAATTAAATTCTAATTCCTGTCCCTCTTAACTCTATAGACACGAAATCAGTCCACACTGGGATTGATAAGATAGACGACCGATACCATCGTCGGCCGAAATAGATTATTTCCCATATGAGGTAATTTCGGATTTTATTTTTTTTATTATATATATATATATATATATATATATATATATATATATATATATAGAGAGAGAGAGAGAGAGAGAAAGAGAGAAAGAGAAAGAGAGAAAAGAGAGAGATAGATAGATGGTAAATACCCTGCATTGGGAGATTGGTCACAAGCTTTGCTTCAAACTTTCTGCCTCCAGAGGCAGAGAGGATCTCCAGACGAGGCTATGTCAAAAGGCAGAGTCGTGTCTCGGGAAACAGCTAGCCGACCCCGTTCTATACGGGGTCTATGGAGAATTTCTGGCCAAGTCAACGGGCTCGGATACCCCCACAATAAATTCGGCCACATCTGATCGCGTGGGGCTATTGGTAGATATTGTGCAGTTGGAAATTCATTGTCGAATTCACTTGGCTCACTTCTAGCAGTTAACAACTACTTCTACGCGCCGCTAGCGAATCTTATATGTGTTGTTCTTATCGTAAGTATTATCGTTCATTACCAACTTTCGTAGGATTATTCTATTCAGTAACCTTCCCTAGGTTACAATAACAACAACAACAACAATAATAATTAAATTGAATAAATAAATAAATCGCATTCATTTTCGTGGCCTAGTTCCCAATAGCCGTTATGCATGACGCCAGGATGGACCATTTCAAATATGCCGCAGACAAAGGGTGCAAACAAAGAAATTCTAACTACGACACAGACACCAGATCGGTCCTTGATGATGACTGCGGAGTCTAAATTACTTGAAAGAAAATAACAAATATATATATATATATATATATATGTATATATATATATATATATATATATATATATATATATATATGTATGTATATATATATATTACATTAACTGATTCGCTTGAGGATGAAATGGAACTAATGTTTTTAATCTAATTACAAAATTAAATTTGAAGATTTTAGCTTCCATTTTTGAAGCATGGTTATTATTGTGTAGCGAAAAAACATATTATAATCAGTTAATTTATAATATTAATGCTCTATAAATATACATTGAGTACTATTTTGTAAAATATTTTAAGAAAAATAAATGTAAATATCAATAAGAATTATATATCTTTCTTTTATTTATATATATATATATATATATATATATATATATATATATATATATATATATATATATATATATATCGGGGTAAGATGGATAAAAGCCAAGAAAAATTTTAATAGACTTATAACATTGATAATATATAAACATGGAGTGATTAGCGGTAGGTTTATATTTTAGGATTTTTTCCTACATTCTTGCATTTCATCCATTTTTCATCACTTGTAATCGATCTTTTCAAATGTGGATCGTTTTCTACTTTTAGCAGTAAATTGCAGATGAAAATTCTCATAATAATTCCTATTACCGCAGCTCCCTTAATAGTGAGTGATTCATTCGGTAAGGTCAAATTAGCTTCTGATATAAAAATGGCCTATAATCTGGTGTCAACTATAGTAAGAAATAGCTTGTTCATTTTAGCCTCTCTAAAATGAAACTGCTCTCTTTTAATCGCCTGAGAGAAGCCTTTCAGATTTACATTGCAATGGCTAGGACTAACCTCCAGGAGAGTGACTCATTGTTCCTTCTCGGGTTAAAGTTTTCCGGTGACATGAAGTGGAATAATTATATGCAATCAATTACTCGTTCTGTTGCTAGGAACTTTGGTTCAATGTTTCGGGAGAGACAATGTTTCTTGCCAGAATCTATTTTATATATTTATAAATCTACCATATATCCTTGCATTAAATGTTGATACCACATATGATCTGGTGCTTCTGCTAAAGATTTAGAGATTCTTGATTAAATCCAAAGAAGTATCAGCAATATTATTGGTCCTGACCTATCATCACGTCTTCAGTCATTTTTCCCACTCCATGACGTAGTTTTGCTGTGCCTTTTCTATAAATATTTCCATCCTAATTGTTCTGAAGAACTTTCCTCTACGTTACCTGAACTTCATGAATTTAAGTGCAGTGTTAAATTGGCGGCTAGGTCTCATCATTTTACAGTTGAAATCGGTAGATATAACTGTAACTTCTATGCTAACAGTTTCTCCTATTGCACGTCACTTCCGGATTCTTGTATCCTAGTCAAATTTGATCTTCAAAAATTTAAATGCGATGCCAATCGTTACCCTCTGTGCATTTTTTAAAATTCTTATTTGGTTATTGTTCTTTCGCCTTAGTCGTATTTTTATCATATTTTCTAACATTCAGTAACCCCTTGTCTCTTAGAGGTTTTATTTCTTTACTTGGAGTTAAAATGAGTAAAAAAGAAAAAAGCTATTAGACCGATTCCTCATGGAAATATCTGAGATTAGTCATGAATTCAAACGTGAAAAATTGCATATAGATCTAAAGGATCTATTATTGCATATAGACCTAAAGGATTTATTAAAGATTCCTACTGAATATGTTATGAATTCGAACGTGAAAATTGCATATAGACCAAAAGGATCTATTAAAGATTGCGACTGTAGCAGTTTTCGATCAGGCGTGTAAAAACATAAGCTGTGGTATTCACCCCTTTTTTGGGTGGATACTTTTTTGGATAGCACAGGTTTTTTAATCCCATAAAAAAAAAAATAAAAAAACAACTTTACCCTATCCGAATTAGTCAGGAAACTCATGACAGTACAATTCATGTGTTCGGAGACACTGTAATGAGATATGCATATTTCAAAATTTGAAGGATGTTTTTTCTTCTTCCAGACAGAGATAAATGCTACAAAAAAATTCAGTTGTTTTAAACATTAGCGAAGACAAACTGATAATCTTCCTTTCGTCACACGGTGTGAAACGATTTTAAACGCACGATTTCCACTTCTGAAATGCACTTAGAGAGGATGTTACAATGTAATTGAAAGGATTGAAAGGAGAAAAGGAAGAGAGGCAAGAAGAATAGGAGCAATAAAGGGAGAGAGGTAATAAGAGATAGAGTGAGAAAGGGAGTGAGAGATAGGATGTGAGTTGAAGGCAGAGATGAAAAGGGAGAGAGGCAGAAAAAGTTGGAAGAGAGGAAGCGCACGAGAAGAGAAATGAGGAGACAGGCTGGGAGAGATGAAGGAAAAAAAAGAAGCATACATATGAAAGGGAAATAAAAGGACATAGAACAGGAGAGAGAGTGAGAGAGAGAGGGTTGACGTAATATATTCGGCAAATGAGTTTTATCAAATTTGGGTTATGAATAGGTTAAGTTGTTTAATTTAAAGATATATAAACACTTATTGGGTTATTTAATGTCAAATTTAATTCACTGAAAAAAAAGCACAATTAATAGGTTGATATACGTACAGCTTTATACAAGAATGAAAAAGGTAGACGTAACTCTGGTTTACTCTAGAGTCAAAAAAAGTAGACATATGCCCGGTTTACGTGTGAATCAGAACGGTAAGCATTGGCTCGATTTTCACAAGAGTCAAAAAGTTATGACATGTTTAAACGAGAGACAAAATGGTAGACATATGTCGGGTTTAAACTAGAGTCTAAAAGGTAGGCATAGGTCCGGTTTGTACGATTGCCAAATGGGTAGACAAAGGCCCTGTTTACACGATAGTGAAATGGTAGAAATAGGTCCGATTTACACGATGGTTTAAAAGGTAGATAAGAGATAGGTTTGTAACAGAATTAAAAAGGTAGAAAGTTTCGGTTTAAATTAGAATTAAACACTTTGGCTTTTTTTGTTTTGCTTTTTTTTTAATCGGTATCACTCCAGGAAAATGACTACAGCCACGAGCACTCAAGGGGTTACAGGGTGTGGAGGAATTAGGAACAGAAACATTAGTAATGACGAGAAAGAGAAGAGCAATCAGGAGGTCAGTAGATATCGATTGACAATGCATTTAAATGTTTTCAGATTAAAGTTGGTTGAAAAGCATGGGACAAGGAGGGAGTTCCACAAGCGAAAATACAGGATAAACATTTTGCATACAACTTACGGCTACATCTAGCTAGCTCAACGGTAAATGGATGAGATCTCGACGCCTGTTTAGCATTGTGCTTAAATTTATACAGACTAGGTGTCATAGCAAAGAGCTCATCGAAACAATTACCATGAAAGTATTTATAAAACGGCACAGTGAAGCAATCTTACGGCGGTGGGCAAGTGACTGATGCCTAGCTGACAGATAATATTGCTGATTCTTCTTTTGATCTTATCAAGAAGTTCCACGAAAATAGCAGGGGCACCGGACCATTTACGTCAGCAATATTCTAAGAATGGACGAATGGTAGACTTATAGATATGCAAGATAGATTCCGGAGAGAAAAACTCTCTCACCAGGCACAGTGAACCGACTTTCTTAGTAGTTAATCTAGCGACGGATTCAATACAGTCTTTCCACCTCACATCAGCTCAAAAGGTTGGCCCGTGAATACGCAATGAGTCTCTTCGGTGAAAGCACCAGCCGAGCTGATGGAACACAGAATATCTCAGATAATGGATGGAGAAAGGTTTAGTTCTGGAGGCGTTAAATTTGACAAACTATCTTTTGCCCAAGTTAATGACAGTCTGGAGGTCGTTTTGTACCTCAGCTTTCATTCTCACCTTGCCTGACTCATCAGTCTTACAATAGATGCAGGAGCAAATGGTAGTGTCGTCAGAATAGATACCAAGTTGAGAGCTGATGTCATCGGTAAGATCGTTATTGAGGATTAAAAACACTGTAGAACAAAGGATGGAGCCCTAGGGGACATGTTAGTACGTAAGGATGTAGACGAGTGGCCGTTCAGGACAACTTTCATTTCCCGATTTGATACGGAAAGACTGGATCAGCTTAAATACGTGCCCGGAAATTCAGTAAATTTTCATCTTGTGGAAAAGCCCTGAATGCCAGTGCCTGTCAGAATCTTTCGCGATGTCCAGTGTTACAGCCCGAGCGTCACCATTTTTACAACGTCCGATTTACACTAGAGTCAAAAAGGTAGATACAGATCATGTTTATACTGTTGCGGGCGTATGCTAGTCGTGTCCTTAGGTCTAAAACACGTGTCTCCGGAAATCTTTACCCCACAGAAAAATGGCGGATTCGGTGTGGAGCCCGTATAATAAATACAAAGAAACTACCAAAACACACACACACACACACACACACACACACACACACACACACACACACACAAACACAAACACAAACACAAACACACACACACACACACATATATATATATATATATATATATATATATATATGCTCGTGTTAACGTTAATGGTCTGACGCTTTGAAATAAAGAACTTTACCATTTTTCTATCATATTAACATTTAATGATCAAATAAAGTGTAAGTTCTCAAACGCCTACCTGCAAGGTGTATTTTGATCTACCACTGTTACGACAACAGAGACACACCTGTCATAGGATATGCTATTATTATTATTATTAAATTTGTATCGTAATCATCAAGTCTGTGTATTTATTACAAAAAACGAGAGATTAACTTATCTTTGGTATGCGTCTAGAGATGCTCCCGTATTATCTGTTTCTTACTATTGGCATTTCCTTATCTTAAACTGCAAATCTCCACCGAAAGAGGGATAATGAAGACATCTTATCCGATTAAAATACACAAAAATTGGATTTTGATTGATCTTTTTTAATATTCCATTTACTGCTAAAGAATATTGTTAAAAGCCATGTGATTTCAAGATGCTACATTAAAGAAAGCTTGATGCAGATGCTTTCTTTTCTTATATATATATATATATATATATATATATATATATATATATATATATATATATATGTGTGTGTGTGTGTGTGTGTGTATAATTTGATTCAAAGAAAACCAGACAACTTTAAGGTTCCGTAAGGTTATAATTTATTTCCCATGGATCTTCTTGTTCCTTGGATCATCAGACTTCACTTCCAAGTATGACAAAAAATTGAATTTAAACTTACACTTTTGGAGGGAAGTATTCAGCCGAGGTAAGGGGATACAGAGAGGAGTGAGAGATAGTGTAACAGACATGGTCGAAATTAGAAAGGAAAGGGAGAGATAGTAATGCTTTTAATTTTATCTTTTATTACAGTACTTAATAGAGAGGTAGTAGGGTAAGGATCAGACATTGACCTATTTAATAGGTCAACTGACGGCAAATGATATAAAGAGAGATAAAAAAGAAAGGGGAGAAGTAAAGATGTAAGAAGTAAGAGATGGACTTAAAGTTTTGAAGGAAAGAGAGTGGAATAAACAATTTAGAAAGGGATATTAAGAAAATTAACGTATGTGAGCATATTGTTTCCAAACTGGAAAACAGATTTATATATTTAATTTTTAAAAAAATATTTTTTAATATATATATATATATATATATATATATATATATATATATATAAACGATAATGAATTATTAAGAAGACGAAACATTACATTGTTGCGAGCGACAAAGACAATGATATTGTATGTATGTGCCAAAAGGATGAACATCCATGAAAACATTCGCAACAAACCAAGTATAATGAAGTTGCGCAAGTACATATGTGTGTGTGCGTATGTGTGTGCGCGCGCGTGTGTATGTTTTCACGATAGACATATGTCATATCGTGTCTAAGGAAAAATATCTGGTGTCCGTTCGCTGTAGTGTCTGAGCATGACAGAGGATGACACTGTTTGTTTATAAACTGAAGGAGAGTTCTCTAGCGGCGTTTTTTTTTTTTTTTTTTTTTTGAGGAAACTCCACATTACTAGTTGGCCAACACCTAGACATTGATCGGGTTTATACTCAGATTGGCAGCTAATCTTTATAGCGGTAGTTAATTTAGAATTAGTGGGGGTGCGTGGGTTCCTCCCTACAAGCGATTCAATCGGCGTATTCTAAGGTCTGCATCCAAAGCAAGAAATGTACCATTTATTAATATGACACATATCTCATATTCAATAATACGATCTAAATAAAGATGAAAAAACAACCCATCGACACGTTGTGAATCACGTCACACACACTATGTACACGTTCGTTAAGAGTTAATATGAATTTCGCCAGGAAGATCATCGGACATACAAGCTGTTAAGCATTCGGCGGGCTTTTATGTCGAGGTGGAATTTTCGCAAAATGCTTGTGTTACCGTTAATGGTCTGACGCTTTGAAATAAAGAACTTTACCATTTTTCTATCACATTAACATTTAACGCTCAAATAAAGTGTAAGTTCTCAACCGCCTACCGGCAAGGTGTATTTTGATCTACCACTGTTACGACAACAGAGACACACCTGTCATATGATATGTTTTTATTATTATTATTATTAAATTTGTATCGTAGTCATCAAGCCTGTGTATTTATTACAAAAAAACGAGAGATTAACGTATCTTTGGTATGCGTCTAGAGATGCTCCCGTATTATCTGTTTTTTACTATTGGCATTTCCTTATCTTAAACTGCAAATCTCCACCGAAAGAGGGATAATGAAGACACCTTATCCGATTAATATACACAGAAATGAGATTTTGATTGATCTTTTTTAATATTCCATTTACTGCTAAAGAATATTGTTAAAAGCCATGTGATTTCAAGATGCTACATCAAAGAAAGCTTGATGCAGATGCTTTCTTATGCATACCACCCTGGTCGCGTGAAAGTAATTTAAACTTAATTAATGCAAAAAGCCGCAAACATAGCCTTTCAATGCCTTATTGGGTGAGATTGAGAGCCACAATACAGAATAGCTTGTCATTCGAGTATTTTCAATAGATGAAATAAAAATTAAACAGTTAAAGATTCCCAGCTGAAATTGGCAATAATAATAATAATTATCCATACACGCACACACACACACACACACACACACATATATATATATATATATATATATATATATATATATATATATATATATTTGTCTGTGTGTGTTTGGATAATTATGTATATATAAGCAGGATCGAAACCCGATGGATTCGCCAGCAGTATTTCCCCCATGCAAGGCCCAATTCAGGGGGGGGAAAGCCTTATATATATATATATATATATATATATATATATATATATATATATATATATATATATATATATATATATATATATATATATATATATATATATATATATATATATATATAATCAAAATTACTTTGTTCTTTCCTCTTAATACAAACATTAATATTTTGAGCACACATTTTTTTTTCGTCAAGTTTAAAGCCGTTATTATCCTGCTCTGCACATTTTCCAGCGATCTCATGCCAGTACCTATTCTAAATTCTTTTTTTTTAATGTATCGTCTATGATGTATCACGGGAACGATCGTATCTACGATATTATTTATATATATATATATATATATATATATATATATATATATATATATATATATATATATATATATATATATATAAATTATAAACTGAACATGCAAGTTACCACAGCAAAAATGCATATTTGTTAAGATGTCTACTTTAGACATCACATCAGCTGGTTAACGTTAGTAGTAATAAACGATTTTATTTAAAATTACAACTTATGAAACATCACTTCTTTTTACATTTTTGAAAATTTTCCATAGAAAGCAAAAAAACAGATATAAAAAAAATGCCATAAAATGAAAAGTAAGAAAAAAACATTTTAAACCAGAAAAAAGAAGAGAATAAGAAATCAATAAAAAGAAACAGAAAGTGGAAAAAAAAGAAAGGCGTAAGAAAGCATAAGAAATCAAAACTATAAAAGAGAGAAGGAAAAGAAAAGAAACTAAACTAAACTTTTTTCTTTTTATTTCCTTCTCTATGTGCCAGACACTGGATATCACAACAGAAGCTTATGCCTCACACCACAAAATCACCTCTACACTCACGCAAGATCATGCTCTATATCTAGTGGACTAGTCGAGAAGTATTGCTTTTTTAGCTACACCAAATGACCAACAATCACCGTAGACCTATCATTGCAGCAGCTGAGAACTTTGCAACAGACGATGAAGCAGAAAGTGTCGGCATTAGTTAATCACAGCGGTGTACTGTTCCTCCATGACAATGTCTAGCCTCATGTGGCGAAGGTGGCCATTATTACCATACGGCAACTTGGCTGAGAGATACTGCCATGCACAGGACCTTGTGCCATTTGATTACCACCTCATCAATTCCTTGGAAAACCATCTTCGTGGGAAATCTTTTACAAATGAGGCAGACTTGGGGCAAGCACTCCCAGACCTCTTAACGACTATGACATCTGATTTTTTACCGCTACGTTGGCACAAGCCTTTGCTTTCCGATAGGGTTTACTTTGGGAACTAAAGGTATGTCAAATTTGTTGTAATATATGTACACAATACTTATAATCATAACATAAACATAAGTTGAAAATATTTAATCAAATCATTACCATAAAATGTGGGTCTCAAAATCTACATCAATGTAAAAAATAATAATATCGTATATGAATTCACATGCCTTCTGGAAGATGGCATCTCCAATACCCTGGACCGAACATGTGAGCAACGACAAAGTTCTATGGAAACAAAATTAATACTTAAACATTAATTAAATTTAAAAAAAATGGAAACAAAATTAATACTTAAACTTTGAATCAGAAAGAGACAGTTGAATGCTCTAGGACTCATAATGAGGAAAGAAGGCTTGGAAAAATGTAACACACAAAGAATTTACTGAATGCAAGAGGAACAGAGGAAAGCAGCGCATAAGTTACCTAACGAACTTTTGCAAATGGTTTGCAAAGCAGAGACTGAAAAAGAGAAATTTACTAACAACAACAAAGTACATGGAATTATGGAGAACCATGATAGCCAACCTCACTAAGAAGAAGAAGAAGAAGAAGAAGAAGAAGAAGAAGAAGAAGAAGAAGAAGAAGAATGAGCAGAAGCAGGAGGAGGAGTAGAAGAAGAAGGAGAATCTATGCAGATTTTACATGTTATTTCCAAGTGACCCCCATTTTCCATTGTGATACACCATAGTATCCATATGCTTTGTTTTTGTGTATATTCTTAGGGGTTTCGGTTGCGCATACTTTAAGTTACACAAGGCGCAGTTGCCTGCAGTTTCCATCTGTCTCAGAATAACTATGTTTCATCCATTGTCCAGTATTGTGGTTCTTTTGCATGATACCAGTGCAGTTAAATACCATATATTGCCTATTCAGATATGCTGCCATTGACCACTTTCAGCTGATGTCTTTACCACGAAGCAAGCAATGGTGGCATCCAGGTGTCTCGGTTAATACGGCTGTGATTTCGAAGTTGTCTTTTTCGTAGGATAATTGCTCAACGCGACTAGAGACCCGGGTATATCCTTTTGTTTAATCCATAGTAAATATAAGAAGAAATGGCTTCATATCTTCCCCAATGAATTTGTGCGTAAGTGAATATACCGAACACGAGTAGAATTCCAACTCGTCTCTCCGATATCACATTCCAAACTGGTAGCCATTACACAAAATATACGTCCATATAAAGTCAAGATAATTTGAAAACTCGACTCAAGGCAATGAATAATAAGGCAAACAGTTTCTGCAAAATGAGATTAGTTCCCAAAGGATTAAAAAGTCTGATTCTACCTTCATATGTAATCGAATTACGAAATTGAAGCTAAAGCCAATCTGCTTATTCACTCATGAAAAGACTTTTAAGATTCATGCTTCAACAATAATCTCTCTCCAAATAAGAATATTCTTTAAATATATCTCTGAGTGATTATTATGGCGCGGAGGCACACAGACGTCATCTCATACTGTCAAACGAACAGACATTTACTGTCACACTAATGAATAATTTGAATAAATATATATTTTTGCCAGAACAAGCCATCTATGCCTGCTTAATTACAGGTGTTGTAGTAATTCAAATAAACGCATAAATAAAACCAAAAGTCACAAACACACACATACACACACACACACACACACACACATATATATATATATATATATATATATATATATATATATTACGATTGCCTCTAACATGAAACAGCCTGAGTGTTGACTTCTGTGTTCACTTTTATATTTATATTTACATAAGCTCTATCTCTGATATTGATCACTTTATCAAATAATTATAGCTTACCTTAAAACATACATATCTATATACTCGACTATCCCGTCGTATTCGACGTATGAGGGTCAAGCAGACCAGTTCCTAGGAAACCGACAGCCCGACAACAGCACATGAGATTTGATTATAGTGGCGAAGGTTTCGTGCAGGACCATCCACACTTTTTGAAGGGCCGAATACAGAGACCTGGTGCATTACGTGCCAAAAGGTCCCCAAGTGACCCTACTCAGGTTTTGAATTCAGAGTTGTCTTTCTCCTAGACCAGTTGCCATCCAAGGATATAGAACCCAGTCTGTCCTGCTATTTAACCCATAGCTGGAGGGAGAAGAGAATTCACGAGTAAGTGAATATAATGGATTCGAGTAGAATTCGAACTCGGCTCTCAGATCCCTTAATCCATGTCTATCCATTACTCCACTGTATATATATATATATATATATATATATATATATATATATATATATATATATATATATATATATATATAAAATTAGCAAAAGCCTAAAATGCTTTTAAATTTGTTACACTTGGAGCGGGCATGTCGTTCATTGCGCTTGCCCTTGAAGAATATCGTCGTTTACCGTATTCATCAATAATTTGTCCTAAATATTTAAGTCTAGACATAAACAATTCGCACTTTCCTTTACTAATCTTAAAACCATATTTTTTTGAATCTCTCAAATATTCTTTTTACATCTTCCTTATGGGACTTTAGGGTCTTATTTTTAATAAGTACATCATCCAAATAAGTTTGAGCACAATGCAATCTGGCAAGCAGGTTATCCATTATCTGTTGGAATATTTATACCGAAAGGGAGTCGGATGAATTTGTATAAACCCTCTATGAGTGTTTATAGTTTTGAGTACTCTTCGTCTTCTAGTAGATAAGCGTCTGATAGGTCCAAGTTAGTAAAAGATTTACCTCCATTCAATTTGGCAAAAATTCCTCTGGATTTGATAACGGGTAGTTATGTTGTTTTAAAATTTCATTTTACCTCGTTGAAAAATCAGCACTTAAGCGGATTTAATTATTTCTTTTTTTTAACGTAGACTGTTGTTGATGCCCATTCAGAATGGTTTATTTTTGAGATCACACCTAATTTTCTAGTCTGTCTAATTCATTAATAATTGGATTTAGTGCCTGAAAAGGTACGCGCCTTTTTGGTTTAATGTCGGAGTTACATTATCTTTTAACCCGAACTTAGCTTTTTTGTACGAGCATGTCCCTGGACCTCCTGAGAAATCTCCTGGAAAACGCTTTTTCAGTTCACTTTTCATTTTTTCAGTTGCTGTATTAGTACTGGCCGTGACAACATTTATCAAAATATTTGCAAAAAGAGTTAATCGGAATCTCCCAAAGATTAAATAATGCAATCCATTCTGTTAAAAAATCTTAGCAGTATTCTTTAATACAAACACCACTGCTTTTTTGTTTTTTCCCCACAAAAGAAACGTTACAACTGAATTCTCGCCAAAAATGCAATCCCTTTCTTGAGACTCCATACGTAACTATCAGACGTCAATAAACTGGGTTTAACCATATTTCTCCATGTTTGTTCATTTACGATAAGGATATCAGATTCTGTATCCAGTTGTAATTTTGTTTTTGCTTCATTAATTTGCACAAAAAATTTCTCTATTAAGGTGTCTTGTTAATTTTCCTTTCTTATCGTTACTCCATGTATTTATCATGTTCTCATACGTTTTATTTTTCTCCATTTATTTTGTATCTGATTGTGTCCTAATCTCCAACATTCAAAACACTTTCTGTTCTTGAAGAAATAATCACGTTTAAAATGCTTACCTCCACAACCATGACAAGTATTAAGTAGTGACTGGGATTTATCATCTCTTTGCTGTTCTGTTAGGAGTTGAAAAACCTTTGTAGTTTTTTTTTTTTTTTTTTTTGTCACCGAGGAACCAAAACCATTTTTTTTCTCTTGAATGTTCGGGCACTATGTCCTTGTGAATTGTTGTTTTCCTCAATCCTTGCGGTATCGAGTTTCAAATTCACAATATGTTGACATTCTTCTGCAAGTTTCTGGAGTGTTAATTTGGAATCCATTTCTAATTTAGCAATTATCCTGGATCTTATCTCCGCGTCCTTATTAGAAGTTAAACCCTGTACGAATATCGGGCATTTAAATAAATCTGAAGTTAATACATTTAACTAGAATGTTTCAAATTCTCGATTCACGACTCCTGCATAAGTGACAAAATCGTCATCGTCGGACTTTGCTAGTTTAAGATAATGCTATCATGTATTAAATAATGAGCTCCTATCAGCAAAAGTTTTTGATAGAATTAGAACAGTTTCATGAAATGTCTTCTTTTTTTTTGCCAAAATATAATTCAAACATTTTTCAGGTTCAGCAGGGGAAAATTTCCTTAATAATAACCAAACTTTCTTTTCTTCATCCCAATGAGAACAATCTTTCGTATCCTCTATAATAAGGTGGAAAAGCCATCCCTTCATCTGGATTGAACACAAATTCGCTGATTTAATTAGTAACAAAATCTGGAGTGAATGAATCTGAAGATTTTCCT
Source organism: Acanthosepion pharaonis (assembly GCA_903632075.3). Taxonomy (NCBI): domain Eukaryota; kingdom Metazoa; phylum Mollusca; class Cephalopoda; order Sepiida; family Sepiidae; genus Acanthosepion; species Acanthosepion pharaonis. The sequence goes on from CAHIKZ030005299.1 coordinate 3,382,136, forward strand.
CTCGTGGTTTTGGGTAAACAACACAAAAAATTGTGTTGTTGTTGTAATTGCTGCTCGTATTATCGATTTTGTTGATGAAAATGTTGTTCTAGTAATGTTTTGTTGATGAAAATGTTGTTCTAGTAATGTTTTGTTACTGCAACTGTTGTTCTTATTGTCGCTTCTGTAGCGCCAACATTAGAACCACAATCGCTTTTAGTCCTTCCATTTTGCTGAGCTCTGCTGAACGAATCCTCGTGTAAGTTCAAGGAATCCTTGCAAATCATTGTCGCCACTTTTACGATGTCAACAAATAGCTTTGTCGCTTTCGTAGTGCTCGTTGTCATAGAGATATTGTAATCTATAATTTTATTGTTATTATTAAATTCGTATGTAAATCTAAGGGCGGAAAAATTTTGGAATTGCTTTTAAGTTGATGTATTTCTTCCATATTCTTGACTAATATAAGGATATCATCCATGTATCTTAGTTAGATGGAGGGTTTTTGAAAATTGTTAAAAATATTATTTTCAAGACATAAAAAAAATGCTAAAAAGTCTGACCCAGAACTGAACCCATAAAGACATCATTATATATATATATATATATATATATATATATATATATATATATATATATATGGTTATAACGTTCTATGTCTGACCACTATAAGACCCGGATTCGAATGTCACCATGCTCGATTTGTTAGGTGTCTGACTTCCTGATATTAACAAACTGGTTCGAGCTCGATTCCAGCGTGCAACACTTTTGAAAAGTGCCTGAAAACCATACCACAATACGAAGCCTTGGGAATGAAATTGGGTGAATGAAACTCTTGTAGTCAGTCGAAGCGACAAGTCATCGTGTCCGAAGGCTTGAGGTCGCTGACCTTGATCAAATTTTTAAGTTAAAAATAATGTTTATTTTTATAGAATTATTACAATTAATATTACAATACCAAAATTTGTTTCTCATAGTATCATGAACAGATATTGTTTTAAAATTATTTATTTTAGAGTAAAGGAAGTATCATGAGATATAAGTCATGTATATATATATATATATATATATATATATATATATATATATATATATATATGAAAATATATGAAAATTTCTCGATTTAACCAGTAGAGAAGACAATATTTATGAATAAAAAATGACAATAGGGAAAACTGGTAATTGCCGACGCGTTTCGTCCAATGTGGACTTTATCAAAGCAAAATACGAAAAATGAAAAATGAAATTAAATGAACAAAGTAACTAATAAAAACAAAAAACAGAATGTACCTAGCAACTGGAATGTAGAGAAACGCTATTTTCATATTTTTAACTGAAAAATAATTCTCCACACGTGACAATATATATATATATGGAGAGGGGGAAAGAGAAAGAGAAAGAGATAGTAAGTGAGAGAGATAAAAGAGGGCACATTTATATATTTTGGGGGAACAGATCATTTTTTAGCAAAAAATATTTTTCTTGTATGCAACTGTTGCTCTTCCGTTATCATACGAGTAGGCGATAAACATTGATGTATTGCGACGGTTAATTTTTAATTTACATCCTCGATTGCTATTTCCATGAAACACAGAGTTGCATCAAAAGGTGTGGAATATATATATATATGTGTGTGTGTGTGTGTGTAACTCTATTTACTCTTTTGTTTATGTGGCAGTACATTACATTCCTTAGTGTCCTCCATATTTAACCTTTCCTTACACAGCTAGCTTTTAAATATTTGAGTGCGTTCTCAAATTTAAATTTTGAAAAGATAACGATATTTTTTCTAAACGTGAGTTCTCTGCATAAATAAAGTTAAAAATAAAAAGATATCCACATTTACATTGGTAAAAATTCTTCAAGGAACGAAATACGTAGGTAAAGAAGATTTACATTTGTATGTGTGTGTGTGTTTGTGGGTGTTTGGGTAACAGTTAAATGGAAAAGCACGCAGCGTATATTTCTAGGTGTTGTTGCATTTATATACATATTAAATATTACGCAGGGATAATACATATTTGGCATATAATTCAATATATTGATCACATGGGGAGAAAGATGTTTTATGCGGGATTTTCTTTTGTATCCTAACATTTTTGTAGATTGCTGGAACGGGAATTCGAATCCATTCAATGTGGCGTCGTTTGTGATATATATATATATATATATATATATATATATATATATATATATATGTATATATATTCGTATGTATATATACATATATGTGGACACGCTGAAAAAATCACAGATTCAAAAGCGATATATAGTCGCGTGCAGCTTCCTGCATTCATATAAACACACACATGCAGCCACACACGCACTCACGCACACACACAATAACACACACACACACACACACACACACATATATATATATATATATATATATATATATATATGTATGTATGTATGTATGTATATATATACACACCCACACACCCACACACAAAGATGGAGAGATTAAGATGCAGGTTCTGACAATGCAAATATGTTTTAATTGAGAATTCTCCGTTATGTGTCGCTGTAATGTTTTCAAACATTGTAACCCTCTCTCTCACACACACAAAAGCACACATATTTACCTATATATATATATATATATATATATATATATATATATATATATATATATATATGTGTGTGTGTGTGTGTGTGTGTGTGTGTGTGTTTGTGTGTTTGTGTGTGTTTTGTGAGTTTTTGTGCGTGTGTGTGCGTACGTGCGTGTGTGTATATATATTTTTTTCAAATATAACTTTTTCAATGTTGTAGATTTCATATATATATATATATATATATATATATATATATATAATTTAAATAAACATTACATTGAAAACGTTTCGTTTGCACGCATATTCCAGCATTTTGTCAGATTTCTCAATTTAAACACTTCGTGATGCAAATACTGCTTTCTTTGTCATTTTCTTTATAAATTTTACATATATATATATATATATATATATATATATATATATATATCTGTATGTATTTTCTTCTTTTTCTTCTTCTTCATAATATCAAAAAGCAGAAAAAATAACAGCAAAAATTATAATGATGATTATTATTATTAATAATAGTAGTAGTAGTAGTATTATAAAATTCTGCATCTATTTTTCTGCGTTCTTATAATCCACCTCGAGTATCATATTTGAGGCTGCTTGATTAATTTTTACCTGGTAACGTTTACCTGCATGTTTTTTTCTATTCCAGTTAACTTGTGAACTCTGTCATCAAATTCTTGAGTGCGCCTGAATATTTTTCTCTATTAAATGCATTCCGATGCTGAATTACATTCATCAGGAGGAAAATGTAGTTGATTCATTTCTTAAAAATTGCTAAGTTATGGAATAAAATTGAGTGAATGTATTTTATTTATAAGATATCTAATATATAACGTCAGCTTAGGTTAATGTAAACGGAAAAAATTTATTTATTTCAATAGCGATTAAATTTCGTCTAGAGATCGTATTAAAACCTTAAAGTGATGACATTTATCATACAGCACAACCTATCTATGCACACATCATACACCCTAATATACACACACACACACATATATATATATATATATATATATATATATATATATATATATATATATATATATATATATATATATATATGTGTGTGTGTGTGTTTACATGCACAAGTGGACACTGATGTCAAAAGCAAGAGATGAAAATCTGTTTCATGCAAATTTAAATAGAAAATTGACTATGGATTTTAAGGTAAAAATAATTACGTTTTTAACATAGTGACATTTAACAGTACCAACATCGTTGGTACTATTTATTTCACAATATTTGAAAAATGTCTTTTATGCAATAGCTTTTTAATTTACCTATCAGTATCACCCACCACTCTTTTTCTCTCATTCTCTCTCTCTCTCACACACACACACACTATCTCTCTATCTCTCTACCGCTCTCTCTTTCTATATATATATATATATATATATATATATATATATATATATATATATATATACATCCCTACCCCTACCAAAACGTAACTAATAACTGATACATCAAAATACAGCGATAATGAACACCCAAACACCCCTTGTCTGCATGAATGGATTTCTCTGTATCCATGGAAACCTGAATTATGATTTTTTTGCTGTGCCTTTAAAACCCAGTAATAAATGAGTTACTCCAAAATTCACTTGAGGATGAAATGGAACTAATGTCTTTAATTTAATTACAAAATTAAATTCGAAGCTTTTAGCTTCCATTTTTGAAACCTGGTTAGAAATGTATTGCGAAAAAACATATTTTAAACCAATTAATTTATTATATATATATATATATATATATATTTATATATATATTTATATATATATGTTATATATATATTTATATATATATATATATATATATATATATATATATATATATATATAAGGATATGAAAAATATATATAAAACGTGGGCATTTAATTAAAACCGATTACCGATTAAAACCGATTACTCACAGTCTGTTTCTTGTAAGTTTAAAGAGAAATTTGTCTTTGAAACCTACTATACTAGTTATCTTTTATAACACCTGTATCAGTAAGAGAATTATTACCTTCATGCGTCTGTCTAATATATATATATATATATATATATATATATATATATATATATATATATATATATATATATATATATATATGGTTGTTGATAGATGAGTTTATTCACTTTTCACATATATATATATACCTGTAACGGCATTCATCCGAGGTGGGTTGTGCCGGCTCCAATATTGGGAATTTGGAATTCACAAGCGGTCCTCAACCCGCATGTATAGCACATGAGATTTGATTATAGGGGTGAAGGTTTCGTGCAGGACCATCCACACTTTTTTGAAGGGTCGATTACAGAGACCTGGTGCACCGAATGCCACAAGGTTCCCAAACGACCCACCGCAGGTTTTGAATTCAGAGTTGTCCTTCTCCTAGACCAGTTGCCATCCAACGCTATAGAACCTGGTATTTACCCATAAGTGGAAGGAGCAGAAGAGGATTCACAACTTTCCCAAGGGTATTAGCACGTAAGTGAATGTAATGGATTCGACTGGAATTCGAACTCGGCTCTCCGATTCCTCAATCCAAGACTCAATATATATATATATATATATATATATATATATATATATATATATATATATATATATATATATATATATATATATATATATATATATATATTCCTCGGATGGATATATAATGTAAATCTATTTAAAGTCGGTGGGTAAAACCTGGATATCACAATTTTCAAACAAATTAGCAAACAAGGAAAAAAATTTTGAAAAAAAGAAATTAAGATCCAGAAACCTCAGAACAGGACAAAAAATCGCCCATTGCCTTAAATTTCTGGTGCAAAGAAGAAAAAAAAACAACAGAGAGTAATAATTTAAAAGAAGAGAGCTCGATACGCTAAGTAGGGCAATTTAGAGCCAGCTAAAATAAATAAATCCTAATAAGGCAAGTACTACCTACCTGGGTTTCTCCACATGTGATCATCAGAGTGAAAACGTATGTAGGTAGTACCTTGCTCATTAGATATATATATATATATATATATATATATATATATATATATATATATATTGTGGATTCTCCCCGTCGTATCCGATGTATGAGGGTCAAGCAGCTCAATTCCTAGGAAAGGACAGCCCAGACACCTGCACTTGATTTGATTATAGTGGTGAAGTTTTGTGCAAAACCAACCACTTTTTCAAGGACTACATACAGAGACCTGGTGCACTTCGTGCCACAAGGTCCCCAAACGACCCTACGCGGGTTTTGAATTCAGAGTTGTCCTTCTCCTAGTCCAATTGACAACCAAGGCTATTATACCCAGGCTGTCCTGCTATTTACCCATATCTGGAGTATATATATATATATATATATATATATATATATATATATATATATGAATTGAAATCCAATATTAATTCAGAATCTGAAACAATTATAAGATGCGAATAAATAGGAATCGTTTATTAGTTTAAAATGTTTATTTTACTCCGTAATGAAATATGGTATATATATATATATATATATATATATATATATATATATATATATATATATATATACATATATATATCGAATGTAAGGTACTACCTACCTTGGTTTCACCACTAATCAGTTCAATCTGATGATCCAATATGGTAGAAAAAGAAAATTCACGGATATTTTTTTTTATTTTGTGTCATTTTCTTTTCATTGTTTAAATTTACCTTTGCGCATATTTGTCTTCTTTGCTATCATTCGTGTGTTTAATTATTGTATTTTTATGTATCATAATTTTAGTTGATTTATACGAGGTCTGGTTAATAATACCTGCTCGTGTATGCTTCGAATGGGAATATTTATTACTGGCTGGTAGTGTCCGTATGCTGATTTGCGGAAAAAGAACAATCGAGAAAATATAAGCGGTCAATTGCTGACATCCACCTGAAGAGTGAAAGGACAGGTCTATATACAAAATTATGGTGTCGAGATACTGAATGTAATATCAATTAGCTAAGTGTCATTCTTTTAATTATATTAATTTTATCTCTCTGTCTTTCTCTCTGTATATGTACATACGTTTTTTCTCTTCCTTTCCCCTCTGACCACCACTCAAGACTTACACTGTTTCCTGTTTCATTTGCTACCTTCTTTTACCTTCTATTCTCCATCTTTTGTTTTCCTTCCTTCCTTTCCTCCCCCTGTCTTTTTTATTTCAAAAATTTATCATCCATTGTGTGTTTGAAAAATCATCTAAATTTAATTTTACAAGGTGAAAATGATCATTTACACAATAGTATCTGAATTCCGATTGTATGAAATATACTATTCTGTTTTTTAAATTAAAATCATTGAGCACTATGTGTGAATCAGTTTTAATATTTAATATTGTGCTAATAGGATTCACTTGAATTATATACCAACGGATTACTACCTATATATATATATATATATATATATATATATATATATATACACACACTAGCAGCATGGCCCGGCGTTGCCCGTGCTTGATTCAAAAATCGTACGACTCATACAGCAATCGCTATCACTTGACTTAAAATATTTTTGCTCTTCCTTGCCTTTAAAGGAGTGCCCTTTGCCGTGATGATGTTGCTACATGCCTTACTTCTTGCCTATCTCACACTGCGAATTTTTTCTAAGCTCTAAACTAAACATTAATTCTGTTACAAAAAAAGAACTAAACAAAATGAATACAAAACCATCAGCTTTAAAAAAGGACTCGTAACTGGAAAAAAACGAATGAAAAAAGAAAGTTAATAACAAATACTTTTTCACACCCAGCCGAGTTCTGCGGAATCAGAATCAACGTTGAGTTTAAGCAAGCGAATGAGCCAATTGGAGTAAAGCGCCATGCAGATTTAAATTTTTTCCCCACTTGTAACGAATGCAGCTATCGATTTTTTTGCATGCTAGCATGCTAGTTAACATTCGTGTCAGTCAGCTGTTGGCTCTCACGTTGGCCAATAGAATCTTCCTGCCTATTCGTGGAAGACAGCCATTGGTTCTCACTCTGGCCAGTAGAAAATGGCCGCAAACTACATGAAAACTGCCGTCGAAGCATGAAAAAATCGATGGGAGTTGGGTAATGCAATTTCGATCTTGGCCTTTCCACTAACTTGGAGCATGAGCATGTACATTTTGGTTCAAATCCGTCGAAAATTACGGCCGTGCATTCGTTACACACACACACACACACATCTTACACACACATATATATATATATATATATATATATATATATATATATATATATATATATGTGTGTGTGTGTGTGTGTGTGTGTAATACGAGTAGATAGATTTGCCTATTGTCAGATTCAATTTCTTTCCCAGTCTTTTGAACAAGAGTATAAGCACTTATTCACTGTTTAAGAATGCGTTTCCAGTTTCTTTTTAAAGTTTTTGCATTACACTTCACCATCGCCCGTTCGTCGTAATTGCATTATCGCTTTGGTTGGTTTGAAATATATATTCTGTTTATACGTTATTTTTTATAGATACACATATTTAAATAAATGCTGTCTATAATAAACGTTATTAACAACATTTACAGGCCTGAATGTCCGAGAATTTTCATATAAAATGTGCGTCCTCCGACGGAATCGAACTGTATCCTACACGGATCAGTCATATAGCCTGACGTGCTATACCAGTTTAGTTGATTTATTGCTTTTAACCTAGAAAATTCCTATCATTTCCCCCGAACTTTCATATCTGCTTAAAGCTTATCCTAACATAAACAAATAACTTCATATATCATGAAATGGACAAAGTCCGACAATTATTTTAATATATTTTATTGTTATACGTTATTTATATAGACACAAATATTTAAGTAAATGACCTGTTTATAATAAACAGTATTAGCAACATTTACCAGCCTGAATTTTCGAGAAAATGCAGCAAATCGGCCTTGCTTCCTTCGTAGCTAAATGGTTTGTCAGGCTAAATGACAGTTATGTGTAGGATACAGTTTCGATGCCTGTCGGAGGACGCATATTTTCTTTGAAATTTCTCGGACATTCAGGCCGGTAACTATTGTTAATAGTGATTTGAGGAGGTTTAAATTGAATTCCGTTTTTATTTACAAAGTGTCGCTTCTTGGAAAATGTCTAAGTTTCTAATTCCAACAGGAACAAGGAGGAAACACAGTTTCTTCGACTCCTTGGCATGACGTGTCCTAGCTGAAAGTCTGAAATGGTGGAACTAAAGGCTGAATAGTAGTCACTGAATTAGCGGTAGTATTAACATAGGCTTGCGATGTTGCGTCGATAGAGTTTGCCAAGTGGAAATATAAGGTCATCCCATAAGTTCTGTTCGAATTTTGAATAAAGAAAACAAGTGACCAAATGTTACATTTAATTACAGATTCAATCAACAATATACTTTCCCCGATTATCTATGACTTCCTTCCATCTAACAAGCTTACTAATTCCATTACTGTAAAATTCTTTGGCTTTGATTCGAAGAACTCACAGATGTCAGTTTTCATCTCTTCCTGTGTTACAAAAGCTGTTTCTTCCAAATGATTCTGTAAGCTACGAAACAAATGGTAGTCTGAAGGAGCAAGATCGGGGAGAATAAGGTGGATGAGGAATTTTCTCCCAACCAAGTTCTTCGATCTTTTGTGACGTGATTCTTGCTATAATGGGGTCGCTTAGTCCTGATGAAACATCACCCTTTTTGATTCACTAAAGCAGGTCTTTTTTCCTCAAAGCTTGGTTCAAACGTTCTAATTGCTGACAGTATATTTGAGCATTAATTGTTGCATTAGGTGGTAAGAATTCAAAGTGGATTATTCCTGGCGATCCCAGATTGAAAGAAAAACTTTTTGCCCATGAATTTCCTTTCTCGGCTGTGGCTGGGGTCTTTCCCCTTTACCAAGCCACTGTCCACGACGCTTAACATTTCGATAAAAGATCCATTTTTCGTCGCCAGTCACAAGTCTATCCAAAAAAGGTGAATCAAGTTGGCGAGAATGGAGAAAAGAGCAGATGTCAACTCGGGATTTGAGGTTGTTTTCAGACAATTCACGAGGCACCCTTTTTCCAAGTTTTGGAACATTTCCAAGTTGTTGAAGATGACGTTGAACAGTTGTATGGTTTGAACTGAGAACCACTGCCAATTCCTCAACTGATAAAGCAGGAATTTCTTAAAGAGCTGCTTCAAGAAGCTTTTCATCAAACTCAACTGGACGTCCGGTTCGATCTTCATCTTCAAGGGTGAAATCTCCAACTCTGAATTTTGCAAACCATCTTCTGCAAGTTCTTTCATTCACACATTCCTCTCCATAAACCGAGTGAATGTTTCTAGCCGCTTCGGCTGCTGAGTTTCCATTTTTGAACTCATAAAGCATTATGTGCCTCAAATGATTCTTGGGTACTTCCATGTTAGCATTGTTTTAATCAAACAAAAATTAATTTTATTGTTCTCTGAAATAAAATTGTCCAGTTTAAATGCGTCTAAAGATAAAAATAATGTTCAGCTCCATTAGACATTATAAAATACTCTTTAAATTTCGTTCATTTTAACAAAAAGTTAAAATTCGGACAGAACTTATGGGATGAACTGATATATGTCTTTAATCACAAGAACGCGATTTTGAAATCTGTCAAATATGGAAAGAGAGAATTAAAAAGCTCCAGTCCAGAGATGGAAGTAAAGTACCATTTTCTGTCTTATCTAACTCTTGTAAATATAAAGCGTGACAGATGTGGTCCGGTAGTTCTTCTAGTGATAGAATGAGCATACTATTACATCCTCTAAAATACGTTGATTATGTCAATTATTATAGAGGGCGCCCTGTAAAAAAGGCGGTAAATTCAGAAAGACGTGAGACAACTGTTGTAAATTGGTGACGACTGATGTGACTGAAAAATTCAAGAAGAATTTCTGCACATTTCCTCAAGGCCTACGTCGGATTTTATTTGAAATTTAAAATAACTTAGTTATTTAAAAGGGAAGAACGAAAGTTGTCTTCAAATAAACTTTAAATGACGAGTAACAAGATCGAGCAGCAATTAATCAATCATAAAAAGAACCAATCAGATTTAAGCAATTCCGCGAGAGTCAAATGTTTGTGCAAGGTCATAAATATTGAAATGTATTCAAGGTTATTCAAGGTTACTTATTCCTGACAGATAAAATAATAATGTTGCCTTGTTTTACCTAGGCATCCTGTACAAATTGGAAGTATCAAAGAAACATTCTACCTTTTTGAACTTTGCAGCAAATTTATTTTCTCTTTTTTATTTGAGCAAAAATTATATAAACACAGAAAATCCTGTAGATATGGTCATAGAAGCGAAATATTCAATTTATCTTTGTCGAAATAAAACAAAAGTTTTCACTTACACTGCAACAGTTTCTCTGAATATAAGTTTAAAACAGAAAGAAAAATGATTCTATTTCCTGAACAGGAAAATATATTCTTTCTTCCAAATGTCAGCCTCCAATGTTTTCTTTGGAAAAGTATGAAGTGCTACTAATCAAACGTAAAATGTCTCTGATAGCAAAGAAAATATTCGATATGAAAAAAGGACGCCGACTAACACTAAAGGTTAAACCAATAAAGTATTCTACAGAAACAAATGTCCTTCTATATTTCGATTGAAATCAACGCTCATGAATATAAGCAATCCATCATATCCAAATTCGTCAACAACATTGTGCCTAAGAAAGGAATATATCCAAGATTTTTATGGCTTTATCAATGACAGAAAGATCTAGACAGATGCCATTTTCTGCCTTTTTCTCAGAAGTGCATTTTTACGTTTTATTACCAGTGTCAAATCAACGGTTTTCCATATGTCAGGTTGTTTTGGAGAAAGAACATTTCTTTTAATTTATCCCCAAGATTAAAACTCTTCATACACTGCGGAAGTAAGATTCCATCTTCTCTTTAGGTTTGCTTTCGTCCTTTCATATATCAGTCGATCAATCATTTACAGACAAACGAAAAATCAGTCAAGATATAGTTGCGAAAATAACTAATCATGAAGATGAATTGAAGAACAACAATACAGCAAGGAATAGTTTTAGATTAAAAGGGCTGGGATAAAAATACAGTGATGATTCTGTGGAAAAATTGACGGCTTAGGTGGGAGGAGTAAGGTACTTACCTGGATTGTTGTTCTGGACATTAAAAGTTGTTACCATTTTGTATACTTACAAGCTCTCGTGACTTGCTATCACGTGATCACAGAAGTGATTATATAAAGGAGATGTTTTATTTTCCTCTTTTTTTGTACTTTTTTTACGACGCAAGATATCTGACGGAGAAGTTACGTCGCGGAAGTGGATATTTTTTTTTTCGCAACTTAATGGAAGTACCTTTACTCCTTTCGCTGTGCACCGTCACAGACATTTTTTGTCTTGGGTCGAGAATGCTTTGCTGTTAAAACTCGAGACAAGCTCTTAAGTAGTCTTGTCATATCAAGACTTTCAGAGCGAGGACATGCATCGCTCTCCAATTCGTTCAAAATTATTTAAAATATTAGCTATTTACAACAGTTTTCTAAGATTAACCATGAAAAAGGACATCAAACGAATGAATCTTCGAAAAATTAAAGAAAACATTTCATCAGATATGGCACAAAATAAACGCATACAAAGAAATTGACCAAATAACAAAAAACATTGCATTATTTCCCCCAAAAAAAAGGAACATACCACATGCAGCTACAAGAAACAATAAGGATATAATAAAAAATAATATCCTAGAAAACATAAAGTAAAAGATGAAGCGGAAACGCTTCTAACATTATCTGAAAGAGCTATAACAGTTAGCGGAATGATTTTTGAGGGCAAACGGTTAATCTCACCATTATGACAACCATTGTTATTCTAATTAGTATAAGCGAGTTTGCCGGGAAATAAAACTGAAAGATTCACCCATGCTTAGAATATTGCTGCCCCATATGTTTTGGTGCTCCTGCTATATATTTAGGGATCTTTGATGAAATCCAAATAAGTATATACAACGTCACTGGCATCTCGGTTTTAGTCACAATCCCACCGACATAATGCAGCTTTTCTGTGCTTTTTCTATAAATATTCTCAAGGTAATTGCTCTGATGAAATTTCTCAATGGAACCTAGCCTCTATGAATTTAAGCATTGCATCACATTGGCCAAATCTCATCATTTATCAGTTGAAATAGCTAGATTTAACCGTTCTCTGCTAAGAGTTCCTTCTATCGCCCTACTCCCTTGTTGAACTATCTTCAGGTTTCTTGCTTTCCAGACAAGTTTGATATTCTAAAATTTAACTGCAATATAAATCGTTATATTCAGTCTTCTTAATACCTGTTTATTTATTGTTCTCGATCATTAATACGATTTGGCTGAAAGGTTCATAGGCTGACCAAGATACTATCGTAGAATGTGACCAAACAAGGTTTATTTTTAAACAGGATTACCCTTGCGCTTCTCACATTTCTTCCACTGATGTTGCAGTGTTTGGATCTCATTGGTAAAGAAGCTTTCATCCTATTGGTCAAAAGACATCTTCAACTGCAGATATGACGTCGCCATCACAGCGATATTGGTTCCAAGCCAAGTGTTTTTTAATGCTGTGGAACAGACAGTAGTTTGATAAGATTACACAGCAACAGTCACGCACATTGAAACCAAGGAAATGTATACTGGGGCATTGTCCAGATGCAACAGGACACCTTTCGCCAGTTTTCTATGTATTTTGTTTTGATCGCCATTCGTAACTCCCTCAGAAATTTAGCATAGTATTCTCCAGTGATAGTGTAGCACTTTCGAAGAGAATCAATAAAACAATGTCTTTTGCATCCCAAAACCTGAGGCCATCGGCTTCCCTGCAGATGAAACAATATTGGCTTTCTTTTCAGTTGATTAGAAGGAGTGTTTCCACTACATGGATAGTCACTATGTTTCTAGCACAAAATAATGAACCCAACACTCATCCTAAATTAAGAAACATTCAAGGATTCAAAATGGATCTGTCACAATGTCAAATTCTCACGTGATGTGATCTGTCTGGTGCGCTTTTGATCAGGTGTCCCAAGACGAGGTACACACAGAGCAGAAACCTTCGTCATATCAAGTTTATTCTTAAAATTCTCTAAAGGTTTTTTTTTCTTTGGTGATCCAGGTCCAGGCCTTAACTTCAAAATTTTAAATTCAACTACGCACTTTTGCGCTGGTGATAATGTTGGTCCACCATCTCATTAAGCATGAATATTCTTGGCGGTTAGAACTTTTTTCTGTAGGTACTTGATAACACCACGATACAAAATTTTATCTATTTCCATGGGCGGTCGCTTAGTTACATTTGAAGTCTTCTTTGCACAGTAAAATATCAGTTTGCATGGAAAGAATCAAAGCAGTTATTAATAAGAAGAGTTGAAATTAAGGCATGCAAAATATCAAAGCTCAAACATCAATCCTTCATCGTTACGATATGAACATTTAATCTCATCTTCCTAATGATTTTTCTTACCTTTTTCACACTCAATAACCACGCCACTGTCCTTCTTTACGGCAGCGAATGTTGGATGATTTCCTCAAAGATGAAGAAAAGACACGAGGCGACGGAGATGTGGTTCTACAGAAGGATGCTAAGGATATCAAGGACCGAGCATGTGAGCAACGATAAGGTCTTAGAGAGGATGCAAGGAGGAGGATTATACTTAACAACTTGAACAGGCAGTTTCTGACGCATAATGAGGAAGGATGGCTTGGAGAATCTGATACTCACGAGTCTAACAGAGGGAAATTGAGACAAGGGAAACCAGCGCGTGAGATACCTAGCGAGCTTGAGCAGGTGAATGACAGAACGTGGTCTGTGGAAGGAAGCAGGGGGAAGGAAGTTGTGAGAGCAGCAAGGGAGAGAAGGAGGTGGAGGCCCATTATCGTATACGTCCTGATAGGACATGGCACTTAAAAATAAAGAAACCACACCACTGCGTGTGAGTGGCGTTTTTGCCTTGCTTTGTTTTAAATGATTGAGACGCGCTTAGGTAGTTGTATGGATCGAATACGGAAATAAACACGAAGTCGGTCAAACATAAAAATGGTTTCTGAGTTGGAGGATCAGCCTACTTTTCTGCTTAATAAATTAATCCTTTGAAAATAAATATTTAACATTTTTCAGCCAATGGCTCGCGTTCCCACCGACAATAAAAAAATAAAATGTTTTGGAAACATTTTAAAGAGAATATAAGTAAAGTTGCTAAGCCAGAGAGGCCAACAAGAAGATAGAGGGAACAGTCGAACAGATTATTCATTACTGTCGAACTCTCTGAGGCTTTTCCGAAGGGCAAAGTTACGTCCGCGGAGGTTGACAGGCCCGGACCCGTTTATGCGGGTTCTACGGGAATATTTTTGGCCGAGCATAAGTGCTCTGAAAAACCACGGTAAACTCGGCCTTGTGCCACATACATCTCCCGTGGGTGACGGGGCTGTTAAATACTAACAAGAAGATAGAGACGGATGCATGCGATATCATTTCACCACGGTGCAGCTTCAAAGAGATTCCCTTACTCCTCTTCTCCACTAAACTAAGTGACACTTAAACTCCTTCCTCACTAAGCTACGTGGCACTAACATTTTCCTTCTCACTTTCTATCTTGCCTCTTCTTTCACACATAAACATAAAGAAATAACATATTTTTTTCATCTTAAAAAAAGCTATAAACAAGGAACTTTAATACTCTTACATGCTGAGAAAATGTTCGGTGAAAAAACACGAAAATAAAAATATTACATATTTTTTTATTTAAAAAAAACAAGCAAACAATTCTCGCCTTCTACTTTGTTGTCGGTTTATTCAAATCCGTAGCACTTGTTTATTCAAATTGTACAGACTTTCATGATTTAACTAACGACATTGTTGGTTAAAACACGTTGCGATAAAAAAAGAATATCGAATAAATAATGTTAGTTACTGACAAGGAAGAAGCAGCGATATTAATGACCCCTTTCTTTTTAAGGTCTCTATAAAGTAGATAAACTTGTATCATATCAAAATATTCACTCATCAGATATGAAGATCTTGGTTAATTAGATTCGAATCAGATAAATCATAAAATACAGTAGGCTGCATATTTTTTAGAATATGCTAAATTTCTAAGAGAGCAGAATATCGAAGTTTTATAGATACAAAGACAGTAGACATTGAATCAATTTCATTTCAAATCAACTGTCACTACAAATTTAGCAGACATAATGTATCGGTCACTGTGAGGTTAATGGAAGTGAGAAACGGGTAAGCCAGTTCTTTTGTTTAGTGCTTATGCTCAGGTTTATGTACGGTCATGACCTCGAGAATTCTTAATTATATTGGTTGAGTGGTTGGAGGCAGTGTGTATATAAATAGGTCAAGCTTATTTGTACGCAACTCCTGGAGATTGTTTATTCATTAAACACATGAAATAAGGAAATATACACACAAGGCATAATGCAAACACACACACACACACACATAAATCAAATATATAAGAAAAATATTAAAAACAAATAAATAAAACTGTGTATAAATGAATGGAAAAATAAACAGATTAGTAAACAATATCTTATATATACTCACACACGCACACGCACATATATACATGATATGTAATATGTAGAATATATTACCATTACTTGAATATTAATTCTATGTACTTATCTCTATGTCTGTTTCTATGTCATACACACACACACACACACACACACACACACACATACATATATATATATATATATATATATATATATATATATATATATATATATATATATATATATATAAGTGTTATACCAGAACATTACCTATTCTATTGTAATAGACACTCCCGCAGATAATAAGTAGTAGTAGCTGCAGTGGCCAGTGGGGCTCAGTGGAGTTGAGTGAGTCAGTCGATAACGGACATTGAAGTATTAACGACCACGACTAGATTCCTGCGTCTTAACTATTATTTAAAGTTCCTAACGTTTTGTACGTCGGACCCTTTTAGGACGACTTGGTGAAATACAAGCCTCCACTGTGAAAACTACTTTACAACAATAAGAATATGACAAAATGAAAGAAAGTTTTCGTGTTACGCGTTTGGTACATTATAGGACGTCATTGGACGAAGCGAGTCACCCGAAACTTTTTTCCACTTTGTCATACATTTTTCCCCAATATTTTTCTTGATATCTAACAATATATATCATCATCTCATATTCATATATATATATATATATATATATATATATATATATATATATATTCGAGGGTCTGCTGAAAAGTTCATCGGTTAATCAAGATATAAATTTAAGTAGACACACCAGTTTGTAAAGTAAAGGACGTGCAAGGGGAACTGAATTATATCTGGTCGATCAGCTCTTGTCTTCCGGTACATATTGTTTATATATCATCAGAACAAAGAAAGGTCCTGCAAGTTATGACTACAAAATCCCACTGTGTTCCCTGTAGTGATATGACGTAGTTTTTAAACATAATTTTTTTTCATTTAATTGATGCATTTTGCTTATTTTGATGTCCCGTATTCATTTTAATAAGAATTAATAATAATGTTAATATTAATATAATAAGTATTATATTTACATTTGGTACTTCTAAGGACATCGTAGGATTATAAAAAACATTGTTTTGTAATCTTCGAAAATTTACATTCAATATCAATCATTATATTGTCTTCCTTACGTTTACTGTTTCCTTTCTTTGATAATGTTTTAATTTTTCTCCTATTCTTTCACACAGACTAGCTTCTTATGTCCTAGGGGCTTTATTGACTTGTTTGGGGTGAAATGATAAACATCCTGTCCTTATATATATCCTGTAGTTTTCACATTATGCATTCAGGCCTCATAAATGAATATTTCTAAATTCCTAGTTTCCATCAACCCACGATTTGATTTTTGCTTAATATATTATTTTTATGTCTCTGTATATATTTATGTACGCCAGGCATAACACAGTAACTTAGTTTCACAGATTTATATTAAAAATACTGAATATCTCTATTTCTTGTGATTCTATTTATTGTAAGTGTTTAAAGAACATGGCATTCACAACTGTTTGTGTGTGTGATAAATATAATTTTAAAGAATGCTCTATCACAATTATCCTCAGCATCCGGATCCACAATTATTTCCACCCGGAATTTTCTTTAATGATATATATAATTTCCCGGTAGCATATATGTCAGTCGTCATATATTACTTTTTTTCTTATGTTTATTCATTTCAGGGAATTCTCTTCTTGAAATTTCAAAACTTCTCTCAGCTATCATGCGTTTCAGTACCTATTTATAATCTTCATTAAATAGATTAATCTTTCCCGAATCACCTTGTTCCTTAGCCAAGAGGGTTAAAGCACGTCGGATATAACGACGGGTTCTATCAGCAGAGATGAACGCAGGTTCGAAACTTAACAGAGTGTGCATAAATATTTTTAATAAGATTCCTCGAATATTCAGTCGGGTAGACGAAAATAAATAAATATGCTTTTTAATAAATAAATGAAGTATTTACTCAGATGTGTGTATCCACTAAAAATAGCGTTTTAAGTGAAGAAAGATGGCTTGCTTTTAGTCAGCGTCTGGATTTGGTTACCATCAGTGACTGTCTGCCTTCTGTAATGTTAACAGTATTCCAAATAGAACTTAACTTCTAACCTATCAAACCATTTACGAAAACTACTCCCAGATATAGCACTAACTCATACCTTATTTTGGTGTTGTAAAGCAATTTTTGCTCTCTGGAAATACAATATAAAAACTGCGGCTGGCGGGCAGCATGTGTCTTGCGGGCTGCATGTGTCTTGCGGGCTGCATGTGTCTAGTGTTCAGCATGTGTCCGGCGGGCTGCATGAGTCTGGCGGGCTGCATGTGTCTTGCGGGCTGCATATGTCTAGCGGGCAGCATGTGTCCGGGGCTGCAGTGGGCTGGATAGTATGTCTGGCGGATAGCATGTGTCTGGCGGGGCAGCATGTGTCTAGCGGGCAGCATGTGCCTTGGGCTGCATGGGCTGCGGCAGAATGTGTCTTGCGGGCTGCATGTGTCTTGCGGGCTGCATGTGTCTAGCGGGCAGCATGTGTCCGGCGGGCTGCATGAGTCTGGCGGATAACATGTGTCTGGAGGGATGTGTCTTGCGGGCTGCATGTGTCTGGTGGGCTGCATGCGGCTCGCGGCTCACAGGCTGCAAGATGCTCGCGTTCTGCATGTGGCCCGTTTGCTTTTTCTGAATGGCGCGCTTAATTTCATAAAGAATACAACATTTCTTAAAATTTTGTTTCCTTTTGTTGTCAATTGTTCTCTGGCGCTCTCTCCTACATAACTACAATATAAACAACGCTTAACTACAATGTTTCTCGAATTTTGTAGAATTTTGGATTTCATCATTTTTATAGAATTTCGTTTTCATCATTTTAAACCATTGGCGATTTCCTCTAAGGAAGATCATACGTATAAACATATTTTGCTTTTGAAACAGGAAAAAAATCATAATAATCATATCTCTCGAGAAGAAAAATACTTTTTTTATATATATTTTCAAAGGAACAAATTTAAAAAATATCGTAGTGATATATGTATATATATATATATATATATATATATATATATATATATATATATATATATATAGTCATACGGTATGGGCCTCAGTGTCAACTCTTATTTAAACGTGCTCTATCTCTGATATTGTGCCCTTTTACTCAATAATATAGCATATATTATAACAATATACACGCGCATATATATATATATATATATATATATATATGGCATATTTTGAAGAGACGTTTAGTTCAGATATATAAACATCTTGAAGACTGCGTCAAGGTTTTCATTCTTCATGCATATAATAGTTAATTTATAGAACAATTTCATTTCATATGTTGGTGTCGGGACATAGAGGAAATAAGCAAATCGAGGAGTGTCGTTTCAATCTTTTGATTGATTGTTATTCAATAAATACTAACACCAAATATTTGATAGGTTTTGATGCATGTCATACAACATGTACTAATGTTTAATAAATCAAATATTTCCGTTCAGAGATGGACGTATAAACGAGATAAACTATACCCGACACAAATACAAGTAGTTCTCATTTTAATGCTTTTTGTTTCTCCAAATATAAGGTTTAATTCAGATAACTGTATTTTTTGTTCTTACATTTGCATATAAATACACAGAGAAATACAGAAAATCCTGAGTATTTTGTGAATACTCAGGATTTTATGTATTTCCGTAAGGCGGATATCACGTATTACCTAAATCTAGGTTTTCAGATAAGACGTTTAGCCATCTTGCCAACATTTGTTGTGTGACGTGCCCCCCCCCTGGTCGCAGCGTCGACTGTGTCGTTCGATCTCGTTCGCGGCGCCAACTGTGACGTGACGTGGTCCAGGGTTCTGATCCTATGGTCACGACACCAGTTGTGACGTCTTTGCCGCGGCGTCAGCTGTTCGCTCCTCGCTGCTCCAAGGTGACGTTCTAACCCTTTGGTTAGATGAATACCAGCCTCGTCGTCCCCAACTCGCTTCCAACGCCTGGTTACTAGGGTAACTGCACTGATCTCGGTCTGCCTACCTACGTTGTGATTAGATCTTAGACAGACGGATCAAACAGGGATTGGGGCAGTATGCAAGCTGAGTCCAACGGGGGTGATAACACACAAAAAAAAACTCACAAGGCCAAAAATTATTGAAGAAAAAAGGTAACAACTTTTTATATCAACTGCTTGTTACACAAGATTATTCCTACCTCCCGACCCGTTCTGTGGACCGTGGCACCAAGCTTCTACCATACAACTTTAAGGCTTCGAGTTGCCTGCTCTCTAGAAATTTGCATTTCGGGGTGTGGTTTGGTTTCAACACTGGGCGCTGATCTCTACCTGTCGTTCACAGCTGATTTCTCTCGCCGTCCGTGGCTGCAACTAACTCTCTCTTCAGAGTCTGAATTATTATTCACTCATCTCTGCCGTCAGTGCGCGAATTAACTTCTTCTCTTCGGCTTCGGTTGGACGAGCTTATTCACTTCGGCTTGAGTTGGGTGAATTTCTTCACTTCGACTTGGGTTGGACGAATTTCTCTTCTTAGGCTTGGTTTGATTCCAATTTCTCCACTTAGGCCAAACGGCTGCTTCACTTCGGCTTCTCTTGCCGCAAAGGGCCAAACGAACAGGGCCCGCTGTCCGCCCGCAACTCCAACTCCCTCGCCGTCCGCGGCGCAACCGCACTCTCTGAGCCTCTCTTGCCCGCAAAGGGATCCTGTTTCGCTATTGGAGGCAGCAACTGATTTCTGTCGATTGGGGTCTGTCGGCGTCAAAAACATTGGGTCTTTTTTGATTTCTTGATAATTCTAAAGACGTATTATTTCTGATTAGGGATTTTCCATTATCGGTAACTTACTTTCCTCCTACTTCCTTACTGTGCCTCTGGGGGGGGCGTATACGCATCTTCCCCTGGTCCCTCGTATGTCAGGTGACCGCTCTCGACCAATGGGGTCCTGGTCGGGCATCTTTCCTCCTCCCCCTCGCACATCACAATGACCGCCCTCGGCCAATGAGACTCTGGTCTGTATCTTTTTCCTCCTTCCTTCGTGACGTCTCTAATCGGGCGTGGACAATCCGTGGCTTTGTTCTGGGGGAAGAAACACCCCGCTTAAAAAAACAAAATTTAAATTGTTTTTTTCGTGACCGAAAATGACGATCGGTTTCTTTACACGTGGTATCTGTCAAAACAGCCTACCGCTAATTGGATACGATCTAAGAAAGGAATTTCTTAGACTGCGTGGCGTTCTCGCGAGCTAATACAAAATATTTCACCTTTTTCTTTCGCTCGGAGCTTGTTAACAAAAATCTTAATTATCTCAAAAAAAACGACATCACCTTGGGTGGTTTTTTTTTTCAATACATTAATGCCCCATATCCTTAGATATCCCCAATCTCAATGACATCCTTTTCATTTGTTACTTATCAATATTTTTTTTTCATTGTCCCTAAAATTTTATTTTCTTCAACCAAATTGATAACAAACTCCCATCCCCGCGGACACGGAAGTAGGTCGGTGCTTGACCTGATATTTTGACATCTGATATGTGCCAGTCGAGCGTGTGTGTTTTCGCTTACGACCTGGTTTCGTATTTCTTTTTTTTTCCTTTTCCTTTCTTTCTTTCCTCCAGATCGCCCGAACGCAATTAGAGAATTATTCTCAACTCCGAAATATTTTTCATCTCTAAATAACTATCAAATGGTTAACAAACCGAAAAAAATAAATCATATATTTATGAATATCTCCTTTCAGTTTTCCAATCATGCATGGTGCCACAGTTGTAAGAATCAATGAAAAACCCTTTGAGTTAATCAGCTAGAAAGGGAACAGGTTAAAAACGTTTTGTATCAACTCTAATATGACTTCCGAACTGAGCAATGGAAAAGATCATTCAGATGTTCAGTGATGATATCAACATTCATACTCTGGCTTCCATCTTCAAAGTCCATTCAAGAAGCATCAGTAGAAATGTGAATAAGTTTAAAAAAGAGGGAACAGTAAAGAGGAAAACTTGATCAGGATGTCATAATAGCGAAAGGGATCATCATTTCAACTTAGAGTTAAATACATTCTTATGGTTTAAAGTAGAGAACAACAGTGTTATAAAAACCACGGAGAATTCTAGTAAGATATCTTTAATCATTTCTAAGATACAGCTGTTCAAAGTTTAATCTAACAATTATACAATTTTGCTGTTTCACGATTTGGATTTTCGCTGTTACAGATTTACTGATCTTTTAAGCCGGTATATATAATTAATACTGTTTACCAAAAAAAAAAAACAACAAAAAAAACTGAGTATTTATTTAAATAAATTGTATCTATTAAAAATAACGTATAAATAGAAAATATATTAAGTAATTGTCTGATTTAATCCATTTCATATGTTGTCAATGTTTACGTTAAGCTACGTTTCGTGAGCAGATATAATCTTTCGTCGAAGTTTTGTTCGAACTTTGCTGACAATACACTTCTTTGTGGCTGAATGCCTAACAACACATCTGATCACATAATCGTTCACTTTGGGGTTACAAGTTCGATTCGTGTCGAAGAAGCACATATTTTCTACTAAATTAAATTGAATACTAAATTTATCGGTAAATGTAATTAATACTGTTTATTTAAAAAACGGAACATTTTCTTAAATAAATCGTATCTATGAAAAAAAAAATCGTATAAGCAGACAGAATATATATATATATATATATATATATATATATATATATTCTGTCTGGTTATACGTTTTATAGTTCCGAGCGCTTTCGGCTATACCTTTAGCCATTATTAAGGATGATTCGATTTTTCAGCTTAATTGAGTGTGTGCATTATGTGTATGTTTTAGTGTGTTGTGGGGATGTTTTTAATTTTCGAATACACATTGTGGCCTTGTTCATAGTTAATATTGTTAAGAGCTGGCTTTTTCATTTTTTATTATTATTATAATATGATAATGGCTAAAGGTATTGCCGAAAGCGCTCGCAACTATAAAACATTTGGACACACTCTTTGTTCAGAAAAGAAAGCTCTTGTTCAAACACAAGATAAAATTAAATAAAAAACTTAACCGTAATACCTTGTCTGTCGTTTTTAATGAAACATGCATAAAGGAAGGATTGCTGCCCAAATATACAATTATATATATATATATATATATATATATATATATATATATATACAAAAGTGAACATAGAAGTCAACACTTAGAGGCGACAGTGTGTTTCATGCTATCGTCAGGCCACGTGTGCTATTATTTTTCTTGGCTATTTATACATATACGGGTCAGTGGTGCATTGTGGGTAGTCTATTATGGCGGTTATTTTACCGGAAGTCGTTTATTTATTTATTTGGGTTAAATTATTTTGCTTGTTTTTATTTAATTTTATTTTTTGTTTCTTATTTTATTTATTTATTTACTTATTTTTTAATCGGTGTTTTTTATTAACGTAGTAAAAAATTGTTTATATCACTTATTTAATAGTTTTGTTTTGGTTTGAGAATTTAATTAAAGCTATTTGTTCCGTTTGGGGGTTGGTTGTTGTAGTTTTATTCTAACTATTATTCTGGCAAAAACAGTTTTTAATTTGTATTTATTTGGGTTGATTATCTTTATTTGTTTTTCTAACGGTAACTTTATCGGGATTGGTTAGTTTCTTTATTTACTTGGATGAATTTAGGTCAATTTATTTTACTTTAGTTATTTTACTTCTATATTTTCTCTTCTGTTTTTGATTTTTATGTAACGTAGTATTTATATATTTACTTTTTTTTTTATATATATATATATATATATATATATATATATATATATATATATATATATATATATATATATATATAAATTAATTGGGGTCTTGCAAACTTGAACGCGATCTTCTGACCTGAATATATATATGCAGGGTGTATAAAAAATACTTTTACAAATTTTGGGTACGGGTACCTCAAACAGAAACAAGGACAAATGTCCATATAGACGTATATCGTCAGATCCTTCGTTTGTCCTTCGAGTTATGTTTAATGTTTACGGTAGACCTTGTTAAATGTACAATGCAAGATACAATGCAAAACTAATTTGATAAACTGTGGTGAAGGGGTATTCCTCACATCAAAACATGAAAAATGTTCATATAAACATATATCCAGAATGTCATCGTTGTACACAGCAACTCATAACAAATGCTCAAAATGTCCTCGGTTTTCTTCTACATACGTAGCACCCGTCGGATCACTGTCTGGTGGACCCTATCAAATACGGTATCGAATGGTTGTGCAGGCTCCCATAAAACGTTGATGAATTGGCTCTGCTTTATTAATGTCTGCTGTATAAACTAATTCTTTTAGATAAGCCCACATATAAAAATCTAAACGTGTAGGTCATCAACATCTGTCGTTGTTTTGGTCCGAGGAACCCCGCGTCCAAATTTTGTAAAAGTATTTTGATATACCCTTTCTCTTTTTCTCTCCATATATATATATATATATATATATATATATATATATATATGTTTGTGTGTAAAAGATTATAATTGTTCCGACGAGAGAAAATGTATATAATCAAAAACGTTTGCAGTTTCCCTCATATATATATATATATATATATATATATATATATATATATATATATATATATATATATATATATGTATATGTGTGTTTTTGTGGTGAAAATCAAAAAATATATATGGACGCTCTCTCCTGGTGATATCCTAACAGAAGCTAAATCCAGAGTGGAGTTCCTAATTGTGTTTGGGGTCGAGTCAAGTTATATTCTTAATTCCCTTGGATCTAGCTGGTTGGATGTTTACGTGGAAACTGTGATCTGAGAGGTCACTACACTCTCGTCTTTCACTGATTTGGGCGTAGCAGAATGCTACCGGTGTCGCACGAAATAGGCGACTTTAATTCATATTGCTTTCTTGCAGAGCATAGGCGCTAACTCGACCCATCAAGTCCGTTTGTTCGATCTTGTTATGTCCACTCTTTCTGACCGTCGCAAGTGCTTTCTATTAGAGTGACTTTACGATTTAGAATGACTCTACTAGAGATTCTATTTATGCATTACTTGAAATGAATTGACGTATTTCCATAGATAATTAGTACGAGATGAACGGTACCTCGGCTAAGATTCGAACTAGCACTCTTACACACACACACACACACACACATATATATATATATATATATAAAGTATTTCACACAAATGCAAGCCAGTAAAACCACTAAGAAACAAATGGTTACGGTTGTGGAAGAATTATGATCAGAATTATTAATAATGGATAGGAACAAAAATAGTACAGTAGATGGCAATTGGCATATTTAACATTTCTGAAGATTAAAGTTGGCTGGAAAGCATGGATCCGGGAGGGAGTTCCATAAGCAAGAATTATAAAAGAAAGTGTTAGCATAGAATTTATTGTTACATCTAGTCAGCTCAATAGTAAACTGATTATATTTCGACGCTAGTCTAGTACTGCTCCTAAATTCAAAAAGTCTAGGTACCAGAGTGAAGAGACCATCCGAAAAATTACCATGAAAGTATTTATAGAAAAGACATCACAGCTGTAGAAAAGAGACTGAAGCCGAAAGGCCAGAATAGGACCTACAATATTGCTGATTCTTCTTTGGATTTTTATCAAGGAGCTCTATGTAATGAAAAGGGACGTAAGACCATATGTGACAGCAATATTCTAAACATAGACGAATGGCAGATATATAGATATTTAAGATTTGTCTGAGTAAAATGTTCAGAGTTCAGTGTTGAAAATAGAATATTTCTTTCAGAAAATTGTTCAGTTGTTGCAACTTACAGAGTTGATTTAACTTGGTGTGTCCACTGAGAACTGGTGGTGTATCAAATAAAATTCTGTATTGTGTATGTAGGTACGGAGTGAGTAGGATGAAATACACGAGCGAGTAGATGAGATCTATTGTCTCTGGGTACACTCGATTGTGGTTCTGGAATATACATAAAAAATATCCGATTGGACGAAAAATGGACCAATCAGCGATTTTATAGCAACGCTTGTTTTTGAACAAAGTGTAGGAACAAATTTACTACGGTGGAATGCGATAGATAAATTGTCCTTTTATTATTTAGTCTGTATTTATTGACCAATTAGAATTGGAGAAAATGTAGGCGTGGCACTACACAAAGACAGGGATGCAGATAGGTGCGAGTCCTCTGTCACCGAATCCCTGAAAAATAAAAAAAATTAAAAACTGAAAGGATACAGGAACTTTCTCATATGTGCGTCCTAAGGACACAACTAAAGTTTCCAATGAAGCACATATACATTTGCAATACATTGCAAACAAAGGATTTTTAAGTCTTACGTCCCATGCAAGGGAGAAAAGCAACTAAGAAACAAAGGGTTACTGGCTGTGGAAGAATTAGGAACAGAAACATTAATAAGGAGCGGAAAGAGAAAAGACTAATCAGGAGGAAAAGTAGATAGCGATTGACATTGCATTTAAATATTTGAAGATTGAAGTCGGTTAGAAAGCAGGGAGCCGGAAGGGTGTTCCACAAACGGGAAGTGAAAAAAAGAAGCAGATAAACCGTTAACATAGACTTTACGGCTACATCTAGCCAACTCAATTGTAAACTGATGATATCACGACGCCAATCCAGTATTGCGCTTAAATCCTTACAGAAATATATCTATTTAGCAAGCGTATCTTATACTATCACAATACCAGCAGGAATGAGTGCAGTGTGAGGATTGATTTTCCTACAGTAGTAAAAAATATTCTATAAATCGGTGTTCCAGCCAAAATTCTAAGACAAAACGTACATTTTTCTTTGAACTCTTCTTTCTGTAAATGATCAAAGCGTGATGAATTTTTCTGGCATTGTAATTATTCTCTTTAACAAAAAGCAAAGGATCCAAATGTGGTAATTATATACACTTGAATTTTCTTTGCCTTTCATCGAAAATCTTAGCGAAGATAAAAAATAACATTGCATTTGCAGGCCTCCTTTTTATGGATCAGAAATTGTTACTTAGATTGGTAGTACTTTTGTTATTTAGTAAGATTAGGTTATTTTAGTTCAAGGCTAGGTAAGCAGGTGCAAATCGAACGCAATTGAAATAGTCAACAACAAAAAAAGAAAAACAACAAAAATACTCGCCTTTGACCAGGGTAAAGCTCCCTCATTGCCCACCCAGGTTACGCAAAGTAAATTTAACTAACTGTCTATATTTCTGAGATGAGGTATTATGTACACTATTTACATTATTCGGACTATTGTCCTCATCTTTGTCGCCATAATTATTACAACGTTTCAGCCGTTGTACGCTCCGGCCTTCTTCAGGTTATTGGAATGTCGAACTGAACCATTTATTTCGCTCACTGTGATAGACTGTTTTAGTTCCATGTGCCATGTTCAATGGATGTCAGTTATCAGTTAACTCCTGTTAATGAGTGTGGGTTCAATACCCGGTTAAGGCAGTGGAGAACTTGAAGATGGAAATTAAGAGTATTAGTAGTATAAATTCAACTAAGTTTTCCTTTCATACACATGATACACATTCAATTTCGACATAGTTTAGTTTCTAAATGTTATGTGCCGTGTTCAGCTTACTATCACTTGCAGTCCGTTTCTGCACTCGTTTGGATTCGTTTCGATTTCTATTCCTGTTCAACTTTTTTAAAACTCTTTCGAACATTCTGAACGTTTCATTAATGATGAACAAAAGCGTCGCGTACATTTTACTGAAATTATTTAGCCAATAAATATTCCTTGTTCTTTTTCTTCTTGTTCTTCATCTTGTTATTCACTTCCTCCTCCTCCTCCTCTTCTTCTTTCTTCTTCACCTCTTATTCTTCTTTCTCCTCCTTCACTACTTGCTCTTCCTATTCCTCTTCTTTCTCCTCCTCCTTAACGTCTTCTCCTCCTCCTCCTTCTTCTCCTCCTCCTTCTTCTCCTCCTCCCCTTCTTCTTTTTTTTCTTCTTCTTCTTCTTCACTCCCTATTTCACTTCTTATTCTTTCCCCCCTCCTTCACGTCTCCTCCTCCTTATTTTTCTTCACTTTCTCCTCGTCTTCTTCTACTTTCACCTCCTCCTCCTCCACTTATTCTTCTTCACTTCTTCCTCCTCCCACTCTTTTTATTTCTTCTCTTGTTTCTCCTCCTCCTCTTTGTTGTTGTTCTTCTCGTTCTTGTTGTTTCTGTTGTTGTTGTTCTTGTTCTTCTTGTTCTTCTTCTTGTTCTTCTTCTTCACTTCTTCTTCCTCCTCCTCCTTGTTGTTGTTGTTCTTCTTCTTCTTCTTCTTCAGGACGTAAGCAAACATGGCTGTGCACAACGTCTTCTCCTTTGTAGCTCTTAGCAAGGTTTGTTTTTTCACCATTTCTCCTTATCATTGTTCCACCATCCATTGATATCAAGTTACTAGCCGTTTTCCCTCTTGCCTTCAATATGTTCTGTGTGTGTCAAATTATTCAAGCCTTATTTTCTCACTTTGAGTCTTAGAAATTTCAACTGTCTCTTTCTGATTCAGAGTATAAGCGCCTGTTTTTGTTTCCATTGTCCTTAAAATGTTCTCACTATTCATATATTCCGTGCATCGTATTTATTGTTATCCTTTAATCAATATATCTTAATCATTTTTACTGAAAACGATATAGCTAACTCTCGATCGATTCAAGATCAAAAATAAAGAACTCCATTCAGTGGTGAATTGAACTGGCAGGCCCTGTCCTGGGATTACGTCCTTTATGGATGTCTCCTTGAATATACCCTAAATGGAATGATCCAGCATTAAAGTGGATAACGACAGCTAGTCAAATTTCTCTTTGTTCAACTGTCATACACTTATTTCATGCCTTTTCAATCTCCTGGCTATATATTTTATCTTGATCTTGACAGTGTTAAACGTTGCTCGAATTTCTAAAACTATATCGAATCAATGGCAGCATCTACCGCAAGGAAAGTTGGGTCACTGTATCGTGCCAAAAATGTTTCTCAGCAGAATCCAACTTGCACATTTACAAATCTGCCATTCGTCCGAGCATTGAATACTATTGCCATATCTGGTCTGGTAATGCTGCTCTATATAAAAAAATGTAATCAAATTTGATTGTTCCAGTCCTTTCTCACCGACGTGATATGGCTTCCTCTGTCTTTTCTACAAATATTTTTGTTGTTACATGAATTTTGCTTCTAGATCGACATCTTGATTTTTTACTGTTGAAATAGCTTAATGCAACTGCTACTTCTGCTCCAGCGGTTTCTTTTCTCGCACTTCCCACCTGTGGAACCCACTTCCTTGATTCAAAAAATTTAAATGAAACGTCAATCGCCATTTTTTCTCTTCTTGAATAGCGTTTATGTTTTGTCCTTTCTTCAATACTCCCTATTCTCAGTCTTTTCTTTCGCTCCCTGTAACTTCCATCGTACCAGTGGTAATTACCGCCTTGCTTGAAGTGAAATGTTTATAAAAAATCTAATTCTATTTGGATTATATATACGCCCACTCAAAAGGATTATAGTAACAACTGAAGTTAAAGTAGGTGTGGCGTATTTATTTATCGCCACCATTAAATTTTTGGTCACTTCGGGTGCCAGGGATTACAACTAGACTTCCCTAAGCCTTAGTGTATTTAGTGTTGGTTCTTTAACGGAATTGAATATGGTAAAAGGCTGAGTTTAATAGAATTCGATGAGTATATCGGACTAGACAACAAAATATATTCTAGTTTTCTCGGATTTTTATTTTTCTAATAAGCTTTTAGGGTACTTTATGTTTGTTCATCAGCCCACCAGAAGAGTATATCAACTTTAGCGAGTTTAAATTGTAAGTTTCACATTTGTACAGGACCAGAAAAACAAAATACCCCAGTTTAACACTTATTGGGAAAGTGTCTCTGTCGGAAGTAATTAATCCAACTCTTCCGCGTTTATTACGCTTCTTGTTACTCTGATTTGTTCATACGCCCGCTAGATTGTTAAGTTCAGACGCGCATATAAGACTAGAAGGCAAACATATCTCATCTTTCGTTCGCAATTTTCTTTATTTGGACGCCTCAGATATCTGGAATGTACCATAGACTTCTGTCTTTTAAAATACTTCTAGTTATTTTTTTTTATTTTCTAAGACATTTTTTCATGTTGTCGATCTTAATTTCTTCATTTCAGTGTATAGTTACTTTTGAGTTCCTGTTTGAATAGCCATTTTCTCTCACTTATAATTAGTTTTCAATGTAATATTTTTTTTTTATAATTAGATATAACAGTCACACAGCTAAATTGTGAGATTAATTTAACTGCGAGATCAGAGGCAGAGTAGAGCAATAGATAGCGGCTCGGATTGAGGAATCGGAGTGCAGAGTTCGAATTGTTAAATGCACATACCACTTGGGAAAGGAATGAATCCTCTTCTTCCTCCAGCTATAGGTAAATAGCAGGACAGACCGGGTTCTACAGCCTTGGACGGCAACTGGTCCACCGTAGAAAGAAATGGCAACCTACTAAGGGGAAAAATCTTCTTCGTCAGTCATGTATCGAAAGGCACATGATCGCATAAGCGTGTATAGAATAATTTCCAAGAATCCTTTAAAATAGTCTTTGTATATTCAAAAGTTAAACTTCATACGATAAAGTTCAGATGTTTGAGAGTCGCAAGAAAGGAACAAAATGTACACATACGTTTTTCTTACATATATGCAATATTAACATAAAACTTACGTTTTATTCCAGTGGGGTGTCAATTCTTACCCATTAAATGATTATAAAGCTTGATTTTTTTTAATTTACCATTCATATTATTTATGACTAAAAAAGCTGTTAAGCTAACATATTTCCACGAGCCGCAAAATCAGAGGTCAAAGAGGCACATGTGGCTCCCTAGCCGCGATTTGATCATCCCTGGATTATAACGTTGTCGACAGGACATATACTGATAATACTGCCAACATCTCTTGTATTGTCTGATTGTACTTAAATGTTCAAGATTTTCTTCTGATTATTCCGTATAAACCCAATTTCCATATCATATTAATAGCAATCCAATCTGAATCTATAAAAAATTGCATGACTTTTAGAAATGTCTTTTTGCCTCTTGACATTTTTCTTATTTTTGTTTCTTTATTCATTTCTCTGTGTTTTTATAATTATTAATTTTTATTTTATATTTTCTGGTCTTGATAGAAAACTGTTTTCATTTCTTATGTTATTTAAAGTTATATTCTCGGAAGGGTTTTGATGAAATTATAGTTTAGGAAAATATTCGTAATCTCCTCAGGGTACTATCGTTATTGTGCTATTTCTTTTTTGTTGCTTTTCTCTTTAAATATGGAATATAAATTCTCTGAAGTGTATTATCAAAAATAGATGAATACTGTGGTTATAAACCATCTATGGTTTATGTATTTAATGAATTTATATCTTCAGTTTGTTAATGCTTACTTCTTTTGTAAAAGATAATTATTGTCTTCTCATAAGAATAAAAAAACATTTTTTTCATAAAAATTAAAAATATTTTTGACTTTTTCTGAAAGTAAAATGGTTTTGTTTTCTCATAAAATGAAAAAAAAATGACTTTTCATAAAAATAAAAATGTATTTATTTTCATAAATTAAAAAAAAATGTCGGTCATAAAATAAAAAAAATACTATTCATTAAAAAAAAAAGAATTCTTTTGTGTTTGAACAAA
This sequence comes from Acanthosepion pharaonis, assembly GCA_903632075.3. Taxonomy (NCBI): domain Eukaryota; kingdom Metazoa; phylum Mollusca; class Cephalopoda; order Sepiida; family Sepiidae; genus Acanthosepion; species Acanthosepion pharaonis. The sequence goes on from CAHIKZ030005299.1 coordinate 3,413,813, forward strand.
AAAACATCGTTTTTCTTTAATACAAATTTAAAAATGCATCAAAATAAAAAAGGATATCGCTCTTTTTTCAGCATTGTCTATTTATTAATATAAAATAAAGTTTCTGGTTTTTTCATAAAAGTGTTAAATTAATAAATTAATAAAAAAATCCGAATGTTCAATTAATAAATTAATAAAAGATCTGAATTTCCAATTAATAAATTAAAAAAATCTGAATTTCCAATTAATAAATTGATAAAAATTCCTGATATGCAATTAATAAATTAATAAAAAATTCCGAATGTTAAATGAATAAATTTTAGACAATTCACATACATCGGAGTATGAATCAATGATAAATTTCATATCAGACATGCAAACTGAACTTTGAATAGATCGCGCTAGGGAGAGTTTTGTTCAACACCTTCTTTTCTTAGGCGTTCATGGCCCTCTAAATCTTCCTGTCCCCTGTCGCTCTTAATAAGTTTTGTCTTTTTGTTATTTCTATCAAACCCCGTTCTACCATTCATTTGCTCAAGGTCATCATCCATGTTACGTGCTGTTTACCTTTATCCATTTTTCTCTCAATCTCCCCTAAGCGTATCATATTTTTCAAGCACTCATTCTTCATTCTTTCTGCCCCAGAAATATCAACTTCCTCTATCAGTTGTTAAGCATCAGTTTCCTTTTTGTTTCCATTTTCCCAAAAACCTCGACATTGCTCAGATTTTCAGTCCGTGTTATCCTCAGCATCTTTCTATAGAATCACATTTCTGTTGCTTCAAGTTTCTTCTTCAGCTTTGAGGAGATCGTCCAGCATCTGCTGCCATACAAAAGGACGGATATCAGGTAACAGTTCAGTACTCTTTTCTTTGTTTCTAACGAAATGTTTCTGTCTCTTAAAGCCACAATATTATGTTTGAACCGAAAGCAAGCACTAGAATCGTCAGATCTAGATTTCTCAAGGATGTCATTCATGGGGTCCTTTTCGTTCGGAAATTTCTAAAATATCAACTATATGCAACCGTTTTCTCAGAGCATTGATCAAAAGAGTCATTAAGCGAATGCAACCTTTAGGTCAAATAAGTTCAACATATTATATCAAGAATTCATGAGTTTGGGAAAACGAGGGAGAAAATCAGCATTTTTTTGCTTCAAATCTTTTACAGTCTTCATTTTGATATCGAAACACCTGCAGAAGCCACTATACATTCATGTGTATGAAACAGTTGATTGGGGTCATCAAGTTTTAATTCTCATCTAACAAAAATGGTACAGAATATGTTGACTATTAATAATTAATATCTAATCAACAGCATATTTGCTGAATGCACCCATATCGTGGTTATCTCTGAAAGATTGCTTTTAGCGTACCATAGCTTCTCAACGAACGTATAGGCTTTCTGAGATGTACAGAGCTATAACCAAACCTCGCTAATGGCTGCAACAGCGGTTTGATTAGTAAGTATGATTGACGAGGTAGAATTACTAGTTGATTGGATTTTAATTCAAAGTTGTTCTAGATTGATTGTCAACTAAAGTAATTCTGTAATGTTAAAATCATAACTGGCTGAAAGCAGAACAGATGGAACATACATTTTAACCTGTTCAAAAAAATACCTGTGTAAATTGTAACCCTTATTGTTTAAAAAACTGATCATAAAAACTCGCCTTATATTTGAGTGTATACGGTAAATCTCTCATCATTTTCAAAAGGTCTTCACACACAAAGTACTTTCGAATAAAGAGGTACTATACATCACACGCACTTCTTTTTACTTCATTAGTGGCGATTTCGAATAGGTACTGCAACCCGAAATAATTTTTTAAAACTATTAATTTACATTATGCACACTAGATTAAAACGATATCTTTATTTCAATTAAATGATTTAAAACGCTAATACATCGGGGGGTATCATTGTAAGTTCATTGTAAATTTATTTCACCACGGAAGCCATACACACGCGCACTCACTCCCCCCCACACACACACACACACATATATATATATATATATATATATATATATATATATATATATATATATATATATTTAAAGAAGGAACAGTAATTCGTTTGAGGATGAAATGGAACTAGTGTCTTTAATTTAATTACAAAAATAAATTCGAGCTTTTTAGCATCCATTTTTGAAACGTGGTTAGAGCTGTGTAGCGAAAAACATATTTTATATCAATTAATATATATATATATATATATATATATATATATATATATATATATATATATATATATATATCCGAATACTAGGTTGGTATAGATGGAATAAAATTCCGATAACCAAAAATACATTTTAAAAAAAAAATAATGGTCGCAATACAAAATAGAGCAAATAATATTTATTCAAAAATTTTAACATGATTATGTTATAACATCACTACAAAAATAGACATTTTGTTTCAACACTTCTGGTGCCTCATCAAGTGATGGTGCTTATTGTGAAATAAAGGGTGTTTTCAAAATTCAAAACCAAATATAACCCCCCTCAATAGGGGAAACCTTGTTACGTTACCTATGATGATCAATCAGTATACAAATATATGAAAATTCTAAAACCGTGAAAGTATATTCTAAATACAAACCATTAGTTGATTAAAGTTAATGTTAGATTGAAATAGAAATCAGTATCAATTATGTTTTAATTTCACGGTAGAATTAAAAATTACAAATTATAAATTAAACCGATCATTAGGTTTAAAATATTACAATGTTATTCAAAAATGTAATAGAGAAAAAATAATATATATATATATATATATATATATATATATATATATATTATTATTATTATTATTATTATTATTATTTTTATTTTCTTTGATTTCTGGCGTTTACATTATTTTCCGGTCTCACCTAGGACCTACGGTTAGAAATGGCAGCATGACATTTTTCCCTGACAAAAAAAAAAAAAAAAAAAAAATTACATAGATAAAGCCCTTCGTAAAGTGTGGGCTGTACTTGTCAGAACAATTTTTTGTATCTCTTTGAGGCATGGACTTCCAGGAATCCCTTTAATTAGTCTACTGCAATCTTTTCCATCGCTACGTAGGGCTCCAACTACAACAGGGATTGTTGATGTTCTCATATGCCACATTATTATTATTATTATTATTATTAATTAAGTGTCAATTTTTCCGGTAAATTCGACGCTGATGTGATAATAAAGTAAAAATAATGTATAAAAGGAGGATTAAAAGAAAAATGAACAAACAAAAAACCCAAAAGGAAATTGCTTCTGAAATAAGCGGATACAGGTATAACCAAATACATGCAAATACTTCACCCTTAGCCATATACAAATAAACAAACTCCTCAAGATTGAAACACAAATACAGTAATTAAACGACATAAACTACCAATCAAAATATTACATACATGGGCAAACAAAGATATATACACAGCCACACATATACGTATACAAATTCAAAAACAAAACAAAAAAATAAATAAAACAAAGCTAAAAAAATAAAACGGAAAGTTCAAACAAAACACATACAAAAAAAAAAAAAATCCGAAAGTTCAAACAAAACACATACAAAAAAAAAACACAAAAAAAAGAAACAATTCTTCATGAATTAATCTTACATGGACTCTGAATATACTATTGCTATTTTGGTATGTTTGTTAATATATTTGTTTCTACTTCTGTGTCATATGTGTGTATTTTTCTAGGTTTATGTCTGTTTATGT
>CAHIKZ030005299.1:3422500-3455000 GCA_903632075.3 Acanthosepion pharaonis
ACGAAAATATATTTCGGCTTTAAATAAAACAAAAAGGCTTCGATTTAGTAAGTATAATGGTTGAATGGGTGGAGCGGGTAAGCAACAAGGAAGTCTTAAATAAATTGGAAGCAGAAAGGACACTTATATTCAAACTCAGAAAAAGACAACTGAATTTCATTAATGAAGAAAAAAGGCTTGTAAAATATATGCCTCACAGGACATATTGAGCGCAAGAGAGATATGAGAAGGCGGATAGCCATTTGACTGGCGAGCTTGTGGAAATGGATAGCCGAAACGAGCCAGCCTTACCAAAAGAAGAACTGCTAAGAGTCACACGGTCACTATGATCATCTATTTTATAAGGGGGGTATGGCAGTAAAAGATAAAACAGTAAAACAGTCATTATATCTTATAATGTCGCCGTATGGATTTAAATAATATATTGTATCTAACATTTAGTACAATGATGCAAGATTTCTGAAATAATTCTCTTCTTCGTAAGGCAATATATTAAAGAAGCGAAACATCATTCCTTGCCATTCACTGTGCAATATTCAAGATATTTAAAGATATATTTCATAATGATTGCAAATAAATCTATTAATAACGTGTGATACTTTAGATTCCCAAGAGAATTCGAAGAAAAATCCTAGTGAGGCGGTACCCTGTCTGAGTCCAAGTCAGGGAAAATAGATTTTCCATAAAGAGAATAGGAAACGTCTAAGAATGGTTTGAGCTAGAGATTATACAATGAATGGAATAACTCATTTTACAAAAAAAGGTTTCATTTCGAGCCGAGGTATTATTTCACCTTCCAGCCTCTTGTATTGATTTTCTAAATATAGCTTAGATGTTGTACAAGGCCGAAGGGATGGGGCGCCCAATGAAGATTGAACTCACTCTTAATTGTTCAAGTAGACAAGCTTGCTAACCATTACACTACACCGAGATGCCATTCCAACCTCATGTAAATATATACCTGGCCTTGCTAATGTAAGTGAGAATAAAAATACGTAAGCTGATTAGGTCAGTTCATTACCTCATTAACTGCCAAATTTTTTTAATGCGCATTTTTGGCCCAGACAGGTGACTTAGGAGTTTATTTATTCCTTATGTTTAATTTCAGTAGTTACCATTGTTGTTTTTATAGAAACTAGAACATCAAATATATATGTGTATAAAACTTCAAAAACTAATATTGATTAGAAATAATAAAAAAATACTTTTTAAAATAGTCATTATTTTTCTACTCGTAGAATGTAAAATTACGGCAGAAAGTGTCTTCTTACGGCTAATAATAAAAACTTTAAAGGCTAAGTGTTTTAAAATATACCTCTGCAAATGCAATGTATGTAAGTAATTCAATGTAAATACAAGGAATAACATGTAGTGCGTTTAATTTTAACAGATCCCCACATGGGGCTCATGGCAGGTAAATGGGTTAAAGACTTAGAGAAGAGGCCGTTACTACATTTACAAAAAAACAAACTAAATGGTACGGTGACTCTTCTATACATTTAGAGATCCTTGATAAAATCAAAGGAAGAATTCACAAGGTTATTGTTCTTGATCTCGACATCAGTCATTTTCCCACCGCCATAATGTAGCTTCTCTATGCCTTTTCTCGAAATAATTTCATAAAAAATGTTTTTATGAATTCTCCTCTATGGTATCTAGTCTTTATTAATTTAATCGTTTTATTAGATTGGCAGCAAGATTTCATCAATTTAAAATCGAAATGGCTTGATGTAACTGTAAATTATATGCTATCAGTTTCTTTTTCTCCAGATTATCGTTTGTGAAACTCTATTCTCACCTTTTGCTTTCTATTCACTTTTGATCTTCAAAATTTTAAATACTTCAGTCACTTTCCCACCGTTGTAAGGTTGCCTCTCTGTGCCTTTTCTATAAATACTTTCGTGGTAATTGTTCGGATGAGCTTTTCGCTATGGGCACCTCGACTTTTTGAATTTAAGCGCAGTACTAGACTTGCATCGAGATCTCATCAATGTAAAGTTCAGCTGGCTATATGTAGTCGTAAATTCTATGCAAAAAGTGTTATTTCTCGCACTTCTCGATTGTGAAATCCTTCCGGCTTCATGTTTTCCGGACAGTTTTAAACTCCAAAAAATTAAATGCAACGTCAATCGCAATCTACTGTCGTCCTGGTTGCTCTTTTCTCTTCTCGCTTATTACTAATTTTTCTGTTGCTAATTCTTCTACACCCACTAACTCCTTGTGTCTTAGTAGATTTACTGACTTGCTTGAGGTGTAACCAATAAAAAACAAATACAATGTCAACCGTTACCGACATTCCTCTTACATTTTCTTTTATTGTTCTCGTTCTTTAATGATGTTTATCTCATATACTTTCACACTCAGTAACCTCCCTGCGTCTTAGTGTTTTTGTTGCCTTGCCTGGGTGAAATGGTTAAAAAAAAATCCATTCATGCAGTCCGTCCAATCTTTTTTCTTTTATTGCGCTCATTAATGATTTATAGGAACTTCTAATTATCCCGTCCTGGGTATGACGATAATCTACATCCACACCCTGGGTATGACGATAAACTACGTCCGCGTCCAGGGTAAGACGATAAACTTCATCCGTGTCTTGGGTATGACAATAAACTACATCCGACAGCAATACCTCTGATCAGAAGGTCTTGAGGAGCATGGAACGACTTCTTAATTGCTGGTGTTCCCAGGTCCACCCTAACCCGGGGTGGTAGCACCTGTTAGGGTCCCAGCTCCGGGCAAATATCTAACCACGAAAATGGGATAAAAACACTATGAAAGTGTAAAAATAGGTTTTAATACCAGAAATACTCTGTAAAAATTATTAACAGCAATAAATTTTTTGAAGAAAAAAAAAATTGTTACTAGCAATACATTTTTAAAAAATATTATTACCAGCAATTCATTTTTAAAAACATATTACCAGAAATAGATTTTGACAAAACAAAATATTACAAGCAAAAAAAAAAAAAATTGTCGGCATTAAATAACCCATTGAAGTTGACATGCCGTAAAACAAACCAAACCAAACCAAACCAAAATCTCTAATTATCAGATTTTTGAAAATATATATATATATATATATATATATATATATATATATATATATATATATATATTTTAATAACATATTTTATTTTATTTTTATAATGAATTTACTGATGTTGCTGATCGATTAGACAATTTTACAGAAGGGTAGTATTTGAAGTAAAATATTTCAACCGGGCTAATTGCTGTAATAACAAAATTAACAACACGCCTTCTAAGTATTTGTAGAGGCTCAGTTTCGAGACGAAAATCAGAGAAATACAGAGTTTCATTTAGAATTTACGATGGCCAATATAAAAATGACTGCCTTTGATATATGAAGTAATATAGATCAATGAACTGTTCAGAAATAATCTCACCACCCGCAAGTCTTTCGTTTCACACTGTGTTATCGTAAGTGTTAAGGAGAGTTACGTTCTTGAGTCTATGTGTAAAAATCATATCAGTTCGTTTTATCAGAGTAATTGAATTAGAAATAATAGTAATCATCTAGAAACATTGGAAAATATTATGTTACCAAACGCCTGGAAACGTTTGATTCGGATGCTTTGTTTGTTTGTTATTTTTTTTCCAAATTGATAATGATCAAAGGCCAGATAAGACGTGGTGTTTATTGAATTCTATAACATTTTTTTATTGAATGGACCTGACCATTCGCTGGATAGCAGCCCAATCGAAATTAACATACAGATACACTGAAAAGTATATTCTTAACATTGTTGTGGAATATATTTGTTTCTGATAATTCCATTTGAAGAATAGGGGAAACGAATTGCATTGACGTCTCGTATATAAAATTCTGGATTGGTAATGAAACAAACTTTCATCTAACGTGTTATTCGGTTGTGTTTCCCAATAATCAATACCTTTTTTGTTATTTAATATAAATGCACGTCATTGGAGCACACCTATGTTATTTAGTGGAAGTAGGATTTTACGAATTTATAATATAGGTTCCCCATATAAAATATTACAATAATATGCTTGCGACGATTATTACTTAGGACGCAAAACACCTTGGAAGAGCATATATACTGAAGAAAGTGTTGTCTCTCTAAACAGCGTGTAGGAGCTGAGTCATCTTAATTATCACCCGGCCGAAACATCTAATGTCGGAGAGGAGATCAAACAACATAAACAGCAGAAATAATAATAATAATAATAATAATAATAATAATAATAATAATAATAATAATAAGTTAATGTATTGCTAATACAATATCACGGAATGAAAATAAAAGTTCTTTATCAAATCCACTGAAACTATTGATCACCTTAGCTCATGATGGTCAAAACCTCCACCCAACGAGTAAAAAAATAAATTGAAAGATCTGTCATCACAAACTGATACGAATAGCATCCTGAAACTGTAGCTGAGTGAGCAAATGCTACTATCTACCATAAAGGAATCAAAAAAGTTTAGGGATCATGGAACAAAAAAATCTAAGGCATAAGGGAAGCAAAAATGCTTAGGGACTAGGGAAGTAAAAAAAGCTTCCGGATAAGGGAAACAAATTAATTTAGGATAAGGGAAGTAAAAAAGCTTCCGGATAAGGAAAACAATTTAGGATAAGGGAAGAAGAAAAGCTTTCGGATAAGGAAAACAAAACAATTTAGGATAAGGGAAGTAAAAATCCTTCCGGATAAGGGAAACAAAACAATCTAGGATAAGGGGAGTAAAAAAGCTTCCGGATAAGAGAAACGAATTAATTTAGGATAAGGGAAGTAAAAAAGCTTCCGGATAACGGAAACAAAACAATTTATGATAAGAGAAGTAAAAAAGTTTCCAGATAAGGGAAGCAAAAAATCATAGGGTTAAAGGCAGCAAAAAAAAAGTGTAAGGATAAGGGATTAAAAAAAAAGTTCGGACAATAGAAGCATAAAAATCTTTGGGATAAGGGGATCAAAAAACCTTAGGCATAATGTAAGCAAAAAAGCTTACGGATAAGTGAAACACAAACACTTAGGGATAAGGGAAGCAAAATAAGATTAGGAAGAAGGGAATCAAAAAGCTTTGGGATAAGGGAAACAAAAAAGCTTACAAAAGGGAAGCAAAATTACTTAGGAATAAGAGAAACAAAAACGCTTAGGGATAAGGAATGCAAAAGTGTGTAGGGATAAGAGAAACGAAAACGCTTCGGGATAATGGAAACAAAGTAATCATGGACAAGTGAAACAAAAAATGCTTAATATCGGTGTTTTTTAAAAATCTATAATAAAATATATTAAATTAATAATACTTCTAATTAAGTTAATTTTTTATTTACTTTTTAAATCATTTCATCCCTAGCAAAGATATAAAGCCACTAAGACACAAGAGGCTCCTGAAGATGCAAACTGAGACAAATTTATGGATGAGAAAGGAAAATAGAATAGCATGAGTGAAGCAAACAGAAAATGACGATTGACGTTATATTTAAACGTTTGAAGATAGTAAGTCGGAAAGTTCCACAGGCTAGAAGTGCGAGATTAAAAATACTAGATTAGAACTTACATTTACAATTTTGAACGGGAATATTATGAGACCTAGCTGCCAATCTATGCTTAAATTCCTCATGTACAATTACTCACTTGACTGTTACCATTAAAGCTAATACCGTATTTTAAGGTGATCGTTAATGAGTTGAGCTAAAAGAATCCCGAGTCAAAGATTATTATTGGTTTGGAAGGCTGTAGCTACTAAAAATCCATTACATTCACTTAGGTTCTAATCCTCTTCTCCTAAATAGCGGAAGAACCCGGTTTAGTAAAAATGCTTTTCCTCTTTATAGGGAAATGAAGATTTGCCCTTTGGATGGCAATTGCGGGGAAAAATGACTATTCGTTAGTCATGTATCGAAAGATACATGATCGCCTAAGGAAGAACCCGGTTTCTAATGGATAGCGGCTTGGATTGAAAGAGGAATCGGAGAGCCGAGTTCGAAGCCCAGTCGAATCATTATCCATTCATTCACTTACGTGCTAACACCCTTGGGAAAGGTATGTATCCTCTTTCTTCTCCCTCCAGCTATGGTTAAATAGCAGGGCAGACTGGGTTCTATAATCTTGGATGGCAACTGGTCTAGGAGAAGGAAAACTCTGAATTCAAAACCTGCTCTTAGAGGAGGGTGAATGGAGTCTCTCTGAGCCTTGGTTGTCAATCCATTTAGTGTTGGTGTCACGATAAAAACACCCTTGATAGCTCTAGCGAAGCATCAAGAATTCAGCTATTTGACAAGATTATGAACTACACCAATCAAAAGTATTGGTGAGTTCAATCTCGGCTGAGGCCGCAAGATGAGACGAAGCGTGTATCACGCATGGCACATAACTGACTAACTGAGGATTAAGAAAATAGTTAGTAAAAGGTTGCCATTTATGACTGGAGGAATGATTTGATTCAGAATCTGAACTTGATAGTTGATGAAAAAAGAAAAAGAAAAAAAAAGGTAAAAAAACAAACAACAAAACAAGGTCAGTTCGGCGATGTTTTCTCTGATTTGGGCGAGATTTATTCAGTATATTTAGAACAGAAATTAAGGAAAACAGTTAGATCCCAATTGTTCTGAATACGTGTTCCCCGGTCAAATTACGCAATTTTTTTTTTTGTTACCCCGTTCTTGAAATAACTTCCTTTTCAAAGTCATGCTTCTAATTTTTCCCATTTTTTTTTCTTTTGCAGTGTAATGCAGTTCAACGCATCCGTTGGCATTTCACTGTTATACTTGACAAAGTATTTGGAAGAATTTTTATTCTTAACTAAGTCGAAAAACGGTCAAAAATGACAGATGAATATAGTTTAATATTCCAGAAATATAATCCTTATATCTAATAGCAGTAACCTTGTAAAAAAATTTAAAGTCAATTGGTTATATATAAGGCGAGAGAGAGAGAGAGTATTTTCCTCTCATAAAGTAAGGAGCGACCTATACTTCTAGCCAAATATTAGCAGTAGACCCTATTCAATAGTATCCTGGTATTCGATCATTAAAATACTGATTTGGTAAGTACGACAGTCAGAGTACTTCTCAACAGCATTTGAAAAAAAGACACACACATATACACATACATTCAACGTTCCATTAAGACCACATAATATTCATTGTTAAAATTTATTTTATTTATTTATAATTCGAACAATTTTCTTGGTTTCCGGTTAAGAGTTCGGCATTCAAAAGCCATTATCAAAAAGTGGTTTTCATGTCTTTTTTACTACGTAATTTTCATCATTTTTCAAATATATACGCCCCCGAAAATATAAAATTCGGTCAAGCACTTTAGAGGCAAAGCGCGAATATGAATACTACTGTTAGTGCAAAGCTCTTCTATGAATCGACCACTCTGAATCACTGGCGTGTCTATTCAAAAATAAATACGTAAAAATTCACCTTCCTCTCTGTCTGGATTTGAAAGCTTAAGGGAAAAATCTCCGTGTGATGCCAGCGATACAGCGAAACAGTCTGTCTGTGGATGACAATATATATATATATATATATATATATATATATATATATATATGTATGTATGTATGTATGTATTTCACGAGCCAGGTCTTTCCTTTCGAACGAATCTCGGTAGCAGATGCACACAGCTGATGAGTCCCCAAATAGGACGAAACGGCTGTCCAGTACTTTCTGCATTCTGTTGAGGGTTCGATGAATTACTACAATGATTTGTCTAAATCTACCAAATTCTATTACTTGTATATCCTTGCTTGACCCAGCTAATGCTCTGCGATGGAGCAGTTTGGGGGGAAGGAAAAATGTCGCTCTTGAGGCACAATCCGTTGGGATACTTGGATGAGTATCACCACGGAATTTGTGAGTAGTGGCGCTGTATCGAGTCTATTCAGTTTCTTTTTCGTCACCGCTGGTACAGTTGGTATGATGCTTGCGTTGTATCGAAACGGTTCGCGTTCGAATCTCGGTAGTGGATGCGCACGACTGATGAGTCCCCAAATAGGATGAAACGGCTGTCGAGTGCTTTCTGTATTCAGATGAGAATTCTTCTAGACCCGATAGATTAATATACTAATATAAATGCATATCATAGACAAAGATTTGATTTAGCTATGTCATGTCTATATATTAATAGAGAATCATTTAGGAATCTAAAATACATAGAATTTTGTGGTAATTGTTTATAAACGACAATTTTCTATATTTCTAGAAATTTTTAAAAGGACAATTTTCTATATTTCTAGAAATTTTTAAAAGGACAATTTTCTATATTTTCTAGAAATTCTGAAAGTAGGCAAGCCAAAAGGCCGATAAGTGGGGAACCAAATCTTTCACCAGAAAATGTATTTCCTTATATATCTATTTGTGAAAATCATACGCCGTTTTGACCAAAGCCTTTTGTATAAAATTTAATATAATTTCACGAATAATGATTTCCCTTATGAGAGTCTTTTAATCGTGTTCTTATTAGTCTGCACACGAGAGCAATATAATGTAATTCAAATGTCTTAGAATTCTTCGTTTAAACTAGCACCGGTCTACAAGAATTATGTAACAATCATGCGGAGTCAATGTCTTTCACTACATGAAAAACTATATGTTCGGAACGAAATTGAGAAGCAAAGACATTCAATATTTCTGATATATATATATATATATATATATATATATATATATATATATATATATAACTTCTGTATCGATTTCCACTCTTTAGGTGAGATCGATCATTCAGTTCCACCAGTTCAGACATTTACAGCTAAGAAATACCATGTTGCTTCCACGTTGTCGAATCATCGTCATTTTCCTCTGTATTCCAAATTTAAGGAGAAAATTTTACCTCAGCTTTTTCTTGGGAAATTCTCATTTGTGGAATAGATTCCCGTGTGGATAATCCCCTGAAGTCAATAATCTTAAACTGTTCCTGTCAAAATGTTTAATTGTTAGTTATCCTCCTTAGTCTGTTTTTTTTTCTTTTCTTTTTTTTATCAAATTAACCCCAAGCAAGGCGATAACGCCACTAAACCGTGAGTGGATTCTTAGAGTAAAATTGAATGAAGACTTTACAAGTAACCGAAAACTGAATCCAAAACAGGGAACAAGTGAGAAACCTCTATTCCTGCTCAAAAGACCGAGGAGGCTTGTGAACCGGGCTATAGGCGCATCTCTTCTTACCACCTCTAATTTCATTCATAAAATACATCTCATTCATAAAAAATAGTTTTAACACTAATTCTCTACCTTGAGTGGCTCTTAAGTCTTTTATTAATATATTCCCTCACTGATATGTGTCAGCGAAATTGTTTTGATACTTAATATTAAATGTTTTAAAAAACCTCACATGATAATTATTTACTTTAAAAATAACATTTGACAAGAAGTATAAGAGAAGTTGAAATTGGCAGTTTGGTTCTGATCGTGAAGAATCTTTTTCAGAAGAAAAAAAAAGAAGAGTATTGTCTGTAAGAATGGCACGTGTTTCCTTTTCGCAGAACAAGAAATCAGGATATAATGAAGCAATAAATATGCTGCGTGTTACTCTGTCGTCAGAAATCAATTTATTTTCCTTCACTCATGGCAAGCTATTACGTCGACGATATCTAAAATCCCACAATCTTGAGTTCTGATTTACAGTAAAATTGTCATCAGATTTTACAAGAAAAAAAGGATAAAATAAAATAAAGCAAGAAGAATGCAATTCTGATATTATTCGGCTTACATCTAATCAACATTGATTGGTGGATTTCTTTTACGGTTTATCAACACATTGTGGCTTGCAATAGTAGAGCGGTATTTCTTTATTGTAGGATATTACATATGACATAATAAAAATTATCGGTCTACTGTTGTATTATATCCCTATATTTAAATTAATGTTATGAAAGTTTGAATTCATATTTGATACGTTCTCATTTCATTTATATATATATATATATATATATATATATATATATATATACTTAAAAGAAAAACAGACCATTTTAAGGTAACATTATAATAATTTATTTCACCAGAATCCTTTTAAAGGACGCCAGATCATCAGATAGCATTTCCAAAAATGAAATGAAAAGAAAAATGAAATTAAAATTGACGGGTAGCGTAAGTTTTTGTAATTTAACAGAGAGTATAAAAGGGATAGTTAAAGAGACATGATAGAGTATAGGGAGGGATTAATTTCATATCTCTCTCAAGTATACTTTGTATTGGGGGAGGAGGAGTGACAAGACCGTGACCTATTTAGACTGTTTACTAAACGAAAGTGATATATTGAAATGGGAGGGGAGTAGGGAGAAAAGAAAAAGAAAAAAAGGAAAAAGAAAGAAGAGGAAGAGGGAAGTAAATCGAAAGAGGCTCTAATTGGGTTTTAGCAATTTATATAAAGAATAGATTTTAATGCTTGATAGAAATTTAGATGTCTAAAAAGTTCTTCTTTATATATATATATATATATATATATATATATATATATATATATATATATGAAGAAATATATGCTTAGGGTGTGCTATATTTATGGGATAAAGTGCTCAATATCAGAGATAGAGCGTGTGTAAATATAAAAGAGAACATTGAAGTTAACACTTAGAGTCGACAGTCTGTTTTATGCTAGACGCAATCCTCAGACCACTGTCGTCTCTATGTGTTGACTTCAATGTTCATTTTATATATATATATATATATGTGTGTGTGTGTGTGTGTGTGTGTGTGTGAAAATTGTATATGAATATAAATAAATATATATATGTATAATTATTTATATATTATATGCGCGGTACTTATTAGAAAGCGCTCAATATCAGAGATAGAGCTAACATATGTGGTTGGATAGATGTGAGTTTGTGACCCTGGGTTTCACGCTTTAGCGATCGTCAGACAAATTCTCTCTCTATATATATATAAATGAAATATTTGTACTCTAATTTATAATGTAAAGTTAGTATAGTTAAATATAATTTTTCTTCTTAAAGTGACATTTATTTACGTAATATGCATAATTTTGTTTGAATATGTGATTCCATTAAAATGACATCAAATTTAAGAGACAACATTGTAACTGTAATATGTTACTATGTTGTGGCATTTTATTTCCGTTCAAATTTGAAGTCCCATTCTCAACGTGGCTTCATTGGCTTAAACTCGTATCAACAATTTCTCATACTTTATTTTCTTCTCTTTCCCCTTCCTTTGGAACTGTATAATTTGGATATACGCCTCACCTTCTTTTTTCTTTCTTTTCTTTCCATTCTCTTGGTAGTAGGGTTGATTTCTTATGTTTTCTTATGCCTCTCTTTCCATTCCTGTTTCTTTTTCTTTTTAATGATTTCTTATTTTCTTCCTTTTTTTAACTTTTAATTTTTTTCTTTTTTTGCCTTTTATGGAAAATTCTCCACAGATGTAAAAAGAATTTATTTTTCATAAATTGTAATTTTAAATAAAATCATTTATTACCATCGTTGTTAACTACCTGATAAGACGAGATAAAAGCCGAAACAAAATATGTAATTTTCTAGTAGCAACTTGAAAGCTCTAAAGTAACAATTTATAATAAATATTTATTACTCTAGTCTTGTATTGAGCGTTTTTTTAAATTAATGGTATGAAATTTTGAAATTTATTTTTTCGTTCTTAAAATTTTATATTATATATATTTATATATATATATATATATATATATATATATATATATATATATATATATATATAGATAGATAGATAGATAGATAGATAGATAGATAATATTAGTGGTAAATATACACATACATATGCAAAATATATAGATATATATACATAGGTGCATACAGATACATGTATATTTTTTTAATAAAAATTCCGAGAGGATAGAATCCAGGTAGAACTCAATGTCCAGGACAGAGTAAGGATATAATAAAAAGGCTTAAACACTAATATTCCATGGTCATAATTTATTCCACTGGAATCGTAAATACGATACAATTCATCTAACCTACAAATTCAAAAAGAAAACAGAAAAAACAACTCCGGAAATAAAAATAGAATTTGGAGAGAGTGTAAATATGAGAGTGTGGGAGGAATGTTAGTGCTAAAGAGAGGGGTAATAGACGAGAGAAGGTGGGAGATTAAAACGTAACAGATATATATAAATTCATAATTCGCAATTATATATATATATATATATATATATATATATTTACACACATACACATACACACACACACACACATATATATATATATATATATATATATATATATATATATATATATATATATATATATATATATATACATGTGTCTGTGTTTGATAATAAGAGATTTATGATTACGTATAGTGTCGGTTTAAAAACAATGTGCACTTTGTAAAATACAGGACTAGTATACCAGTAAGGTTCTAGTAGGTAAGCATTTATCTCGCAAGATAAGGGTAGCGGAATCTTTCGTCAAAATTCGGTCCTTTTGCCGACAGCATCTAGAGTGGCTCAGCAGTCTGATCTTTGCTTGTCAGAAGGAACTGTATTGGGGAATTAATCTCTGAGATTATTCTCTCCCACTCTCTCCTTGGCCCTCTCTACTCGCTTCTTGTTTTTTGTTTTTTGTTTTTGGGTTTTTTTTCTCCTTTAATCATTACTTGGCATAAATCTCTTCGATCGTTTACTGGATGGTCCTGTTTCAGATCTCACCCCTTTTAAAAACTGACGAGCTCACCCTAACCTAATAAGCATCATTATACAGTAATAATACACACACACACACATATATATATATATATATGTGTGTGTGTGTGTGTGTGTGTGTATTATACAGTAATAATACACACACACACACACACACACATATATATATATATATATATATATATATATATATATATAAATTTCCATGTAATAAATTATAACCAATGACGATTCCAGCGTAATAAATTATAACCATGGGATATTAGTGTTTGAGACTTATATATATATATATATATATATATATATATATATATATATATATATATATATATATATATATATGTGTGTGTGTGTGTGTGTGTGTGTGTGTATGTATATATAATGTTAGAACCTTTGATATATATATATATTATTTAATAATAATTAAATATATATATATAATTACATATATAAATTTAGTTATTTAATAATTATCTATATAATACTTATATATATATATATATATATATATATATATATATATAGAGAGAGAGAAGTGAGAGAGAGAGAGAGAGAGTGTGTGTGTGTGTACCTAGGAACCTGAAAGCCAGACACATGCACATATGATTTGATTATAGTGGTGAAAGCTTTGTGTAGAACCAAACATTTTTTCTTAAAGCCAAATACAGAGATCTGACGCACTACATGCGACAAGGTTCCCAAACGATCCTCCGCAGGTTTTGACTTGTCCTTGTCCTAGAGCAGTTGCTTTCCAAGGCTACAGAACCCAGTCTGTCCTGATATTTACGCATAGCTGGAGGAAGAAGGTGAGGTTTAATACCTTTCCCAAGTAAAGGATTCGACTGGAATTCGAACTCGACTCTCCGATTCCCCAATCCGAGCCACTATTAACCGTATCCATAAATACGAAAATAACTTGACAAAACTTGTCTAAATTATTCAATGAATTTTGTCTGTATGAAAACATGCTGCCAAAATATATGCAATAGATACAATAAGTTTATTAATGAGTCAAATAGAATTGGATAAAACAAAAAGAAAATAATACACTCCTTGCCGTTACGTACATTAAAATTGTCGTGATTTCGATCCTAATGGGACGGCTGATTATTGCCATTCCACGCTATTTTCTCCTTCAATATTGGATATTTATGTAATGACACATAAATAATTTTTGTAGACCAACATGCAAAATATCTGCCAACAATTGTCCAAATTATTCGCATAAAAATTGCAAATGTTGGTGCCTCATCATTGAATATTTGATTTTTTTTTTTTACAACCAGAATATATTTGCTGATGCAGCGGAAAAAAGAATCAAGCCAATCGGAGACTGTGAGTGAAAGACAGCGCTAAAGACAGAGTCATGTCGGATAATAAAGTTCAGATATACGGATAACACAGTTCCAAGCATCTAATGTTGAGACATCCATCCCCAAGGGTGTCCTGTTAGATTAGTATGTTGTTTGGTATCACCACTTACTGGTTTGAATTCGTTCGTGAACTCACCGGAGGCGACAAGTATAAGGCAATATATCTTTAACCAGTAATTTCTACTAAGATAGAAGACCAAGTGGGAACATCGTCTTACGGCTGGGAAACAAAAATTAATTTCAGCCCTTTTAAGTGTACCGCATTTCGTTAAAAGCTTAAT
This sequence comes from Acanthosepion pharaonis, assembly GCA_903632075.3. Lineage (NCBI taxonomy): Eukaryota > Metazoa > Mollusca > Cephalopoda > Sepiida > Sepiidae > Acanthosepion > Acanthosepion pharaonis. Next base: position 3,436,788 of record CAHIKZ030005299.1, read on the forward strand.
GAAGTTTTTTTTTTTTTTTCTGTGAAGTCGCTCGTGGTTTAAATTTGAAGCACAGCAAACGTCTCAGCTTTTTTCCCCAAGAAAAACGTGTTTGATCACTGCTGAAAGGTACATTTCTTTTCATATGAGTTTCGATTGCCCAGGGTGTTATATGGGAATTAACTAAAAAAAATGATTGTCAACTGAACGCATGAAATTTTACGTGCAGGTACCTCTACCAATTCGCTTAAAAATGTGCATACTATAATGAAAAAAAACGCCCGAAGTTTTAGCGTCAAAACCTTTATGTTATTATTAAGAGGAAAGACTGAAGTATTTATTGATTATTTAATTAACTGTTTTAATCCTTTCTAGCACGTTGGAAAATTTTGTTAAATATCTTGTTTACGTTACGTCACTTTGGGGCTAGTGAAAATTACCATCAGAAATTTAAACATCTTTTTTTGCGGTGAAAAACACATTGATGCGGAAATTCTGCCGTTTTTTTTCTCATTTTATTTATGTTTATACTAAGATTGATGTAATTCATTCATGAACTAGTTGGGTTGCGCCTATTATTGGTATAATGTTCATTGGTATAATGTCACTTTTCTCTTTATATATATATATATATATATATATATATATATATATATATATATATATAAAGAGAGAGAAAATTAAAGGAGAGAGAGATCAGGCCAACGTGACAATATAATTACGTACAATTTATAATTTTTAATCATAATAACGATGCATAGTACCTGACATTATAAATTTCACTTCTTTCTTGATTCAAACTGAAGCTAGTCGGAAGCATCCAACCTAAAAAAGAAAGCCGGATTTCTATGGCAGCTTCAACACCAAAAGGCAAAATCTAATCAACTAACAATAACAATATATATATATATATATATATATATATATATATATATATATATATATATATATATATATATATATATATATGTATGTATTCATTATAAATTATACATTTTTAGTCTGTTGTATGTGATTATGAATGAGTATATGTACTAATCGAGAATATATATTTTAGTAAAATTCTATCTAGTCAGAGAGTTTAAAAAATAAACAGATTATATAATAATTATTAATATACTTGCAATGCAATGAGTAATGACAAAAATTCGTTCATATATTTCACTTAGTCACATTGCGTGTTCATGTCAAGCTGCAATAGAAAAACACGTAACTGAATTGAGGCTTTTATTCCCAGACAAATGTTAAAGTCTTTCTAGTCCCACACAAAAACCTTTTGTCGGTCACACAGTGGAACTGGTGCCTATATGAAAAACTAAAAGTGTTTCTACTCCATCAATACCATCAACGTTCACACGAAGCTGTCGCCGTTATTGTCTTAAAGATAATGTCGCTTTTGTCGTTTCCTTTGTTATTGTGGATGTCTCACTTATTGACCACTGATCTCATGAGAGATTTTTGTTTTTATAATAAGGTTTATGGTTTGTTTTTCTTGGCGTCGGTTACATAAAAACTGCGAAAATATTTGAAACAATATGGCAGTCCCAAGCTGACTTAGTGAATTATATATTTAGCTGAGTCATAAATAATTTCAGTATTTTAGTTATCACCTTTATTCTTAAAAATTAAAGAACAATTACATTTAATTCAATTATAGATTAACAACGAACCACTTGGCGGAGGACCCTTCGGCGCAGGTCACCTTCCACGGCGAAATGGTTCGTCAGATGAACGACAACGGCTACGTGTTCGCTACCAAGTTGAGCTATCTAGTTAGAGGACATTGACTGTGGTTTAACCTGGAGAAGGATGGGTCTCACCATGTTAAAACGTCCAAGAAACGACGCGCGGAGACCCAGGCTTTGGCATATAACCGCGACAGTTGCAGGAAAATGGTAGACAACTCAGCCCACCGCAGCCCTAACGATTCTTCCGCGGTCAAAGGTGAAAGAAAAATAATAATAATAATAAGAAAAATATTATATAATAATATAATAATATTATAGTAATAATATTATAATAATATTATAATATAATATAATATAACATTATAATAACATTATAATATTTTGATATTATATTATAATAATATAATAATATTATAATAATATTATCATATTATAATAACTTTATAATATTATAATAATATTATAATATATAATAATACAGTGTGTCCATAAAGTGCGTGTGTACTTTTAAAAAATTATAACTTCATTTGTATTTGCGATAGAAATGATTTGTGAAAAGGATTAGAAAGAAGTAAATCTATATTTTTTTTAAGGTTTTATTGAAATTTTATTTAACTTTCCACATGTCCTCCATCATTAGCAATGCAAAGGGTAATACGATTTTGCAGTTCATGGAAAACATTTGCCAACTGATTTACAGTAATGCCTGAAATCACATTAGTTATTTTAGCTATACTTAACACTAGGTACATTAAACTTCATAAATTTTTTTACAGATTATTTCTATCGCAAATACAAATAAAGGTATGTTTTTAATGTGCACACGAACTTTATGGACACCCTGTATAACATAATAATATTATAATAATATAATACTATTAATATAATAATAATATAATAATACTGTAATAATAATAATAATAATAATAATTACTATCATTGCAATTACTATTATAATATATGATGATATATATTATTCGCTATTACCTGCAATGACTTGTTATCACGTACAAGTTGGATAAATTTTGAGCAAATCTTCCTAGGTCTTTTAAACAGGAGTAGTGTTTTATCCCTTGCTCCTTGTTTAGGATAGGGTTTCTCCAAATGTCTATGCCATCTCTATACTCCTAAAACTTGTCCTTTCCTACGCTAATATAAATCTACATAGTAACTTTCTACCTTGAGTAGATTTGGGGCTTTCTATTGCGTGTATATTGGTGCGAAAAAGAAAAGCGAAATAACACTTTACATTATTCGGACAACTGTCCTCATCTTTTTTGCCATATTTATCACAACGATTCAGCCGCTGTACGCTTCTGCCTTCTTCAGGTCGTTGGAATGTCGAACTGAACTCTTTATTTCACTCACTGGGGTAGACTGTTCTATTTCCACGTGCGATGTCTAATGGATGTCAGTTATCTCCTGTTAATTCTCCTCTACAAGTTCTCCACCGCCTTAACCAGGTATTGAACTTACACACTTTGGGCCCTGTCACTGGATCTAACTAACGCCTTTATCCACTATGCCATGTGCCCTTGAGGTTATCTGTGTATGAATTTCTCACCTCAGAAATATAGAGAGTGTCTATATTAACATTTACTTAATTGTTGTAGCATTTCTTGTTCAATCCTGAAAAAAGTTTCTTTAATTTTGGGGACGGATATACTCCTATATAGAAGGCAAGATCTGAGATAAAATTATATCTATTATAAATGGAAAAAGATTGCTACGTCTTTTTAAATATTTTTTAATTGTTGTAGCTTTTCCAGTTCAGGAGAGTCTCTAAATATCTGACAAATGTGTTAATACGGTGGAATAATTCCGGGAGATTAAGGTAGATATGTTATAATTTCTATATCTAATGCAACAAATCTTTTACTACCTATGTTTGCCCATTGTGATAGAATGCGGAGGCTGGGCCATTGATTTGTCAGAAAATATTGTAGGCGTTTTATCCCGACAGTGATGCATTGCCATAGCAAATAATCCATGAAAGATACAGGAATGATAACCTCGGGTGTACATGAATCCTCTAACCAGAAATCGAGATAATAGAACTCATGCTTGAGTCAGAAATATCGTACCGGTCTAAGACTACAGTTACCAAGACAAGCTCGTTCGACGATGTGGACTAAATGATATGGTGAAAAGGGGGTGACGTTTGGTTGCTAAGAGGCGCATCTGCATCTCTTACTCTTATTAAATTTAACATTAACTTGAGCGCAAAATTAATTTATCAGAAGTTAAATTTAGGGGTCTAGAGATAATAGAGTCCTCTATGAATACTTGCGTTACGGGAGGTTATTTAGGGAAATGACTATGGTATTAACTATAACTATTAAGTTTTAATTTTGTATAAGTTGAAATACCCATTATAAGTAGAAAGGTGAGTGAGGAGTTAAGACTGACATCATCACATAAAAAAATGTGTATCTATATCTATGATTCTCAAAATTTGTATGTGTGCGCGCGCGTGTGTGTGTGTGCGTGCGTGTCATAGAATGTTTTTTATGCGTTTCCACAGATTTTATCACATTTCGATGCATTATTTTTTGCTTGATAGATAATTCTTCAGTGCCTATTTTGAGTCCAAATTGGCTGGGAAAAATTATAAACTTCAAGGTGTAAAAGCGAAAAAAACTGATTGTTTATACTTTGCGTACAAATCAAAGGCAAAATTTAATGCGTGTAAAAAAAAATAACAGCGTAGAATCAATTCAGATAGTTGATATCTTACGCAAAAGATTATTAGAATAATAACAAAAATTATAAATAAAAAAATATCGTATATTATTATTATTATTATGACGGTCCAGAGAAGAGGTTCATTTCTTGCAAGATTGAGAACGCAAAAACGGACGTTTTCAGGGGCAACACCATTCACATAGTTAACCCCCATTTGGGGATGTTCCTCAATTGCACTCCATTTTTGTTACTAATATTGATTTTCGGGTGGGATGACTTTGATCTTTAAAATGCTCCAATGGAACGGCAAAAATTCCCTGTAATGAAACACCCGGTCGAAGCCGGGTTATACTTTTAGTAAAAAGATGACATAGTTTACATTTAGGACTGGTGAATTTACAGCTAAACGTTTACGTGTATGTACTTGTGTGCGTGTGTAGGGGTATGAATGAAATAGATTGATCTTATTCTTTATGTACCATGGCCCCTCAGAATATTGGCGATCATAGCACTCCATAAGTTCCTGTCTTTTACAGCTCTTAATAAATTTTGTCTTATTGTTATATCTCCTAAACTTTCTTTCTGCCATCCTCAAAGCTCTTTATGTTATGCGTTGTTTTCCTCTCTCCCTCTTGCCTTCAATATGTCCTGTATCAGACTTTTTAAACCTTCCTTCCTCCTTATTGGCCTAGAAATATCAACCGTCTCTTCCTGGTGTTGAGTATGAGTTTCATTTTGTTTCCGTTTTCGCTAAAAATTCGTGGTTGCTCTCATATTCGGTTCATAGCATCTTCAACATCCTTCTGTAGATACACATTTCTGTTGCTTCAAGTTTCTTCTTCAACTGTGAGGAGACTGTACAACGCTCACTGCCATAGAGGAGGATAATTCTCTTTTCTTGTTTCTAGCGAAGTTTTTTCTAGTTTTTAATACTTTCCATAGCTTTCAGATGGCCTCTTCGGCCATCCCAGTACTCTTCTTGATTTCAGTGACTCATATTCCGTTTATATTTAGTCCTTTCTTCTCGCTTTCCTTCACTACTTTCTGTAGGAGCCTTTGTAGTTTCCTTTCCTGTCTGCTTCCAACCTTCTTTCGTCAGCATATCTTATGTTGTCAAGATTGTGGCCGCCAATAATAAATCCCGATAGGACTTCTAATTCTCTCAAAATCGCCTCACTGTATAGTTTGCGTAAGTCCGTTGAGAAGACGCACCCTTGTCTTACACCCGTTTCTATTTTTATATAACTACTGTATTCAATTTCTATCCGTATGCAGACGCTTTGCTACCAGTATTGTTTTTTTGCTGAAGGACGTTCCACCAAAGTTAACCAACAACTTACAGCAAGCTTTTTATTAGTACATTTCTCCGACATATTTGGCCTAATAGATAGATTTTTGATTAATTTTAGTTGAATCTTCTCCAGGAATTCCTGTATCCCCAAGAGATCCGATTCCATCATGTCTTGTTATCAGCAAATTGATTTAATATAAAAAAAAGAAGAAAGTTATCAGATGCAATAATTCATTTTCTCCATGATCTTAAAACCTGGGGGGATAGAAGGTTGTTAAATATTCAATCACGAAACACTCGACCCACCCCTCGCTCCAAAATAAACATTTTAAATTCACATTTGTCATAACACACTTAAGAATGACTAAATATTTTAAAGCGTAGAAATTATTCCCAATATTAAGATTTAAATTTCAAATAAATTTTAATCCTTAACGTGGTAATCATCTACAAAATAAAGGTGATATTGCAAATAGACTTTGATGAAGGAGTTTTTAAAATATGGATCAACAGGCATTTGATAACTGAAATCAAAGAATCATAAAAAAATGTCAAATAATCCCAAAATCCAATATTCAAAGAAAATATGGTTCCAGAGACCATCCAGAATACTTCCACTTCCAATAAAAAGAAATTCATTTAAACAATTGAATTTCTGTCAAAAGAAAGGAACATTCTAAAAAAAATTATTAAAAATGGCGACTTAAAAAATATTATCAATACTACATATAAAAATTTACCAGCCATGCATTTTCGAAAAAAAAATATTACCAGCAATAAAAATCTTGTCGGCATTAAATAACCTATTGAGGATGATATGCTGTAAACCAAATAAAACCCAACCAGACCAATCAGGACTATGCAACTTATTCCAAAGTGAAATGTATAACTCACAAAAAAAAGTAAGAAGTCGGCAGAGAGTCGCAGGAATTTTCAAGCATCGATATGCACGTTCGATAGACAGGCTAATGCCGCACACCGAAGAAAGCTAAGCCACCGAGCAGGCATGCGTTCATTTGAAGTTCTTTCTCCCGCTGCCTCCTCGAATTGATGCTACCATGTCAGTCCCTCTAATAAAACGAATAAGAAAAAAGGATCCGTCTTTAGTTGATACTATCTATGAAGTGGGATTAAATTCCGAAGGACTGAAGCCAGTGACGTCATTGAATTATCATCTCCGGCCTTCTAAAGGCGATTGAAATTCGATCTTAATCCTTTACTTCGTCCACTGAGATAGATTATTCTATTTCCACGTGTCGTGCCTCTTCCAGATGCCTGAGTTGTCTCCCTTTAACTCAACTTTCCAAGTTTGTTTTTTTACACCACTCCATTAGTCACAACTCTTTGGCTCAAATCACTGGATCCAACAAACACTTTTATCCACTGGGCCATGTGTCCTTTGTCCTCAGGGATCCATTGACGAAATAAAGGGTTTCAGTTCGAAATTCCAATCACCTGAAGAAGTTCGGAGCGTACAATGGCTGAAACTTCGCGATAACGACAATACAGATGAACAATTCGAACAATGCAATTAGTTTAAATAAATACAATACCTCATAAATATAGACAGATAAATATTTTCACGGCAATTGTTCTGACGACCTTTCTCCGTTGGTATCAAGACTTCGCGAATTTTAACGCAGTACTAGTTTGGCAGCTAGGTCCCATGATATCACTGTTGAAATTGATCGTTATAACGATAAGTTATATGATCATAGTTTCTTCTGCCGCACTTCTCGCTTGTAGATCTTGCGGCTTCAAGCTTTCCTGCTAATTACGATCTTCGCAAATTTAAATACAATGCCAATCGTCATCATCATCGACATCTTTCATCTCCTGGATCTAATTATTTTTTTTTTCTCTGTTTATTCACTTTCAGTAAGAACTTGCTTCTTCGTGGATTTTAATGCCTTGCTTGTGAAATTATTTTTTTTTAAATCACATACGGTGTCTTAAATTCAACAGGCTAATGTCCTGTGGGAATATCCACACTGGAGAACTTGAAGCTTCAAATCTAATCTGCCTGCTATTTGGTACTGCTGCTGCTTATTTCGTTTTAAGTGTGCACTACTAAAGTTCTCTTAATATTTCTTCCGGTCTTAACAGTTTCTTGTACAGAATATGATTTTAAAAGACCTATATTTTCATGACTCTGGATAGTCCTGTCCTGAAATGTTTAATTAACGTGTCCTGTCATTAAAAACGAACAGGTAATGGTTCTTGGATTAAGCTTAGAGTTGATCAGAACATGTAGAATCCATTGGTTATGACATATCACCGATTTTACAGACGCCAGTTTTGAGATCATTATTGGAATGTCGTGTCAATTTCGCGTGCTGGGCATTTGGATTTTCATTTCGTCAAGGTTAATTGAGATTCCTTGTCGATTGAAGTCCGTCGCGCAGTATGAAGGGATTCTTTGAGATTGAGAAACCTTGGCCTAAACCGGCAAAACATTTGCTGGCATTTTCTGGCACTGAAAAATTTATTTCCGCAGAGATTGTAAATATTCCTCACCGTTTCTGAAGCTGATGAACCCTTTTGAACTCGTGTTACATGCAGGGTCACAGAAAGTCTCACCCACACTCATTTTATGGGTCAATTGAGTTCAAAGTTTAATATTCGGAAAGGAATCATTGATTATAGCTAAAATAAACAAATACATTTAGCATTTAACAAAACAACTGACATAAATTTGTTCCTATTTGAAATATGATATATATATATATATATATATATATATATATATATATATATATATATATATATATATATATATATACATTATTCGGATTATTGTACTCATATTTGTCGCCATATTTATTTATTTCAACATTTTCTCAAGGACACATGGCACAGTGGATAAAGGCGTTGGTGAGATCCAGTGACAGGACACTGTTAAGGCAGTGGAGAACTTTCAGAGGGAAATTAGCAGGAGATAACTGATAACTGACAGTCATCAGAACATGGCACGTGGAACTAGAACAGTCTACCCCAGTGAGCGAAATAAAGGGTTCAGTTCGAAATTCCATCACCTGAAGAAGGCCGGAGTGTACAACGGCCGAATCGTTGTGATAAATATGGCGACAAAAATGAGAACAATAGTCCGAATAATGTAAATAATGTACGAGAAAAATTAAATAAAACCCTTAATCGCAGTACCTTGTCTGTCGTCTTTAATGAAACACACAGACATACACACACATATATATATATATATATATGGTATCAAATGACAATTGGAAAAAAATCATACATTTTGCCGACGCGTTTCGTCTTCCGACTTTTTCAAAGCAAAAATGAAATCGAAATGTTTTTGCTGTTATAGTTAATTTACATTAACCAGAAAAAAGGCTTAGACACAAGCGTCTAACTTTTTAATTTTGATTTTTAATGTAACTATAACAGCAAAAACATTTCGATTTCATTTTTGCCTTGAAAAAGTCGAAAGACGAAACGTGTCGGCAAAATGTATGATTTTTTCCAATTGTCATTTGATACCAATCTGTCGTTTGTCACAGAATTCATCAGAATTCTATATATATATATATATATATATATTTAATATATATATATATATATATATATATACTCAAATACGCGATATATATCATGTGTAGTACCAACAAGAATATATATTTTTCATTTGCTTTTAATAACTGTCGAAAGTAGCCAAAAGTGTAGGTGACCCTCACACCTACGCACATCGTTAAATACGTGTGTTTGGTCCAGTTGCCTATCGATAAGACTGCCAGGTTTCCCTAACTCAAGAATCCTCTTTTGTTTCATATAATATCACCCGAGAATGAGTTCTCGCTTTCATTTCATCTACTTAAGTCTTCTTTCCCATCCTACTGCTCAGTATTCAACCACCACCATCGAACCCACCGCAGGATATCACCGTCAGGGTCCGACTTGACATTTGTACCTAATTACGCCACTTGGATGGGAAACCCGTGAAAGCCTTGACAGCCAATCAAATCCTGTCAAAGATCACGTGGTTCGGCAGCAGCGAAGACAGTCAACTGCCACATTTAATTTCTCGACTGCAAACTTTGTGACAACTTTATGTATTGGTTTTCTGCATCATTTTTTTTTTTTTTTTGTTCTTTTTCATGATTTTTTTTTGTCTGGATAGTTTATCTGTTGTTGGAAATGTGAAAATCTTTTGTAAGGTTTTATGCTCATTTATTCCGCCATTCAAATTAACCCTCTTCTATGCCATCTCAACTAGCGTGCGTATGGTTCGTGGATGTGAAATTGCGCGGCCCCGAGCAAAATAGCTTTCATCAGCCCGTTTTTGAAAGGAAATACATTGGTTTTGATTTTAAGGACCCGTCTACTATGTGCAGGCATAATTAACAAACAAAAAATTCAATTTTGGAAGAGAGGGTGTTCAAATGCGAAATATATCCCAAGATAGCCAAATAAGAGACACAGGATTATAACCAGTTGTTTAACTAATTGTAATTGAAAATATATAATTCTTTCATATAACGTGACGGATTCACGATTTCCTGCTAAGAAAATGAATATAATTATACCGACCGGTCTGTACATACCAGTGACATGCTTAAAAATCACTGTTTCACTTTGTATATTAGACTGTTAAAAAAAAAAAAAAACGGGGCGTCTACTCGAACACGCGTATCCACTAAAATATAACGTTTAAACCTATAAGAAAAAAATGTTGGATTAAACATAAAATCCAGCGATTCCTTATATATATATATATATATATATATATATATATATATATATATATATATATACCCAACTATATAATTGGTGTATACGGAATGAATTCCAATAACCAACAATTACTATTTTTAAAAGGGTGCTCAATACAACGTAGAGCAGATGTAATTATTTATTTAAAAAAAAAAATTGTAACATAAATATGCTATAATATCACTACAAAAATAGCCATTTTGTTTCAACACCCCCGGTGTCTTATCAAGTGATGATGTTGAAAAGAGAATTTAAAAAAGCTTGACAACGAATCTGAATAGCTATTATAACATGACTTCGTTGTTAAGCTTTTTGAATTTTCCTATACCTGTATTTTGATTAGTCATTCTAGCTTTTGTAATAACGTTTTCCCCTTGCGAAGGATCGTTAATTAATTTAAAATTTTTAGAACCATTTAATTAACATTCAACATCATCACTTGTTAAGACACCGGGGCTGTTGAAACAAAATGGCTATTTTTGTAGTGATTTTATAACATGTTTATGTTATATTTTTTTAAATAAATAATATATATATATATATATATATATATATATATATATATATATATATATATAAACACACACACAGGAGTTTGATTAAAATGAACCGGCAAGTTCTGTCTGTTTCCATTTTATCGTATTTTTCAAATGAAAGACATAGGTGTTGAGCATTTCGATAACAAATTTGGGGAAAACTGCACGAAGTTCATGAAATACTGTTGTTTGGCCAGGTACATTCAACCCTCTCAGATATTTTCTAAAACCAATGTATTGTCTATATGTTAGACATAATTCTTTTGTTTACAGCCTGAAATTTGAAATTGAAATTGTCTATATTAACGCCACGGTTACTAGGAGTGAGGCCGCACCCAAAATATTGCTAATTTTTTATTATTATATATATATATATATATATATATATATATATATATATATTGTGTATTTAGGCAGCAATCTCTCATTTATACATGTTCATTAAAGATGGCGGACAAGGTATTACAATTAAGCTTTTTTATTTAATTTTTCTTGTGTTCGAACAAGTCTTTTCTTTTCTGGACACAGAGAATATTGAAGCTGTACAAATGTTTTGTAATTCCAAGCGCTTTCGGCTATACTTTTAGTCATTATCAATGATGAATTTATTTTTACTTTTTAACTGGATGTATGGTTTGCCTGTATGTTTCTAGAGTTAAAGCTTAATCGCAGTACCTTGTCTGTCGTCTTTAATGAAAACACACACACACACACACACACATATATATATATATATATATATATATATATATATATATATATATATATATATATATATATATATATATATATATATATATATATATATATATATATATATGCGCAATTACAGTAAATATATTATATACACTTCAACATACCGTCTCCTGTTATAAATAATAACATCTAGAGTTTTTCCTTTCATTGTGTGTCGTTGAGTATTTTGATATTATTACTAATATTTGTCTCATGTTGATCGTTGTATTTCGTCGTTCTTGATGTACTGGTCGATATGTACACAGAGTGTACTAACTTTTGATGGGGAACAGTTTGCCGCATGTAAGAATTTAAAGTTGTTCTTTGATTATTAATTAACATTAGAGATGCAGTCCCCCAGAGAGAAAGCGAATTCGTAGACAATATTAATTTTTCCCTGAGTAAATCTGAGTTCTCCTATTGGCACTAATAACCAGATTTTAATGTTTTAAACTTTTTATAGCAGATGATCGATATTCGATTTTTTACTTTTTAGGAACATTGAGTGGTATGTATCTGTGAATTATATCTTTAATTGCTTGTTCATCCTGTATATAATTTGGGTGCATCTGTTTATGAGTGAATAAGTTAATGATGTGTTTATTTTTTGTGTGCATTAGGATGGTATCTATTTTTTCTAAATTTCATTAAGGGTAATTTTATACGTTCGTCGACGACGTAGTTTGGGAAATTATTGTTGACTAGTTTTTATTCAATTCTGCTTCATTCCTTATTGAATAATGTGTCCGAAGAAGAGTTCATTGTGGTCTGGTGAATTTTTTTATAACAGCTATTTTGCATTTGCGGGGACATCCATCCGCTTTTGTAATTGAGATTCTGTTGGTGTTTATATATATATATATATATATATATATATATATATATATATATATATATATATATATATAAAGGAAAATGTCACTTTGCCATCGACTAAAATGTCGAGGAATGGGATTTATTTAATTTTTTATTTCGTTTTAGGCCTTTAGCTAATATAAATATGTCGATATAAGTGACGTAAAGGATGGCATGGCGAAATTTTTTAAAGAATTCGTTTTCTATATGTGTCATGTAGAAATTAGAGTTGGTCCGAGAGGTGAACCCATCTCTACGCTGCTAGTTTGTGTGTAAATATCGCCAAGTGGGTCATAAATAGGTACTTGTGTCTTGAAGGATAGAAATTGCAGAATAGTTCGTCTAAATTTAGGATACAGAACGAGGGTGATTGTATAAGTTCTGTAAGATTATATCTATAGTTTCTTTGACTGGGACATTATTGAATAAATGTCAACCTCCAAAGAGTCGAGGTTGCCATTATTTCGTTTGTTAGATTGTAATATTTCGAAGATTCTGTCTTGTGGGGTTAATGCTACAATTACTGGATATATAATGTCGTATCAGTTGGTTCAGTTCCTAAGGTTTTGCTAAATGATATACGGCAGTTGATGTTCGTAAGATTATGTGACTAGATTGGCTTTATGTTTTGAATGTTCCTATGTTCCCGTATAGGTACTTAGGTTAAAACTCACCCACAATCTTGAGGAGGTTGGGTGATCTGATTTTTTTTTAAATTTGTTTTTGTTGTTTATAATGGTGTCAAAATATTTCTTTTTCTATTGTAGACGGTCTTGTTTACTATAAAGGCAGTGTTAGTTTTGTCTCATTTCTCACACATTAAATCCACACGTGAGATATACATGACCAATGAATAACAAAAACACAAAACTATAAAGAACTATTCTCTTCTACAATTCATTGCATTCAAATTTCTCATGATGCTTAAATAAAAGCGAATGTGTTACATTTATAAATGTTTCCTATTTTTTATATATATATATATATATATATATATATATATATATATATATATATATATATATTCATTTTTCATTTCAGCTTTTGGAAGTAAAGTCTGATGATCCAGAACCCTGTTAAAGGGGTTATGGTGAAAGAGCTTATTACATGGAATCTTAACGTGTTCTGTCTTTTATTCAAACATATTTGCTCTGAATTTTACATTGAGTTCTCTGGATATCATCCTCCTCAGGTCTACCCATACGGATTACCTAAATTTGGATTACCTATATATATATATATATATATATATATATATATATATATATATATATATATATATATATATATTAAAGAAATCACTTGTTATGAACATATTTAGTTTGGGCATCCAAATTTCTATTTTTAAATTGATTCGTTTTCTACGGTTACCCATTGCAGATTACTTAAAACCAGAAAATATGTTTGCCTTACAAGAATTATTTTTAGTTAACAATGTTTTCGTGATACCAATCTTACTAATTAACCCATAACTGGAAGGAAGAAGCAGATTCACACCTTTCCCAAATGAATATAACGTATCCAACGAGAATTCGAAATCTGCTCTCCGATTAACAATTCCGAGCCGTTGTCCATTACACTATCCAGACATCCAATCTTAAAGCACCTGGTATTTCCCAGTGGTTATCCATCTTGTTATTGACCAGACTCAACGTTACCTGAATTCGGGGATCGTACGGGAACCGCTGTTTCAACCTGAAACGGCTGTAAGCCAAAAATTTTGTTTTGAATCAATTTAAAATGAAATTAAACACAAATCTGGATCTCCACATTATTCTTTTAGAAAAATATGATATTCGTAATCTGAAGTGATTAATCTATAGTAATAAGAAAAAATAAAACTTGATAAAAATTGTTATTTCTGGTCGTAGTGCCTAATGTAAAACTTCACTTTTTATTCAACATTGTCAGTTAATATTTTCATATTTCTTATCGCTTCTTATGCTAAATTTGATTATCTTACTTTGTTATTGTCTTTTCCTTTTTGTTTTGTTATTTCTCTTGATTCCTTAATTAGACTTGTCAATTTTCTATTCATATCTTCTGTGTTCTTTCGCTGTTCCACAAAACCTAGAATTTATTTTTGTTTTCTACTTACAATTCGTTTGTCGTCTCTCCGATTTTATTAAAAGAACTTTTTTTTTTCCTTCCTGAGAGGCATTTTGTTTTCTCAAAATGTTCAAATCAAATTTGACTCTGAATGCTCTTCTTCCAATTTAGCTCCAAAGATCATTATTGCTTATGACATTTATATTTTACTGGTTTTCTCAGATGCATTTACATTAGGGCAGATCGATTTTGCAACTGTGATATTGCATTCAATTTATAAATTGCGGGGTGACATACAAAATAAAAACACAACGTATATTCTTCCAAATCGTTACCGTTTTTAGACGAAATGAGTTTAGGGATTAAGTTTAGGTTAAAAGTTGAAATTTCATTCCGGTGATCATTAAAATACTTATAGCAAAAAATTATAAAATGTATAATTTACTGAAGTTTTACAAATTTTATATGGACAAGATGCATGGCACAATCACATTGTTACTAAAACACTGGGACATCAAATAAGACATTCATTTACTACAAAATGAAATTATACTGGCCAATTTAGCTATATTGTTTTATAAAGTGCGGTACTTTTAGAATGTTACTCAATAGACAATACAAATTTAAAACATTCTTTCTTATAATTTGTGCCTAGTAGCATACTGGTATTTATGCACGATTGAAGAGTCACTTGCAGAATGGAAACAATCTAAATCTATCTAATCTATCTATCTATCTATCTATCTATCTATCTATATATATATATATATATATATATATATATATATATGATTGATTGAGGTCAACACTGAGAGACAATACCCTGTTAGAGGCTTGAAAGCAATCTTTGGATTAAGTTAAAATAAATAATCCATACATTAAAGGCATATTTTATCATATATATATATATATATATATATATATATATATATATATATATATATATATATATATATATATATATATATATATATATATATATATGTGTGTGTGTGTGTGTGTATATATATATATATATATATATATATATATATATATATATATATATATATATATATTCAAAACCATTCGAATATGCAAAAAAAAGGGCACTCTCAACTAAATATTGGAAAATTTGCGCATTAAATGTAATGATAGTGAAACATAAATTTTAAACATCAGTATACACGAATATATATATATATATATAGAGAGAGAGAGAGATACACAGTTAGATAACGTTATTATAATTATAATAAATAATTGTTATAACCAAAGTTCGTTGTCAAGTTCTTGTAAATCTAGTATACTTGTACACTGATTGGTCATTCCAGCTTATGTAACAGCATTTCCCGAGTGAAGCGTTTTTGATAGATTTGAAACTTTTAAACCTTTATTCTACATTCAACAACATCACTTGATAAGACACCGGAAGTGGCTATATTTTTGATTTTATACCATATTCATGTTATAATTTTTGAATAAATAATTATACATACATGCATATATATATATATATATATATATATATATATATATATATATATATATATATATATATATATATAATTTATATATATATCAATTTACACCTAAATTATACACACAGAGACACACAGACACGCAGACATACACACACATACATATATATATATATATATATATATATATATATATATATATATATATATATATATATGTAAATTTCTATATATAAAAATATATAGAAACATATATATATAGGTATATATATGTATATAAATTTACATAAATATATATATACATAAATAAATTTACACAGAGACATACACAGACACACACACACACACACACACACACACACATATATATATATATATATATATATATATATATATATATATATAAATAAATCATAACATAAATATGTTATAAAATCACTACAAAAATTTATTTTAATAAATAATACCTGCTCTACTATGTATTGAGCACTCTTTTAAGTATAGTAATTGCTGGTTATTGGAATTCATTCCGTATACCCCAACTATATACTTGGGTATATATATATATATATATATATATATATCTATATATATATATATCTATATATATATATATATATAATATATATATATATATATATATATGTATGAATGTTGTAATTATTAACTATACATCCAAAGAAGGTTTTCTATCGATATATCTATGTTCAAACATTGCAAATATATATTATGTCTCATGTTTCTTATATTTACACACGTCCTTTCCCGAAATCCCTGATATTGAACAGATTTAACTATAGATACAGCATATCTTAAAATCATCATTTTAACATATATATATATATGTCGGGCTGTCGGTTTCCTGGAAACTGATCTGCTTGACACTCATACGTCGAATCTCGTCGGGAGAGTCGACTATATATATATATATATATATATATATATATATATATATATATATATATATATAAGCGTTTCACCTCAAGCGTAGCTGGAATCCACTAGCACGCAATGGGTTACAGTGGATTTGGAGCAAAAATAGGAGTGATAGAGGAAAGAATGAAGAGAAGGTTAGGGGATAGATCAAGGCATCTGGAGACGTCGATTGACATTACATTTGAATAGTTGGAGATTATAGCTATCAAGGAAACAGGAATAGGGAAGGGAGTTCCACAGGCGAGAGGTGCAGGACATGAAGATATTGGTGTAGAAGAGACGGCTATATTTAACAGTTTCGACATTGAAAGTGTGAGAGCGTGATGCCAGCCTAGAAGAACGCTTAAATTCATGAAGTCTGGGAACCAGCGAAATCTGCTCCTTGGAGCAGTTACCATGAAAGTATTTGTAAAAAAGTCAGAGGGAGGCGAACATATATATGAACATATGAACACACACCTACACATTCATTCATACAAGTAGGTAAATTTCTTGAGAGTGGAAAGAATCCCAGATTTCGTGGATGAGTTTTACAAAGCAGCTCAGGCGGAGAACGACAAAATATTATGAAATATTCATTTATAGAATTGTATATAGACTTATAGGCATAGACTTGTGGTAACACACACACACACATATATTTTTATGTTTTACATTCTTTTTAAGTAAATGCTCTGTTTATAATAAACAGTATTAAACAACATTTATTATAAACAGAGCATTTACTTAAATATTTGTATCTATAAAAAGAATGTATAACAATAAAATGTCTTAAAAATAATTATCGGATTTTGTCTATTTTTAATATATATATATATATATATATATATATATATATATATACATATATGTATATATATATAAATATATATATATATATATATATATATATATGTGTGTGTGTGTGTGTGTGTGTGTGTGTGTGTGTGTGACTAAAAGTGGACAATGAAGTTAGCACACAGCGACGATAGTCTGTTTTATTCTTAAATGAAATTGTCAGCCTGAGGACAGCGTTTAAGCATGAAAGAGAGTGTCGCAGCAATGTGTTGACTTCAATGTCCACTTCACACAGACACACACATATATATATATATATATATATATATATATATGTGTGTGTGTGTGTGTGTGTGTGTGTGTGTGTGTGTATGTATGTATGTATGCTTGTGTTCGTTATAAATTAGTCAAATTAAAAAATGTTGTATTGACTACGTATTTAGCCTCCATTAGACAGACTTCTTGATGACACATTTCTCCGTGTGTGTGTG
>CAHIKZ030005299.1:3457500-3547500 GCA_903632075.3 Acanthosepion pharaonis
TTAAAAAATTACAAAAAAAAAATAACAGGGGTAGCAACTGAAATACGTGTACCCACTGAAAATACCGTATATATCAATAAAAAATAATGTCGGATAAAAAAATCAAGGAAGTTGTGGAGAGCCCATATCGCTTATGATCTGAAGAGATGCAGCACATAGTAGAATGACTCTCGTACGTTTCACCCATTTAAACTGGAGATTTGAGTACAAAATCAATCTTGATAAAAATTAGAAATTGCATATGCACTTGTATTTAAGAAAAAAAATTCTACGATGAAAAGAAGGTGAATATCACTAATTTGAATTGAATTTTATTTTAGTTCGAAGTCGGACGATATTGATTTAATTAACATTTATAATTCAGTTCTCAGAACAAAAAAAATAGCAGAAGCAATACTGTTATATATTAGACGTCAAAGAAAATCTCATTAAAATCTAAATCAATGAATGAAAACATTTAAAAAAAAAAAAAACTTCGTCTTTTAGCAGAGGCCAACAGATTCTCCCAGGCCACACGTCTAAAACTAATATAAAGGCCTTTTCCCACCCAATAACTAGGCTGAAAATGGCAGTGTATTCAGTAAGATTTCAGTGGAACAATTAAAAGCAAAAAAAAAAAAAAGGCGTCGTGGAAAACAATACAAGAATTGTATTATTAAATAATGAAAACGAAAAGGATAAAAATCGACAGATGGATAAAAGAATGTGTTAATGAAAAAACCCAAAACGACAGACCAGATTGTGTAGACAGAGAAACACAGATGTCTTTCAAATGAAGCAACTCACGTGAAAAAAAAAAAAAGAAAAATAGAAAATTATTTTGAGTCTTTTCTTAATGACTTCCACCCAATCACAATTCCGATGGAACGAATTATTGTCAGGGCGATTTTTATGATCAAATTTGGAACGATCTAGAGATTGTCCAATTTTGCCAAATTAATTACTTATCATGAATCGAAACGCTTATATATGATTTTTACATGGATCGAAAGTAAAAACTAAAAAAGATATATATAACCTCAATTAATTAATTATAAAACCAATTCAGCATTCAGATAAACTAAAATCATATTATATTTCAATGTTTTCTTCTCCGTTAATTACTTAGTAAGTTAACGTCTGTGTAATTCTTTGCCATTATCTCATATAAATAATGAAACCTTACATTATTCGGACTATTGTCCTCATCTTTGTCGCCATATTTATCACAACATTTCGGCCGTTCTTCAGGTGGTTGGAATTTCGAACTGAACCATTTATTTCGCTCTCTGTTAGACGTGCCATGTTTGATGGATGTCAGTTTTCAGTTATCCCCTATGAAAGTTCTCCACTGCTTTAACCGGGTATTGAACTCACACTGTTTGGGTCCTGTTACTGGATCTAACCAACGCCTTTATCCACTGTGCCATGTGTCCTTGAGGACAGCTGGGTATGAATTTCTGGGTATTATAAACCTAATGTCTTCAGCAACCAGTGCTCATATTGCAATTTTGTTGTTATCATTTCATGTTTTTACCAGAGCTCATATTGCAACTTTTGTTGTTATCATTGCTTTTCTCTGGCACTCCTTATTACTGGTTCTCATATTGTATTTATTTCTATGCCTGGTCGGCTCAGGAGATTTTTGTGGCCTAGCATAGGTGCTGATTCCTTAAGTTTACGAATTTTCGAATGGTGTTCCTTGTCTATGATCTCAGCATGTTCCCACAGAGGGCGGTGATCTCCCTTCTGTCTCCATATGTGGTCAGCCTGATTTTTCTACTCCCCCCCCGTGTTACAGCTTTCTGGTGTTCTTGAAGCCTTACCTGTCTCTCCTTTGCATTCCTTTCCGCAGCTGCACGGGATAGCGTACACACAGTCTTTAGTCATGTTCTCTTCTATGGGGGGTCTTACTCGGGAGAGATATCTGCGAAGTGTCGTCAAGCTTTTGAAGGTTGTCCTGATGTTATATGGACCGCAGATCCTTTGTATTTTCTCTGATAACCCATTCACATAAGGCAGGCTCTGGTAAAAACATGCAATGATAACAGCAAAATTGCAATATAAGCACTGGTAAAAACGGTTGCTGAAGACATTTGGTTTATAATATCCAGAAATTCATACACACATGGCACAGTGGATAAAGGCGTTGGTTAGATCCAGTGACAGGACCAAAAGAGTGGGAGTTCAATACCCGGTTAAGGCAGTGGAGAACTTTCAGCGGGAAAATTAGCAAGAGATAACTGATAACTGACCTCCATCAAGCATGGCACGTGGAACTAGAACAGTCTACCCCGGTGAGCGAAATAAAGGGTTCAGTTCGAAATTCCAATCACCTGAAGAAGGCCGGAGCGTACAAATAAATATGGTGACAAAGATGAGGACAATAGTCCGAATGATATAAATAATGTACATAGTACCTCATCTTAGAAATATAGACAGACCTTCTGCTTGGCTGCGAGGAAAGACGGATAAAAAATATTATATCACAAATGCTGTTTGTTTTAGTTCGAGAAAGAAGGTATACATAATAAAAAGAAATAAATAAAGAAAGAAAGATGAGCTTTTAAAATTTTTAGCTGCAATAATTCTTAAAGATAATTATCTAAAAATAGATAGATTGAAAATCTTAATAAAAAATTTAATTAAAATTTCAAGTAAATTCTATACTTTCTTTAACATATAAATATTAGTGTGTTACATATATTCGTTCGTTTTTTTTTTCCTGATGTTCTGCCAATGGTCTGAAAGAATAATCTTTCATAGAATTTTTTTTATTCTTAGCAACTCTGGTCATCCAGTGAAACTGTTGTCTAACGTTATTAAAATTCTGTTTCGCGCTGGAATGCCAAGTTGACAAGAATCAGTATATTTGACATCTTCTCAGTGCTTTTAATTAAGGTCACAAAGCTACCGAAGTTCCTCGAGACATTTGTGCTGTGTACGGAGATGAAAAGCTTCAAAAGAACGAAACGTTCGATGTCAAGCTGTATGTTGAACAAATGAACAGGTACAATGGGAGAATTCAGTTGAAAAATTCTGTCCGGCGATACGGTTTGATTATTCAACGTAGAAATGCTCATCCTCTACGTTTCTAACATGAGCAAACATAGAATTAAATAGCTCGGTTTGGAATTTCTGCCACCCTTATAATATTCTCCTGATCTTGCCCCTTCAGGCTACCACATTTTCGGTCGTTTTTATAACAATTTAGGGACGTTTCGTATAACAACGATTCAGAGTTTGAAGCGTCCCTTGATGAATTTTTCGAATCTAAATCTAGTTTGCCTTGTTTGTTTTGTTTTACGGCATATCAACCTCAATGGGTTATTTAATGCCGACAATTTTTATTACTGGCAATTTTTTTTCAAAAAATGTATTACTGCTAATATTTTTTTTCTTTTTTACAAAGTATTTCTGGTATTAAAACCAATTTTTACACTTTCATAGTGTTTTGAACCCGGTTTTGGGATTAACTATTTGCCCATAGCTAGGATCCAAACAGGTGTTACCACCTCAGGTCAGGGTGGACCTGGGAATAACATCGATTAACACTAGGATGGCCGAGGTGTCGTTTTCGACACCTTCAAATTTTCAACAAATTCCTATGGAATAATTAGTTATGGTTCGATGCTGAGGCTTATGGACAATTATTGAATTTTAGCTAAGATGCTTAACAGACTTAATTCTTTAAAAAATATTCAGTGGAATAGCTGATATTTGAGGTTTTACCTTGAATGGCCGAGGTGTCGTTTTTGACACCTAGGCTATTCATAGGGTAAATGCATTGAAAAATTTCTTTCTTTCAGTATGAGGTATACTAATATTTGTGAATTTCTTTTCAGACTTGTTATTCCTGGCTTGAATATTGAATATATTAGAGATGGCTGCTACACGGCGTAATGTAAATAAAGATGTCAAAGGAGCTGGCCATCCTAGTGTTAAGAGGTGGTTCCATGCTTCTCAAAACATTCTGATCGTCGGCCTTGCAGTCGGGTGTAGTTTATTGTCATACCCAGGGAACGGATGTAGTTTATCGTCTTACCCAGAGCGATCAAAACCTAGAGATTTCTATCGTCGTGGAATGGAACAGTTGACAGGAGGTCGTAAAAAATGAAAGGGAATGATTCATTAGAACTATTCATAGATAATTAGTATTAAAATAAATGATACACAACGAACGAAATTATGTTGCATTCTAATAATATATGTAAAAAGAATTCTATGTGTTCTTACTAGAACTTTCAATTATTTTATTTTCATATGAGAAATAACTATATTTACATTTGATTTAGACATTTCCAATGTACAAATCTCATTGAATTATCCATCGATATTTGATTAACTTTTAACTGCTAACGACCACATTACGTTGAAACAACATTTCCCGTATGATCACCGAAGTTAAATAACAATGAACTTGGCAAGTACATAGGTTTATGACCGTTTCTGACTACCAGGTACTATGGGAATGTAATTTTCTACTTTCATAGTGTTTTGTTTTTTGTTTTGAGGGCCACTATTTGTCCACAGCTGGGACCCACGTCTGAGTGGATCAGGGAAAAACAGCAAATGCGCTTCTGAAAAACTCTTATCTGCGGATCACAGGCCTTGCTGCCATATATAGCTTATCGTCATAACCAGGTTGAAAATTCTGTAGAAATATATATGCGCGAACACACACACACACATATATATATATATATATATATATATATATATATATATATATATATATATATTCATGCATGTTCCATTAAATAATATAGGCAAAATTTGTCTATTTATTTTAAGCAAATTCCTTTCATATCGTCTGATAAGCTTAATAACATTATCATTAAAAGACGAAAGAAAATCACCATATTGATACATGTTTTTAATCCTGCCTAAGCTTTCGGCTTACATAAGCTATCATCAAAGATGACAATAACATTACAATATATTAAACAATAAATGAACATAGCTACCAGCTATCAGGGTCTCGTATGCACGAGTTTGCTTAAAAATCTTCCATGCAGAAAAAAACAATACCATTATTGCCATGTATCAATATGGGGAATTTTTATAACATAGACAAAACTTGTCTATATTATTTAAGGAAACATTCATGAATGAAAAAATGCTGCCTAAATACAAATACATACAATATATATATATATATATATATATGTGTGTGTGTGTGTGTGTGTGTGTGTGTGTTAATGGTGAAACGATTAGTGAGAAAGAGTTTTATAAAAAGGAAAGATATATGAAAAAGTTACATTCAAGGTGAAAACAGGAAAAGTTAAACAAATATTTCTAGTCCACAATGAAAATGAATAACTGAAACTGAATACAATATTTTATCAGATCAGACACCTTGCTGCCGGATGTAGTTTATACCCAGGACTCTCGAAGAGAAAATAAAGGCATAATCAAGGTGCTGACGTACTATGATATTTCAAATAAATGGTCAAAAGCAAGTCCCTGTCAGTAATGGGAAGAACAATAGCTGATACTAGACCTGACAAACCTATCTTTCTGAAACAGAGTTTTAATAGGAACTTTTTTATAAATTCCAACATGAAGTAACACTCGCTGCGTGGTCTTTGAATACCCAATGTTTCCATATGGAGAAAGGGCATTACTTTTGTCATTGCGAAGCTTTGTTGAACTGTTCTCAACCGGTTGTTCACTCTAGAGCAGTAAGCTGTTATCGCACGGTATTTATTTGTATAACTATATACTCATCAGTAAAAGGATGAGCCCAAATTACACGTCGGGAACACAAGAATCAAGCAGACGCGGAAGTTTAAATATCTAGGAAGCGTTTTGACATAGGACGTTAAGTGTGGCACTGAGATTCATAAACGTATTGGGATGTCCAAGGACGAATTTCAAAAGCTGTGCAGAGTATTGCGTGACAGGAGGATTTCTTTGGTATCAAAGAAAATAATACAGAACTGTTACGTGACATCTCTCGTTCTTTACGGCAGCGAATATTGGACGATTTCCTCAAAGATGAAGAGACTTGAGGCGACGGAGATGTTGCTCTACAAAAGGATGCTAAGGATATCATAAATCGTGCGTGTGAGCAAGGATGTCTGAGAGAGATTGGAAACAAGGAGGAAGCTTATACTTAACATCAGGTAGAGGCAGCTGAAGTTCCTGGGAAACATAACGAGGAAGGAAGGCATGGAGAATCTGATACTCAAGGGTCGAAGGGAGGGAAAGAGATACAAGGGAAAACAACGCGTGACATACCCAGCGGCCTTAAGCAAGTGGATGACAGAACGTGGTCGGCGGGATGTGGCAGGCGGAAGAAATTTGTTGAGAGCTGCAAGGGATAGAAGGAGGTGGAGAGCCATGATCGCCTACGTCCTGAAAGGACATGTCACATAAATAAGAAAAATATATATACATCTTTCTTGTAATTGCATGCCAGCAGATGTCGTATGACAACAGACCTTCATACACGACTAGGAAACGTCAAACTTCCTTCGTATATAAGGTAAAATAAAATATATTAGAATAGAATGGAATAGAAACTATTTCATTATTCCATCGATTCTTATACAATGCAGCCTAGGCGTAAGCAATCTTTGTTTTCAACGACTCAAAATGAGATAATTATCACTGATTTCAAATAGATAAATTTGCCAAACTTTCTAATGAATGATTTTCGGATGTTACGAGCTACTTTTGAAGTGTTAAGGAATTTACAGAGGGCAATCGTTAAAGCATTTTGATTGAATTATCCGCCCTTTGTTTCACAACGGTTCACTTAAATTAGGAAGATCGATATAGCTAATTCTATTATAAGAGGCTGTGATTGGCAACAACTTTAATTGAAATATTCTCTGAATTAAATAATAACGCTGTTTGATAAACACTGACATAATGTATGGTAGAAATGTTGGAATAGAAGACCTGTTAAAGCAAATCTCATTTTAATGAAGCCTTTAAAGCAATAAATTTCACTTTATGCATTCGAGAAAATGTTGGAAATTATTTAATGATTGAGAACCTCTTGAACTAAAGTTGATTTCTACATGACATTGATTCGGGGTTTGTATTCCCCTAAATATTTTTCCCTTTGTATATAATCCCACCCGACATATCTTTTTCCCACAGACCAACCGTCACACGCCTCTCGCTATTCTCTCGCTGTTTCCATGAAAAATGTTCTGACAAATGCATTCCATAGTTCCATCAAATCTTACACTAACACATCAATCCCACCATGCCACGTCATCTAAGGTTAACCATTAAAATTCCATTTGTATGCCCCTAGTAAGGATTTTCAGCTCGAAAAGTCACGAATCACTACTTTGGGAACCGACTCCCAAAAGGATACTTTCCCGGCCATTCCTAACAATCCTAAACCTCTTAAAATATAACCGTTGCCTTTTTCACATATTTTTATGAAATGCGCTTCTTACCTCTTGCTCTTACCACCGACAAAACGCTCTCTTTCAGTAATCCTCTGCCTTGAGTGGCTCTTGGGGTTTGCATAGTGTTAAGATGATTAAAAAAAAAATCTAGTTCACCAACAAGAAAAAGGATGCATACTTAACATCAGGAATAGTTGAAGTTTCTGGGACTCATAATGAGGAAGGTAGGTTTGGAAAATTTGATACTCATAGAGCAGATTGAGGGTAAGAAACACAGAGGAAAACAAGACACAACCTACATGGCAAGATTGACTGAATGGATGGCGGAGCAGGTTATGGGAGAGATGACAAAAAAGACTAAAGTTATTAAGAGACACAAAGGATAGGAAGTTGCGGAGACCCATGATCGCTAATAACATGAAGGGACACGGCACATAAAAGAAGAAGAAGAAGAAGAAGAAGAAGAAGAAGAAGAAGAAAGAGACACATTTCACTTGGGGAGACTTCATTTTCTCGCAATTGCTTTCTCTTTCATCAAACGTCGATTTACAACCAGCAAATAACCAGCCTCCATAGCACAAAGTCTCGTGTTGATGTTTTCGGGGCATATCACTATATAAAAAAAAGAAAGAATAAAAGTTAAAAAGTATAGGAAAAGAAATAGCCAAATAATAACACCGACCTGAAATTATTGATAATGGACGCTGAATGTTGTAAATGAAAGCCAATCAACAAAGTTCAGCCATTAGTTAACTCAAGAATTCCAAGTTAACTCAAGCTTGGAAGTTTTAAGTTTAAATTTAGTTTAGCTTCTTTCTTTCTTCCATTCTTTTTTTTTTTTAATCCTTCCAGCAATTTGGTTAAATGCATTTAAAGTTTCT
Source organism: Acanthosepion pharaonis (assembly GCA_903632075.3). Classification (NCBI taxonomy): domain Eukaryota; kingdom Metazoa; phylum Mollusca; class Cephalopoda; order Sepiida; family Sepiidae; genus Acanthosepion; species Acanthosepion pharaonis. The sequence continues at coordinate 3,465,734 of CAHIKZ030005299.1, forward strand.
CGTCAAATGGTAATGAGTTCTCAAGGATTCTTCCGAAACCCGTTCAATAGCGGATTCATATTTTCCTGGCATTGTCTCGGAGAAAGAGAGTTTTGCAAAGTGGAAGGAATGAAAGACATGCCTGGGTAAGCATAAAACGGTATTAAGTATTACGGAGTGAGTTTTATCACGGGCGAAAGAATTAAATATCATTAAAGCAACAAGCCGGGAAGGGATCCCCGCCCCTGTAGCTATCATTAGTGAGGGACGTAAACGTATTGCTATCGGCACTTTTTATTCTGGGTTGTGCATTCGACTTAGAAAATGCGAAATTGGATTCCGGTTGTAATTTTCAACTTGGAGTAATTCATTGAATTTCTTGTAGGAGTCCCAGCATTTTTCGCAATAATAATACAAAATAAATAATAGAAATGAAGAAAGAACTAGTATAATAGTTTTTATTTCTTTGATTTTATTAAGTTTTTTAATTGACGTATATATCTATCTATTTTTTCTATCACTTTTACTGACCTTTCAAAGCTTTATTTCCAGGGAACTTTCATGGTTTTAATTTGATTTTTTTTTTTAAGTACCGCTTCATTATTTCCATATTACTGAATTTTTGTCAGTCTTCAATGTCATCTTCCTTCGACTGGTCTTGCCCTGCTGTTTTCTGTCGTGCGTAAAAAAGATCGGCTATTTACGCTCGATTAATTTTATGCCTGCGTTGCGTTCTCTACTTTCCTTCCAACGACAATCTATTTGCCTATCTTTCTGCTTTTACTTTCTTCTTTTCTTAGCACTCTCTCTAACGATCCCACTTGTTCTCCTTCTTCTTCTTCTTCTCTTCAAATATTGTTTCTCTCTTTGGTCGTTCAAACTTATAACGTTTTTCTTTTCCTTTTTTTGTTACCCATCCTGTGTAGTTCGTTATTTTTCCCTATCTATTTCTCGTTCAAATTTTTCTACAACATACGCGTCAGTCTTTCTTTTCCAGCTTTTTTTCCCATCCTTTCTCATTTCAGCCTTTCTTTCTCCATCTTATATATATATATATATATATATATATATATATCGATTATAGGTGCAGTTCAATTTATAATTACATGAATCATTCATACAAAAAAAAAACAAATATAGAGGTTAATGATTTAAATGGCGAGAATACATCTTCGCAAACAATTTCAATAAGTTACACTAACCCCGAACCTGTATATGAATGATATGATCCCTCTTTATAAATTCCGGTTTCATAAGGTCTTTTTTAGTTTTTACAAGCTTTCGTCTGTTCCTACAGACATCCTCAGGTATGGAAATAGATTTTGTTCTTGTTTTTACTTCTCGGTAATAAGAGAACAACGAAAATAGAGATGTAATCCGAAAAAATGCTATGAGAAATGTGTTATTGTTTTGGAACTTGCGGTCGCAACGCAGTGTTTGAATTTAAATTTTAAGGTTGTGCGTTTTTGTACAAATATAGTAATAAGAGAATTCTTTTGTACTGGTAGGTTTTCTGTCATGTGTCATGAACTATATTGTTCAATAATTACAGGAATGTCACACATATTATCCGAAAGTTGCACGATGGATCAGTTATTTTAATTTCGATTATAGGTGCGGTTCAATTTATAATTACATGAATCATTCATACAAAAAACAAGTATAATCCTATATATATTATATTGCACTAAACATATATATATATATATATATATATATATATATATATATATATATATATATATATATATCTCGTAGCTATCGTATCTAATGATTTTCCAAGCGTAATTTAGATGTAGAGGTCGAAAGTATGACGCACCTTGTGTGAATCGAACTCACCACTTAGTCGTAATAATTCTAGCGGACAAGCTTACTCACCATTAACCGCTTCGAGGAACCCTCACACTTATCATCTGTACATTCATATTTATTCACGTATGCCTTATTTACATGCACATATTTATTCTCGCATTTAATATATATATATATATATATATATATATATATATATATATATATATATATATAATAAAAAAAAAAGAACAGTAAGATATATAATCCGAGGTTTTTATTGATTTTTTTTTTATTTTTACAAAACAGTGCTCAACGAAATTTATAGACCATAAATATTATAAATTATCTGATTCATAATATGGTTTTTTCGCTACACAGGAATTACCATGTTTCAAAAACCGAAGCTAAAACTTCAAATTTAATTATATAATTAAAGTAAAAGCATTAGTTCTGTTTCATCCTCAAGCGAATGTTGGAATAACTTATTTTTAAATTTACTGAATTTTAAGCGCACATACAATTCATAATTTTTTGTTTCCAAGGATACAGAGAAGCCCAATCATTTAGACAGGGGCGGTAACGTGTTCCTTTTTATTAACTGTTATCCTATCAATTATAAGTTACGTTCGAAAAAGTAGTTATGATTTTTTCCCCCGTTAAATTCATACTTGTATAGATAAAATTTCTTTCTAAAAGGTGTGTTTCGTCAGAATACTTTATATTGAACTACAATTTTAAAATATTATTTTTACTTTTAATTACTAATTGAAAATATTACTTTTTAACGCAAAAAAATGTAACAGAATTACTTAAATTATTTTAAAATGCTTATTACATATCAAATATAAGTATGTATATTACCAGCTCTCATTTTTTTTAATTATATTTTTGAGAATGTCGGCAAAGAATAGCTATTTCTTTTGTTGGATTCAGTAAAATTTTATTTTTATAACTTAGTAGTTTTTAGATTCTCATATATGCACAAAGGACATGGGTCATTTAATGACATACATATTCTAGCTTTTCTTATTAATTTCCATTTTAAGGTGTTTTATTGGTTTCTTTTAAGTGCCAGAGATATTTCGATAAGGACGATATATATGGTAGTGGATGCGCACTACTTGTGAGTCCCAAATATCGGACGAAATGACGTCCAATGCTCTCTGCATTCTTCTCGTCTCGATGAATTATTTAATTACGATTATTTCAAATCGTCCTAATTATTTCTATAACTTGTATACCCTTGCTTGAAACGGCTTCTTATGCTCTGGATGGAGTGTCTTGGGAATAATAGTCGTGGCTCCTGGGGCACAGTCCTATGGGTAAGGGAAACTCGGGTGATTTACACTACGGGATTTGTAAAGAGATGTGCTATATCGAGTCTAATTCGTTACCTCTTCGTTATCGAGGCCCGCTGTTATAGTTGGTATGACGCTGACGTCGTATCCTAATGTTCCGGGTTCGATTCCCTGTAGATGATGCGCACTGCATCGGCCGTCCAGTGCTTTCTGCATTCATTTGAGGATTCTTCTGGACTCGATGAATTAATTAATTAATTATTATTTTCATATATCTGTTCTCGTAGTTATTATATACGTACACATATTTATTCTCGGACATGAGTAGGCGCTCTGTCTATTTATTAAATAAATAATTATCCAGGGCGTTAGGTGAAAATAAATCTACTATTTAATAAATAAACGAGCGCCTACTCACGAGTATCAACTAAAAATAACGTTTATAGTGATATATATATATATATATATATATATATATATATATATATATATATATATATAGAGAGAGAGAGAGAGAGAGAGAAGTTGGGGTTAACAAAAATAATTTTATGAACTTTGGGGCAGATTCCTGACACCAAAGCAAGTTAAATGTCTCTCTGTTTTGCGCATGCAGTATTTCTACCAACATAACATATTTAGTCCGATGAAGTCCTGAAGGAGAAAAAACGCATCTCAGTATTTTCAATTTATCATTAATATATATATATATATATATATATATATATATATATATATATATTCTAGGAGAAGGACAACTCTGAATTCAAAACCTGAGGGAGGGGGTTGTTTGGGGACCTTGTGGCACGTAGTGCACCAGGTCTCTGTATTCGTCCCTTCAAAAAGTGTGGATGATCCTGCACGAGGCCTTCACCACTATAATCAAATCTCATGTGCCGGTGTCGGGCTGTCAGTTTCCTGGAAACTGATCTGCTTGACCCTCATACGTCGAACCCGCCGGGAGAATCGATTTTAAGATTTTTTTTTTTTAAAATTTTTTAAATATATATATATATATATATATATATATATATATATATATATATATATATATATATATATATTGTGTATTTAGGCTGCAATCACTTTTATGCAAGTTTCGTTAAAACGACTGAAAATGTGTTGTGGTTAATTTTTTTAATATATATAATTTTACATGTCTTCTCATAATTTTGTTTTAAGACATAAATTATATAAAAATCTTACGAATATTTTATATATCCAAGCGCTTTCGGCTGTACGTTTAGCCATTATCAAGGATGATTTTTATTTAACTTTTAACTGAATTTATTGTTTTATTTATGTATCTAGAGGTATGGGAATGTTTTATTTTCCGAACACGGCCAGAATATTGTGACCGTGTTCATTCTTGATATTATTTAGAAATGGCTTTTTCTATTTTATTAATAATGCTTCCATTGTTTTTAGCTTTATTGCACATGCGGATGAGAGTATTATATTTGTATTTTCAACGAGTATGTTACGAACATATGTAGTTAAAAGTAAAATAAAATTCGTTCCTCGAACGAAACTTACATAAAAGAGTGATTGGTGGCCAAATACACAATTTTAAATTACTTGACCCAGAGGCCAACATTCTAGGAAAATCTTCTCATATATATATATATATATATATATATATATATATATATATATATATATATATATATATATATATACACACCCACACGAATATACACACTTACACGAATATACACACTTACACACATTATACTCCTCACTCCCTAATGAGCCAAATGATAACACACACCTACAGCAATACACATGCTTACACATATCATACTCACTCACTCCCTAAGAACCAAATAACACACACACAAACACTAAACAGAGACACATCCCCTCACCAGGTCCAATAAAACTGTCAAACTGACCAGAGAATTCAGAGTAACATGTATCTATCCAGCTCTTATCTCAAATAACAACAAAAAGAGACTGTTTGACTAACACAAGGAATGTTAAAAGATTCATGTTAAAAGATATAAAAATAAAAAAACAAATGAAAACTACAGACAAAAAGTTCATTTTTCTCCATCAAGACATTCATTTCTGCTACCAGCAAGCAGAAATATTTCTCCCTCCGATGATGGCCATTTCGGTCGAAACTAGTCGAGGAATCTAAATGGAATAATAATAAAAAAAACGAAAGAATATTAATCTACAACCCAGTGTGTGTAAAGATTTTAATTTTTTATTTTCTTATTGTTCAATATATATATATATATATATATATATATATATATATATATATATATATGACATCATATATATATATATGACATCATATATATATATATATATATATATATATATATATATATATATATATATTTGGCGTCAGTCGGAGACGTTATCCCTGAGCTTTTAGCGTCCGGTAGAAAGAAAGGGGGATTTTTGCGTATTTATTTTTCAAATAAACATGCCAATGTCTGAGAGGGCTCAATGCATAGAATAGCTTTGCAGTATTAGCAGTAGCAGTCAATGGTCACAAATTCGCATTTTCTCTCAAGAGTGCTCGACCGAATTTAAATTTACGGGGTTGGAGAATATATTGCCATCCACAGACAGACTGTTTCGCTGTATCACAGCTCCTCAGTGTGGCTAGACACCCGATTGCATCAAACGAGGCATCAGTCGGAATTTTATATACATGTGCATACAATGTTCTTTCTCTCCATCTTATATATATATATATATATATATATATATATATATATATTATTCACAGTTTGGTGGCGATTAAAAGCATTAACAATTTTAACAACATCCTGGTGTCAATCTTATTCGCTACGGTTTCTTAATATTCCTATTTTACCAGTTTATGCCTATCATTGTTATGACGATAAACTACATCCGCGTCCCAGGTAAGACGGAAAACTACTTCCGACGGCAAGAGCAAGGCTGATCAGGTGGTTTTGAGGAGCGTGGAACCACCTCTTAATTGCTGGTGTTCCTAGATCCACTTTGATCGGGGGGTGGTAGAACCTGTTAGGGTCTCAGCTATAGGCAAATACTTAACCCTCAAACTGGGGTCAAACACTATGAAAGCGTAAAAATAGGTTTTAATACCAAAAATACATTTTTGTGAAACAAATATTACCAGCAATAAATTTGTGAAGGAAAAAAATTGTTACCAGCTATACATTTTTGAAAAAAAAGAATATTATCAGCAAAATATTTTTGAAAAAAGAATTACCAGCTATACATTTTTAGAAAAAAAAAATATTACTAGCGATATATTTTGAAGAAAAGTTATTACCAGAAATAGATTTTTTGAAGGAAAAAATATTAACAGAAATGCATTTTTGAAGGGAAAAAATATTACCAATAAAAAAATTGTAGGCATTAAATAACCCATTGAGGTTGATATACCGTAAAACAAACAAAACCAAACCAATTTATGCTTATTTATCTGTTTTTCACCCTTCCCCTTGAAGTTATCTTTACATTTCCCATTTTTTCTTTGTTATTTATTTTTATACTTATGGTCCTCTTTACCATCAAACCGATTTGACAGCGAAGATTTCAACATCCACCTTCATTTATTTATTCATTCGTTTTTCGATATATTCTTCATTCCTGGTGGATTTAAACCAGAAACATGTCTGAGATAGCAAGAATAACCACTTTTTGGGAGGGAATACTGTATTAACAATTTTTTTCTCCAATAAGCAACAACAAACAAGCATTTCTGAACTATTCGCCATACCTTCTGAACATCTCTTTCCTCAGTTGTTTCTAAAGATGTTATTTAGTTATCATAATTTATACTGCAGTTTAGTGTATAGCGTAATGGATATAAAGCGGGGAAAATGGAAACGGCGATCTGAGTTCATATTCTGGCCTCGTCTACTGTTTTCAACATCACACAAATTCCTTTTCAAAATGTATGACATCAGTCTCTTCTCTCCCGACTCATCTATAAGCTAAATAACAGCGGATACTATGGTCTTTGGCCTTTCGTGCCAACGAAAGTAAGAGAAGGAAAATTCAAATTTCGAGACCGTAGAGGAGCAAAAAAATCCCAACAACTATTTCCCAAAACAATACATGTCAATTACGAGATAATAAAGAAAATTCAGGAAGGACATGTGATTAATATATATATATATATATATATATATATATATATATATATATATATATATATATATATATATATATATAGAAAAAGTTTCAAATTAAAAAATAATAATGTTTTTATTTTATGAAAGTATTTATTTATTTATATATATATTTGATATTTCAAATTGTCCTCAATTTTTTCATCAGAAATAACTGTTTTGTTACAAATAAATTAAAATTACTGTTTGTTAGCAAGTAGCGTCCTTCGCGAGACGCGGACGTGACGTGATATGGAACGTCACTGTTCGGATATTTCTAACGGATAATAGTTAAGCAATTTTTTTTAGATATAGCAAAAATTTTTTTTAAAACAACATTTAAAATATTTATGACAGTTAGATTTTAGTTAGAAATATACTTGCTAACAAACAGTAATTTTAATTTATTTGTAACAAACAGTTATGTCTGGTGAAAATTGAGGACAATTTGAAATATCAAATATATATAAATATTTTTATTTTCATAAATAAACATTATTATTTTTTTGAAGTTTTTCTATATATATATTAAGAAAGTATACGTGGCTTCTCATCATGCTATATATATATATATATATATATATATATATATATATATATATACGTTTCATTATATAATATGAAAAGTAATTGTCTATTTATTTTTAATAAAATTTTTCGTATCTTCTGATAAGTTTGGTAACATTATCATTAAAAAACATAAAAAAAAAGAAATTCACAATATTTATCCATTATTTTTTTAATAAAATCTAAGATTTCTGCTTACTCAAGCCATTATCAAAGATGTAAATACAAACATATCAAACAATATACGGACACGACAGTGATGATATAGACTGTCATTGTTTTGTTTACAAAGTGGATCACTAAGCAACGATGAACACGCGCATATAAGACGCTAGAAAGTGAAAATCGCACCGCATCTCATGACGTCACATGACTACACGAGAGTGAATTGGAGAATGAAATAATGAAAGGTATAACCGGGATTTATTTTGTAAAAATACAAAATTTGGCACAAAGGCCGAAAAGGGGAGGGGGTAGGGCTGGTCTTCACTAACTATCTTATACCTAGCTAATTTGATTCGACCCATTCAGACATTACAATTTACTCATTCACCATAAGAACTCGTCCGTCATCAATCAATCCTCCTTGCACCATAATACCACATCCACTCTAGGGAGACCTACAAAACGCGCCCCATGTCATAATGATCCTAACACATATGTACAAAAATTCTAAGATGAAAAAAATGAGATGGGGGTGGGATGTGAACCCAATAACAAACTAAAATATTAACATAAATGAAAATAAAACGTTAACTGATGTTAGTAGGGCCCTTCCAACCCTCAAAATGCAGGGAGACCACTGTATTCTGCCCATTGGAAAAAAATCAAGCAGCTCTCTCGCTAAGGGGAGTGGGAAAGGTGATAAAAAATCATACGGGCATGTGGAAGTATAAAAAGCTGACCCAGTCGAGATAGAAAGTGGGGATCAAAAAACAAACTGGGGGAGGTTGGGAATCTCAGGCTGGATCATAACTAAAGATGTGGCCGGGGGCAGGCCGGGGAACAACACTTACTCGCATTAACTAGGTACACCAAGGCTTGTCTAACCTAACCAGGGGGAGGGCACCACAGGAAGCCACCCCGATGTAACGTAAACTTTGACCTAAAACAGAAAATCAAGGCTAGCCCCGTTCACACGAACCAAGCTCGCCTCAGTCACCCACCTTTCGCTGAAGACTGTCGAATGCAAGCGTTTTCTATCAGTTCTAATCTTCGTCTTGAGCTGATGCTCAAAGAATCGGATCAGATCCTGATGAGAAAGACGGTTACCCCGCAAGACTTCCTCCTCTCGCGTCGTCCATATCACCATTCGGGCCGTGGCTAGCAGCATGAGAAACACCATCCGTTTCACCCCGGAATACAGGGGGCGACACATTGTCACACGCGTATGCACGATCCATGGGCACAAGCTTTTCGGGGAGCGAGACGAGCCGTCAGCTCGCCGACATGGTCCCATAAGGGGCGGACACGGGGGCAATGGAAGAAGGCGTGCGAAGCCGTTTCCTCTAGACCAAGGCCCCACCGATCGCAGTCTGGCAAGTCCGCCAAGCCCCATATGAAGGCCATGTCGTTGAGAGGCAGCCGATTCCGAGCCAGTCGCCAGGTAAGCGAAAACTCAGGGTTACTGAGGTAATCCGCCGCTGGCGCCCAAGACCAGTGAGAGCGAAACTCATCATCCGACATGTCGAGATCCTCACGTAGTGGATCCTTCGCGACCCCCCTCCACTGGCAAACGATAGAAGTCCTTTCTAGGCCGAGAAGGTCACTGGACAAGGGACAGCCAACAAGGCCGACCGACACTCGCGAAAAAAACCGATTGAACCCGGGGTTTACGACGGCGATCCACCCGCGAGCTTGGGGACTGATGGTAAGGCGAGGAAGGCGGCCCTCACAATCCCCTCAATAATCGGATCTCCACCTGTCAAAGCGCGGCGTAGGAAAGCCAACCTCGAGGCACGTTTGTGGCTCAGCAAGAATGCATTCCCAGCCCCCCATGACACGGACGTTGTGCACAGACTTCTCTGTCGACCCGATTCGCGCGTCTCCTCCATAGAATGGAGGTTAGCGCGCGCTCAACGGTGTCCTGTGGTCGTCACAGAGAGGAAGTACGGACAATCGATAAAGGACAAGAGGAAAATGTATGTAGCACACACCTCCGCCCTGCCCTTCACGGACAACCTCCGTCGACGCCAAGTCTGACCGGCGGCGTAGACCTTTGCTCGTACTTCAGACCAATTCTTCTCCAGCTGGAGGTCGGGTCCAAACCACACTCCGAGAATGCGGACAGGACCCTCCGTCAACCGAAGGGCCCTGGAAGATCGACCCCTTCCAGGCGCCTAACCGCAAGCCGGACGACTTGTCGCGGTTAATCTTGGCCCCTGTCACCTTTTCGTACCGATCAAAGCGCCTTCTGTACTGCTCTGATGCCTCTGCGGGACGACACGAAAGCAGTTACGTCATCGGCGTACGCGGAAACCCTGGCTCGATCCCCGCCAGGAACGGCGATTCCGCATAGGGCCGGCCTGCACGCCTTCCCTCAGCCGGCGAAGGAGGCTCCAACGCCAAAGCGTAAAGTAGGGGCGACAGCGGACAACCCTGACGGACCGACCTAGACAGCGCAAAAGCGCCTGACAGCTTTCCGTTCACCTGTACCACAGCACTGGGGGAGCGATACAGGAGGCTAATCCAGCGGCAGAAGTCGGGTGCGAATCCGGCGGCCTGCAGGACAGTAGCAAAGGTAGCGATGGTCAACTCTATCAAATGCCTTGGACTGATCCAAATTGATCAGCGCGGCACACTCGTCGTCTTTACACCCTCTATGATCGTGCGGATCAAATGCAGGTTGCTCTGAATTGTTCGACCCCTCACAGAACAGGTCTGCTCGGGACCCAACAGAGACTCGGCAACTGACTGCAAAGCGCTCCTGCAGGATCTTGGCCATAATCTTTAACTCTGTGTTTAGCAGAGTTATGGGCCTATAGTCGTCTAGCTTCCCCCAACACCCTTGCCCTTTTTCAACAGCGTGATCACACCCCTGGAGAACCGGTCGGGGATGGACCCCTGCCGGAACCAGTTGTTGAATACGACCGTCAAAATCGGGACAAAAGATGTGCGACAGCCTCAATTACACTTCATGGGCAGACCATCCAGACCGGGCGACTTGCCTCTGCCGACCTTCTTCAAAGCCGCGTAGACCTCGCCCTCAGTAACCTCTCCCTCGCAGCTAGCCGCTTCAGTCGGCGAAAGCCGAGGAAAGTCAATAAATAGCTGCGAAACTCGTCCTCACGAAGACCAGGCTCCCTGGTAAAACGGCTCTCGAAATGCCGCCGAAACCTCCCGCACATGTCGTCAGTGGCCCGAAAAGGTGCGCCCTTCAGGGTTTTGACTTCACAGAATATAACGATCGCCACCTCGACGGACCTCTTCCCTGCGCAGCTCTGCGCCCATATTCACGGCTTCGGAAGACATCTTGCTTAACCTATGCCTAATTACCTGGCCCATGTAGCGCTCGCTATTCAAACGCTGCAGAGCCTCCTTAGCTACGGCTATCTCTGGGGATCCCCCAGCCACCGCCGGGCATGACTAGCTTTAAGCGTCCTCACCTTATCAGCTCTATCTAGGGCGAGCCGTTTGCTGAAATCAGTGGTGAAGGACCTAATTCTACATTTAAGTCTGTCCCACCACCTATTCCCGATAACCGCCCCCACTAGCTCCCGCTGCACTAATTTAGTCAGCTGCTCCCGGAAGTCCTGCCTGTCCAGTAAGGACAGATTGAACTTCAGTAGCCAGCCATTCTAGGCCTATGTTCTAACGCCACACGGGCACAAACGAGTTTGTGGTCCGTATAGCCTACCAGTGGAACGTGGGACAATCTAACAGATCTATGTCGGCCCTTCTCACTAACATTCTGTCAAGGTAGCTAACTACCTTGTCACAAAGGCCAGTTAGAGCCCACGTCCACATATTCCCCGGGGTGATCGACCCGGTATCTATCAACGAGACCGAAATTTTTGATCAGATCGACCAGGCTACGATCGACCCTTCTCCCTTAGCACCCCGCCCCCGATCTATCTTGGGGTCCAGGACGGCATTCCAGTCCCCATTAGAACTAAGCGCTTGGAATCCACCAGGAAAGGCCCCAACCGCCGAAAAAACGAAACCCGCTCCTCCTGGTCGTTGGGCGCATAAACTGCAACGACTCGAAACGAACCACTTTTCACGGCAATATCGACGATCAACCGTCCCTCGGCATCGGTATGCACAAGGTCCACCTTCGCATCAAGAGTCCGCTTCACCAGCAAAGACACTCCTCTGGCAGCTCGGTCCCCATATGCTGAATAGACGACAAAGTCGTTAGACACACACACGCATCGGAACTGCAAACAAAGTGGGTCTCTTCGATCGCGGCAACATCCACGCCGAACGACAGAAGATCCCGGAGCAGGCGGGCCGCCTTACCCCGATCTCTCAAGCCATTCATTCAGCGTCGCTATCTTGACAGACATGGTTTAGGCCTGCAAAAAAAAAAAAAAAAGAAAACATGCAAAAGCCTACTCACATACCGGGCGGAAATCTGCGTTGGTAAGGACCCCGACGGCCTGTCCCAGATTTCCGGTTCCTAATTCTGTCGTCATACGACCGTCTGGGACAATCCCGCCGACGTCCGTTGGGTAAATTAGCTTTAACGCCCTATATAAGGAGGGATGGAGCAACACGGGACCCTCCCAACACAAAAAGTTTCTTAGTTTGTTAAGGGTGGAATTGTCCGTTTCAACTATACGGATGTCGGGGAAGGCTTTTTTCGCCTCAAAGATGTGGTTCCACACCTTCAGATACGCCCCTTCTCCCTCACGCAGGTTATCACTCCGGGGGCCTGTGGGAAGTTTCGGGGGGTCCTCTATAGATTTCCGTCGACAGCGTCGAACTTATACAGCCCTCCTAAGATGGCCTTCCTCTGCTTTGTCAGGCCCCATTTAAAGTCGTTTCTGTCGACCTTGCATATAGACTCGGGGCCTGCAAACATTTTCTTCTTCTTTTTTCTCTCGAGACGGGTGGGGAGGGAAGAGGTAGACGTGTGGGGCAGGGTGGCCAGAAGCATCTAGGGAGGAGGAAGTGGAGGGAGAGGGGGTGGGCACGGGACAGGGGAGGGAGGGTGGCTCCTAGGTTTGGTCGCAGCCACCGATCTTCTTGGGGAAGCAGGGACGGAGAGCGACCTGGATCTCTCCATGCCTTCCTCCGCCCTACTACTGCTAGGCTCTTTTTTGTTGTCTTTTATTTTCCTCCTCGTCGTCTTCGTCTTCCTCCCTGCACCTTTTCAGGGATGAAGCACAGGTGGGGGCTTTTTGTCCACCTCCATCTGTTGTTGTTGCTGCTGCTGATCTTTTGGCTGCCTCTGTTGCTTCCGTTGTTTCGGCTGCTGCTGCTGCTGTTGTTGTTTTGGTTGCTGCTGCTGTTGCTGCTGCTGGCCTGATTTTTTGTTGCCTGCACCTCTGTCCTTTTTATCGGCTTTGGGGTATCTCTTTTTGTGGGGTGGAGGGAAAAACTTTCGGAGACTTCTTGCCTCTGACCACCTCCTTCCCTCTCCGTCCGATTTAGACGTCCCCTCCTCCGGTCGACTTTCAACTTTTTTTTGCTGTTGCAGCTGCCGTTTGTGGTGCAGCTTGTGTGCCCTTCTTACTGGGGCACTCCTTCGCCATGTGGCCCGACACACCACAGGACCAGCACCAAGGCTTCCTGCCCTCCACCACCACCAGCATCCTCCTATCTCGGCAGGTCAACGTGTTGGGGACGTCCCTAAATGCACTTCTATTTAGAGTTAACTGCAGCTCCATGTCCCCCGTCTCAATTCCAGCCTTACTTCTGAGGGCTTTTACTTCATTCACCTCTCCATACTTGAAAAAAGGCCCCATCCTGTCTTCGGAAATGTCCACGGGCACCCCATGGACGGTAATCCTTGTCCTGCGGGTGCCCATGTATTCTGTCTGAAGTCTCAGGGTCTTGGACGACAACGTCTTCCCGGCCAAATCCTGGCTTCTCGTTCTGTTGCTAAGAATGTCCCATAGGGCGTTAGTTCTTCTCGCCAACTTTTGGGACTATGTGAAGAGCCTTAATGTTTCTTCCATGCTTTCCCTGCTGACTCCAAATAATTTTTTTGTTTTAACGTCCGAAGTCAGCAGGGGAAATTGTTCTCAGTTCCACAGGTTAGGGCCTCCTTAATCGTAAGGAACTCATTTGCCCTTGAATGTTTCTTCAAATACACTTCTTTGGCTAGCATAAAAGGCTGCCATCTTTCTGGGCCGGCCTGTTTTCTGCCCAGGCCGATAGATTAGGCGACTTGGTCTGGAACCGGTGTCTTAGGAACAATTATTGTATTTTGTCGACCATGGTGGAAAAACCCACCACAGTCAAAAAATAAAAAAACTCACAGGAAAAAAATTTCAATTTAGAACAAAAATAAAAGTCACGAAATACGTAAAACCAACTTACAATAAAAGTTTAACAAAAAGGAAAAAGCCAAATTAAAATGCGGGAAACAAAAAAACGAGAAAGAATAAAAAAATACCGAGTCAACAAAAGGCAATAAGAAAACCAAGAAAGAAACGAAAAATAAAGGTTTTTGAAAAAAAGGATAAAAAAAAAAAAAAGAAAAAAACTTATCGATTTAGGACGTCCGTGATTCTTTTTCTTGACAGGCGGATCTTACTCAAGCCATTATCAAAGATGTAAATACAAACATATCAACCAATATACGGACAGGGTGGTTACGTAGTTCTTTGCGGTAAAATTTTCAGTTGTTTAGAAAGAATTTTTGAGTAGTTTCTTTTTTTATCAGGATCTTTCAGTGCCTCGGCCTTAAAAGTCTTTAAATTCTGGTGTAGTGTCTATTAGTTGTTCATCCTGGAGTTTAACAATGTTTTTTTGGTATAGGGTCTCAATTTCTATTTTTTTAAAGTCAATTGTACTTATAGTATATATGTTTATTTTAGGTCCAAGGTTAAGTAATTTTTTTTGGAGGTATTATTAGTTCATAGTTGGAAGGTTAATGTATTTATCAGTTTTTATTAAAGAGTGATATTACCTTGATGTAATGTATTCAGTTTTTTTATAATTTTAATTCGGTGTTAAGCTTAAATGATTTATTGGTAGACTCAAAACTAAAAATTACCAATAAATTAAAATTTTTTAAAAATTACTTAACCTTAAAACAAAATAAGGTTAAGTATTTTTTCTAAAAAAATTTATAAGACCAACATTTTGTCATCCTAAATAGAATTGGATTACAACAAAAACTAGACCACATATTGCCCATGATCACACAAAGTTTAAAAAACTTAACAGAACCCCGACCAACCAACTAAAATCAAAGCAATAAACTTATTAATGCTAATAATGCTGAACAGAACTCTTTAAAACTCCCTAAAATTGTTGGTGATTATAGACCTGCATACATATAAACACTATAAAACACATAACTATCCTCTCCGTCCTATTCATATCGCAAAATTCCAACTCCTGTATATCATCTAACAAATACATCAACCAACTTATTACTCCTATTATCTTCTAGTAAATATAATGTTAAGTCAACATTCTAAGTAATCAAATCTTTTAAAAAGTGAAAAACCTGACAATGAAATCATGGCTTCACTTGATGTGGAAAACTTGTTTTACCAATGGATCCAGTTAGTGAAACTATTGACATAACGAAAGAAATATATACAGTAACTCATCTTTTTACTTAAAATTAATCCTAATATATTAAGAAAACTACTATTAACTTTGTACTACTGAAGTCCCTTTTCTTTGATAATAATAACAATATATATATACAACGTGATGGTGTCTCCATGGGTTGTATTGACATTTAGCAATTTCTACATGTCGAACCTAGAAAATAAGTTATTTACAGATTTTAAAAAACCATCAATCTACCTAAGATACGTTGATGATATTCTTATGTTAGTTAAAAATACAGATGAAATAATTCAACTTCAAAAACGGTTCCAAAATAATTCTGTCCTTAAATTCACATATGAACTTAATACTAATAATAAAATCCCCTTCCTTGACATATTAATAAACACAAATAATAACAAATTTACTATTTCTCCATACAAAAAACCTACAAGCATAAATTCATGTACACTTAACTACAAGAGCGAATGCCCATATTACTACAAAATAGCAATTATAAAGAATCTAATACATCGTGCAGAAACTAATTCATCCACCAAACAGATTTTTACAGTGAACTAAAGAATATAAAACAGACACTTATTAATAATAGCTTTCCAAACTATATAGTTGATGAACAAATAAGATGCTTTCTTAGAAATCTCAATAATAAGCAAATTGTACATAATACTGCTTCTACTGATCTCAAATATATTAATCTCCTATATCGTAATCAAATGCATACTAATTATAAACAAGATGAACACATACTAAAAAATTTAGTAAATTCTAATATATCAACTACAGATCCTAGCAAAAAAATTAAATTAATCATATACTACACTAAATCTAGTATATCCAACAATACTTCGCAATGATTCTTCTCCCCGGTTAGCGATTTGCAAAAAACCAACATAGTTTATAAATTAAATTGCCCTTTGGGAGTGTATCCAACGAATTAAATAATATTTATGTTGGTCACACTACAAACTCGCTTTCACGACGATTGACACTACATCTTAATGAAAACTCTAACATTTTTAGGCATTTAAAACAACATGCCTGCCCGCACACACAATTCCGTAAAATACTTGTCGAAAACACAACTATACTTCGACATGAAAACAATAGACAAAAACTAAAAATACTTGAAGCATTATACATCAAACAGTTAAAACCCAACCTAAACAAAATCAACTATGGAATCTCTACAAATATTCTTAAATGTCTATAATTTCAATAATTGGTAACAGAAGCCATTGGTTATACCTTTCATTATTTCATTCTCCAATTCACTCTCGTGTAGTCATGTGTGACGTCATGAGATGCGGTGCGATTTTCACTTCTAGCGTCTTATATGCGCGTGTTCATCGTTGCTTAGTGATCCACTATGTAAACAAAACAATGACAGTCTATATCATCACTGTCGTGTCCGTATATTGTTTGATATGTTTGTATTTACATCTTTGATAATGGCTTGAGTAAGCCGAAAGCTTAGATTTTATTAAAAAATAATGGATAAATATTGTGAATTTCTTTTTTCGGTTAATGATAATGTTACCAAACTTATCAGAAGATACGAAAAAATTTTACATAAAATAAATAGACAACACTTGTCTATATTATTTAATGAAACGTGTATAAATGAAAATATGCTGCCCTAAATACACACAATATATATATATATATATATATATATATATATATATATATATATATATATATTAAGAAATGGACAAGATCCGACAATTTATTTATTAAAGACATTTTTTATGTTTAACGTTGTTATTTTAGATACAAGTATTTAAGCAAATGCTCTGTTTATGGTAAACAGTATTAAATAACATATATAATATAGGATGCAGGTTCGAATCCTGTCAAAGAACGAATATTTTCTATGAATATTTCTCGGACATTCAGGCCGGTAAATGTTATTTAATACTGTTTATCATAAACAGAGCATTTGCTTAAATACTTGTATCTATAAATAACAACGTTAACATAAAAATGTCTTTAATAAATATATATATATATATATATATATATATTGACACAACTCTGCATTTTTAAAAGCATTTCGCCCCAAGCAAGGCGGGGGGGGGGAGTGTCACTAGTACCCAAGGGTTTACAGAGAGTGAAGATAAGACAAACGACTGGGTATATGGGGGATAAGGAAAGGATAAAAGGAAGAACGGGGATAAAGGCATTAGAAGTGACGATTGAAGTTACATTTAAATATTTGAAGATTATCATTATCGGAGAAGCAAGTAAGAGGAAGGGAGTTCCACTTTCGGGAAGTGCAAGATAAGAAGATGTTGGAGTAGAAGAAGCAGTTACATTTCACTGTTTCCACAGTAAAAGGGTGGGACTGAGATACCAACCTAGTCACACGCTTAAATTCACAGTCGGGGCACCAGGGAAAATAGCTCGTCACAGCAGTTGACATGAAGATATTTGTAGAAAAGACAGAGGGAAACCACATCACGTCTGTGAGAAAGTCACTGGAGTCGAGTTGCCAAGTCAGGACAGATCACATTGCAGATCTGTGTTTGGATTTTGTTGCGAACCTCGAAATGAACAGCAGAGGTGCCAGATCATATATGGCCACAGTATTCAATGCACGGACGAATGGTAGATTTGTAGAGATGTACGATGGACTCAGACGAGAGAAAAAAAAATTCTGGCACGACACAGAGAACCAGTTTCTGGATAAAACTAAAAGATATAAGATTTTCTGTTTCGAAATTGTGCAGAGGGATCTACAGCCTTCCAGTTAAATTAGAATTCGAAATCCTGTTAATTTAGTTAGGCTTTAACACCAATCGCTGACAGCTATCGATAAAGCTGTGTTAATTTTGCAAAAGGACGTGCATTTTTTTTTATTTTTAATTTCTTTTGGCTTTGGCTTTACCCCGAGGAAATTCTATAAAATATTCTTTCTCCTCATCTCTTTCTCTTTTCTCTGCTTATGTACCCCAAATAAAGCCAGAACAGACGGTTAAATGGTTTACTTAAATTTTTCCAAAAGGTACGGTACTAATTTCCAAAAGCCAAGGTACATATTTGTTAGGTAGTGCACGCTTATTTTTTTAAAATAATTTTTAAATTATATTATCAGCTTATTAAGAAAAAAAATAGACAGGTTATCATAAATTTTGAAGAATCAAGTTTGAATTCTCTCTGAATATCTGAAATAAGGAATTATTATTATCTACGCTATTTATATACAAATTATTGTCCCCTTAACTTTGTTGATGTTATCATAAACCTCCGACCGTTGTGTCTTCCGGCCTTCATCAAGGAGCACTAACTGACTAGATTAAAACGTTCGACTGTGCTAGGCAGTGTGTATTGGGACTCAGTGGAAACAGGGTGAGCAATAACTGTGCGATACTAAAAATAAGAACAATACGGGCTATCCCTAGGCATGGACATTGGAACAAGAACAGTCTACCCTCGTAGATTAAATAAAGTTTTCAGTTCGGAATTTCTTGTTGGTTATCTGGATAGACATACACCTGATGCAGTCTGGAATGTACAGCAGCCGAAACGTTGTGATAACAACAAAAATGAGGATAACAGTTCACATGTAAATAGTATGAATGGTGTTTCCATCTAAAGTAAGGCGTTAGTTTTATGTTAGTACAGAATCTCGTGTCACGAACGCTAATCATCACGAGCAAATGGGTCCACGAAGAAATTTTCCGAACAAAAGACATCTCGGGAGATGAACGATGTCTCGAAGGGCGAATACGCAAGCCAATGACAACGTGGGGTGACAAACCAGGAGTATTGGTGAGCATCAGTTGCGGTATAGCTTTCCCTCCGTACCCAGCACTGCTCGAAACCGCTATGTCTAGTCTTGAATTTCATCTTGTTCTTTCTTTTATATAAATTACTAAATAAAGCAACTTATTAAATAAACATTTTAATATGTTCCAAATATATTATGGTATCAGGTTATTAAGCAAAAGGAATAATTCATCATGCATTCATTGTGATCAATAAGGTTCTCATCGAAAATCTGGAATTATTTTTTTATACTAATGTTTAACCAATACAAAGTCCAAGAGCCACTCAAGGTAGAGGGTTAATATCTGGTCTTGTATGAGCATAAGAAAGGGAAACAAGCGATGGTTACGGAAAAAAAGGCAATGTTAAACTTAGACTTGAAGAGGTCAAAATTGTGATTGTAAAAACATCCTGCCGGAAATCTGTTCAACAAAGAAGACGTTCTTGGGAAGAAGCTGTCTGAATGGAACTCACTTTTTCCTGATTGAATCAGAAGGAAATGGGGATGATTCAATCTTGTTTACGTGACATGGTGAGTTGCAGTTGCAAAAGTCAAGGCTGGTGAAACCAAGAAATATAACTCACTTTAGCACATGCTATGGAAACAACGATAGAGTAACGAAGTTTCGTACTAAATATAAGTGCTTCAGTCAGTTATGTGCCAGGCGTGATACACACTTATGCGTTCATGTGTCTTTCGATACATGTGCCTCTTTGACCTCTGATTTTGCGACTCGTGGAAATATGTTATGTGAATAGCTTTTTTCATCACAAATAATATGAAAGGTAAATAAAAAAAGCAATCTTTATAATCATTTACTTGGTATGTATTGAGACCCCATTGGATTAAAACAAGTTTTATGTTAATGTTACATACATGTAACAAAAACGTATGTGCACATTTTGTTCAGATCTTACGCTTCTCAAATATCTGAACTTATGAGGCTCTTAATTTAGCAAGTTTTTCTATAATATTGTCGATTTTGGGGCCAACATACAAGGGGAAATATGAAGGCCATTTTAAAGGATTCTCATATGGAATAATTCCATATGATCTCAGTCAGTCAGTCAGTTATGTACGATGCCTGATACACCCTTAGGCGATCATGTACGTTTTGATATATGACTGACGAGGCAGATTTTTCATGCAGTAGGTTGCAATTTGTTTTTGCGGTAAACCAGTTGCCATCCAAAGCTATAGAACCAGGATTATCGTGCTATTTACCCATAGTTGGGGGAAAAGAAGAGGATTCATACCTTTCCCAAGTGTATTAGCACGTAAGTGAATGTAATGGATTCGAATGGTATTCGTGCTTATAATTCTTATATAATATAAATATATAAATACGGTGTTTATATATAGCAAATATTTACTACGCCTCAGAGTCAAAAGAAATAGGAACATTGTGATATCAGCTTATTTTTTTAAATCATTTCACCGCAAGCAAGGCAACAATGCCATTAAAACACGGGGGGTGGCTTGGTTACATAAAGTGAAAGAGAATTAGAAGACTGTGAGGAGGAGAGAGAAAAGGAGAATAAAGGAACAGGGTTCAGGAAGACAGATGATGGCGACTGACGTTGTATTTAAAATTTAAAAGATTGTGTGTGGCAGGGAAGCAAGAATTCGGAAGGGAGTTACACAGGTGAGAAGCTCGAAAAAATTGACTGTTTAAATAGAAGTGGCGGTTGCATCTAGTTCAGCATCGTGTTCATGGAATACCTTTTTTGCAATCGTGCTATTGGCAATATCATTCCTCATGTGATCTACCTATGATCTCCTATCAAAATCGACCAACCTCAAGCTGTGGGGGTACACTGACACAGATGTATGCGCATTATGTCAAAATTAGTGAGGTACTTTACGTTATGTGCTCTTGGCATGCCCAGAGCCGCTGCAGATGTACACGTGTTGTTATAACAAAATGCTGGAAGTGGTCATAGACTTAGTCAGGACACAGTGAGAAGCAGCCAACAAACAGCCTGTAACGACCAGAGAACCTAAGATCCGTTTTCACAAGGAAGGCGAACACCCTGTGCGAAAGACCCAAATAGTTCAGAACTTGACGAGTGAAGCCCGTGATTGGAGAGTGTTGATCTTTGATCACCTCTGCAATTTCCGATACACATCACTCAGGCATGCGCACGCCCTGACATTGTAGCGTCGTCTAATTCAAAGAAGTGTGTCCTCCTAATAGAATTAACGGTTCACTAGCAGGAGAACAAGGTGGAAGCGCACGAGGAAAAGAAAAACCGCTACGAATCACTGCGATCCGACTGCGTTGAAAAGGAATGGACTTGTCATGGGCTACCCATTAAGGTGGGGTGCCGTGGATTTTTCGACGGTCAAACGTTTCCTTCCCTTTAAACCTAAAGCGGGCTCCATATGGTCTACAGACCACAGCTCAATAGGTATCGAGCTGGGTCTGGTCAAGATCCAAAATAAATAATGTTAAATAAAACCATGCTCGCAACCAAATGCTACTTCCAACCTGAAACATATTTGTTTATCTTCCATTCTACGTCATTATTAACGGTCGCTACGAGAGCGTTGTGTATTTTAACACAACGTTCAAAATTTTAGTTGCGGTTGTAAAAAGAAATTGCAAGTAACTGACACGTATACAAAATCAATACACAGTCCTGCCAAAAACTGCTGGTGGCGCCATGGGTAGCAGTTCCGCCTTAGCCACCGAAACTGTGTTACCTCCCCTGGTTGGCGGCTGACGCGGGCAGGCTATCGCACGTGCTTTCACACGTTGTATGTAGAGAATCAAAACGGTGAGGCCTAATTGCCAATCTGGTAGCACGGTGTAGCATGTAGCTAAGGCATCATAGAACAAATGGAGTAATTTATCATGAATTTCTTTTTCAGCTATCAGACCTGAATGAGTTAGACAATCCAGAGTAATGCATTAATTCTCAGTTCATATTCTAGTGAAGCAACGGAAAGTGATTACTCAACTGTACTTTTTAATTTAATTATTTCCTTCAAGCTCGATGCCAATTTGTTATTAAAAGCTTGTTACCGTTTGTTTGTTTGTTTGTTTGTTTTTTTTTTTTTTTTTTTTTTTTGCTGGACGCTTATGTTTCTACAATTCTTGTAAAATACAAAATAAACAAACTCTGCAATATTATTCGTCCTGACCTGGCATATCGACTTCAGTCATTTTCCCACTGCCGTAACGTAGCTTTCATGTGCCTTTTCTATAAATGCCTTTATGATAACTATTCTGATGAACTCTGCTCAATGGGAGCCAGGCTTTATGAATTTAAGTGTAGAACGAGATTTGCAGCAAATTCTTATCATTTACAATGGAAATTGCTAGATGTCACCACAAGTTCTATGCTAAGATATTCTTTTCTCGGACTTGCCGCTTACGGAACTCTTTCCGGCTTTGATTTTCAAACATTTAAGTGTATTGTCAAACGTTATTTCTTCATTTCCAGTTCTTTTATGTCCTCTCTCTCTCTCTCTCTCTCTCTCTCTCTCTCTCTCTCTCCCCTTAATTATGTTTTTCTCATATTCGCTCAAACTCCTTCTTACCTTATTGCCTCTTGTGGCTTTATTGCCTTCCTTGGCGTAAAAGGATGAAAATAAATCATAAGATTATATATATATATATATATATATATATATATATATATATATATATATATATGTACTATCCTGGCAAAACGTATATTTAGACCAGCATGTTTATTATAGGAATTGAAGAAAACCTGCCATTATTATTCCATACAGTATGTGTATTTTATACGAAAGACAATTAATCTATTCTTTTCTTGCTTTTTATTTTCATTCACAGTTTTCACTTCTTTCCTTTATATTCACCGAGTCTTTCTTCTCACTTTCTCTCTGTCTTTTCATATTTCATGTGCTATTTCGGCTTTTCCTATTTCTCAACACTTTATGCCACTCATCGCATTCCTCGCTTTTCAAAGTTACCTCCCTTTTTTCCTCATGCATTGCACACATTGTAGTTCGTTGTGTCTCTCTTGCCTGGAACTGGAATGATCAATAGATATATCGTACCTGTCTTACGTTTTTCGTTTTCTTTCTATTATTTTTTCCTTCCAAACAATTCTTTTTCTTCTTACACATTGTTTTTTTTCTCTTTCAGCCACGGTTCAAGGATTATCCAACTCAGAAGTCGGGAAATCGGTCAACATATTCACGACGAATGCATCTCGTTCAATTTTCTTCTGCTACTCTCTTATTTCTCCAGCTTTCTCTGGATTTATAGAATATCCTTTTTGCTAATGGAATAATTATTCCATTATTCGTTGCCTTTTTTTCTCGATTCAAATAGACAGGGGTAATTTCTAAACTCGATTTTCTTTACAACACCCAATTACCTGTACTAATTTCCTTTTTATATATATATATATATATATATATATATATATATATATATATATATATATATATATATATATATATATCCAACGTTTGGACAACAATGGAGGGGGATGAACCATCAAATTCAAAACAATAAAAAAAAATTA
Source organism: Acanthosepion pharaonis (assembly GCA_903632075.3). Lineage (NCBI taxonomy): Eukaryota > Metazoa > Mollusca > Cephalopoda > Sepiida > Sepiidae > Acanthosepion > Acanthosepion pharaonis. The sequence goes on from CAHIKZ030005299.1 coordinate 3,489,471, forward strand.
CAAACATAGCAATCAAATCATGAGGGAAAAATAACATCTTCAGAGACAAAACATACTTGAAAATGGCTATAGAAATGTCCGAAGGCGGTTGAGACAATAAATATTATGAAATAATTTTGTAGTCCTTTACTCCTACGGAACAGAAAAACGTAAAGATGTTTGAAAGAAAGGTTGTTACCCAAATATATATATATATATATATATATATATATATATATATATATATATATATATATATGTAAGTCCGACAATTATTTTTAACATATTTTTTTATGTTTATACGTTCTTTTTATAGATACAAATATTTAAGTAAATGCTCTTTTTATAATAAACGGTATTAATGACATTTATGGGCCGGAATGTCCGAGAAATTTTCATAGAAAATATGCGTTCTCCGACAGGAATCGAACCTTTATCCTATAAGGAACCGTCGTATAGCCAGACGTGCTTTACCGATTTAGTCACAGATGAGCGTTTCGGTTAGCAAGGTCGATTTTACTGTTTTAAAACTACAGTTCTCCAGAATTTCCTCTCGTTCATTCATATCTGCTCGATGCGTATCCAAATGTAAACAAATTACGTCCCACATTATGAAAAAGTCCGACAATTATTTTTTAAGACATGTTTTTGTTTATACGTTCTTTTTATAGATAAAATTATTTAAGTAAATGCTCTGTTTATAATAAACAGTATTAATGAGATTTACCGTATTAAACATAAAAAAAAATGTCTTAAAATAATAGTAATTGTCGGTCTTTGTCTACTCTCACTTGTCACTTGTGGAACTCATTTCCGGTTTCTTGCTTCCCAGGTATTTTGATCTTTAAACATTTTAATTTAATTTTTTTAATTTATTTTATTATCCACGGTCGGGGATAATAAAATAAAAGTACATATATTTTTTGTTAGAAGTTACGTATTATTTTTATGATGGTCGATCGTGTTTTCACACGAGAAGAGCGAAACCGGTTAGCTTTCATTATTTTTTTTCTGTATTAGAAGACGCAAATTTTTGCATATATTTCATCCGCTTGTAATTTTTTCTATTCATTTAACTACATATGTAAATTGTTATATAAGAACAAAGTGTCGCTACCGACACTTGAATTTGAACATAGATCGCCAGTGAGCAAACACAGGCGATCCCATTGGATTAAATTATACAGGAAGTCGCGTGACATCTAGATGGATCACAGTGACCATAGGCTAGGATCAAAGTGTAGTATCTGCGCTTTGTATGCCGAGGAAGTCGCGTGACATCTTAGATTGATCTCCATTTCCAGTTCTACCCGCTCGGGTTTAGATGGGCCCGGTGGCTAGGATCATTAAAAAGGCCTTGTGCCACATTATCTGCGGTTTGATAAAAGAAGAGCTGCCGCTCGGCCCGGTGGGTGATCTGTAGTCGAAGCTCTCTGCTCTGCTTGAGGGGGAACCTGGACGAAGCTCCGCCGAAGGGTAGGGTTTCGTTCGGGGAGGTTGACGGAACTAGCCCGCTTGGACGGGTTTAGATGGGTTTTATTTTGGCTGGGCCTAAAAAGGGCTCTGGGGTGAATTGATAAAAGAAGGACATACCCCCGGTTAGGATCAAAAAGGCTTTTTGAGCTGCCACATTCGAATTCCTGTGGGTGAATTGATAAATACCATCTCCATTTTCCTGTGGGTGAAGTCTCCACCCGCTCGGCCCGGTGGCTAGGATCAAAGTGTAGTATCTGCGCTTTGTGAGCTGCCGGTCGGGTGGGTCGAACTCTCTGCTTGCAGAGAGGAACCCGGACGAGGCTCCACCGGGAAGGGTAGGGTTTCGTTGGGGAGGTTGACGGAGACATACCCACATTAAAAGGCCTCGGCATTCGTTTGGATGGTTATTTAGTTTTTGGCTAGGATGGGCCTTTGTGAGCTGTTGGGTCGGCTGCAGAGGAATGACGAGGCCTCCACATTGGGGAAAAAGGCCGTTTGTGTTACATTCGATCCTACGGTGGGTGGATTGATAAATACCATCTCCATTTCTAGTCTATTATTATTCGGATCGTTATTTCTACTCTATCCCCTATACTATACGGAGCGCTATTTTCTACTCTATTCAGATCACTATACGGATTATTTTTCGAGCGAGTATTATCGAGAAAGTACTATTAGTGTTATTCGAAGGCGTCTGACACCAGTATTGTTCAACAGCATTACTATAATTGTATCGACGATTACAAAGTCTCTACTGCATCGAGCATTACGAAAGTGACAACAAGTATTCGTTGTCATCACAAATTGGCAACGAGTGTTCGTTGACAACACAAAAGAGTATAGGTTTTACCAGAATAAAAGTAACCCAATATTGTGAACGCCATTTATTTACTGTTTACAAACTTGATACAAATATATTTCTGCAAACTAGAGAAGTTAGAAAATTTACTGTCACAAACAACATGTCACTAGCTCTACTGGGAAAAAATATATTGCCATTTATAGAATATATTCCAAATGTGCTCCGTTTTTCATTCGTGTCAATCAACGGCTGCTCACTTGCGTCTTCGAAACAGAAATGTCCGATAATGCCATACTTTAATATAGCTGCCCAAGCAGTGCATTTCAATGAATGGATGGGTCCTTCTAGAAATTCATTTGTGGGGTTCTGAACCCCAGAATACATTATTCATACTATGGTCTGAGAATAGATAATGCGCTTCATCTGTGAACTATACATTATGGAGAAAATCTGGCTCGTCTGTGAATCAGTTTAACATTTCTACTCTCTTTTCCTTATCAGCAACAGTCAGTTTTTGTTTTACTTGTATTCTGTAAGGGTAAAGATGAAAAACTTTGATCAGAATACGCTGAACAGAGGATGTGGTGAGGCCAAAGTCATTGCACTTTCTCAGGACGGATTTATTCAGACTCGTGCATACTGAATCTCGGACAGCTACTATGTTTTCAGGAGACATTAAAATAGGTTTTCTGCCAACTTTGATTGCCGGAGACATTTTTCTCATGTTGTTGATTGTTCCTGTATCCTCAAAAGTCTTGATACATCGGTAAATGTCAGTTTTGCTAGGGGTTTTATTCTTGTCACATTTTCTGCGGAATTTTGCAATGGCATGTTTATTCCCCTCCAATTTTCACAGCACACAGAAAATTTTCTGCTCTTCTGTAAAAGGCATTGTAGTTGGTGTTCTGGTTTTGCTATCTTCTCAGCTTTTTAAATCTGAATTATAAAAGCTAAATATTAAACATCAACAAAATTACATACGTTTAATTGGATTACATTAATATTGGGACGCCCTGTCTTCAACGAATTCATTAAATAAAACACCTTTCTAAATCTGAAATATAAAAGCAAAATATTAAAAATCAACAAATTTATATACGTTTATATGGGTTACGTTTATGCTGGGAGGATCTGTACGTCCGACTTCAATGAATTCATTAAATAAATATAGCTTTCTAAATCTGATATATAAAATACAACATATTAAAATCGACACAATTACATACGTTTATTAGGGTTAAATTTATAGTGGGACGTCCTGTACGTCTGTCTTGAACGAATTCATTAAATAAAAATGGCTTTCTAAATCTGAAATATAAAAGCAAAATATTAAACATCGACAAAATTACATACGTTTATTTGGGTTTCATTTATGCTTGGAGAACTTGTATGTCTGACTTCAACGAATTAATTAAATGAAAATAGCTGACATTAAATAAATAAATAAATAAAAATAATTAATAAGTAATTGAAAATCATAAATACACAAATAATAAATTTAAAAAAACCACAGCGATAAAATAAGTTATTATCTACTTTCTAAAACGATGAAGTTTCTAAATATAACGAGTATTTTCTAGTAAGAATTAAACGTTCAGCAACTTAAAGTAAATCACGTTTTGTAATGCTAATATAGATTAAAATTACGTAACAGCTAGTGTATACTCAGCACCTGAAGATTGCATTGTGCATGACCCCCCGAGTCATGCTATCGGTGAGGGATAATATGTATATTTATAAGATATATTTTGTATTACATCCAGCACTGTTTTATTAACACTAGCACTGTGTGTGCGATATATCATAATTACATATATATCGTCATCTACAGACAGACAGACTGTTACGATGTATCACAACGCCTCAGTGTGGCTAGACATCTGTTCGCTTCAAGCTGGTACCGAAACCCGACGGATTTGTTGTCAGTCGGAGATTTTAGCCCCTAGCTATCGACGCTCAGCAGAGAGAAAAAACAATTTTTGCGTACTTATTTTTTCATAAACGTGCCAGTGGCCTAGTTGGAAAAGACTTGCATTATCAGCAGTAATAGTCACTGTGGACAAATTCGCTCTTCTCCCCACAGTGTTCGACCGAATTAATTTATTTTCAGGTGCTATATATATATATATATATATATATATATATATATATATATATATATATGGGCTCTCAAATTTATTTAGAGCTCCTTCAAATTTCATTCATATATAAAATAAATACTTATTCAAATATGTTTTCCTTAATGATTCTATTTATATGTGGATTTAATTTGAATGCCGTTTTGTTCAGTCATCATGCAATGGTCAGCAATTCGTATGAAATGTCCTGAATTTCACAATCTAATCTAAATTGATGGATAAAAAGAAATGTTCACCCTCTTCGGAAATTGCAACAACGCTGGAAATTACGAAACTCATAGATAGCTTACATCGAATTTTGAAAAATGTTATTTAACGATCCGGGTCGATCAGGCTTCACGTCTTTCTAGCTATTTATTGGTTGACAGAACACTGTTTAGTCGAGATAACAAAACGAAAACAAATCTTAAGAAAATCCACAAATAAATGGAAGTTGTGGATAGCCATGAACTACTATGTTTGGAAAGGACAGGCACAGAGAAGATGAAGATGACGAAAAAGTGTTGGTGAGTTTATTTCGCCGAATTTTGATCTTATCAAGAGAAGTGAAATGTAATCCGTGTTTGTTATGCTATGAGGTTTTTACATGTAGTGGTTAGATGACGAATCATAAATAAAGTGGTAAGTGTTTGTGAGACGAGTCACTGGGCCTAATTTAAAATATTCCCATTAGAGTAATCGAATAAAATCGGCAACGGAATGAATGAAAACTGATTTTTGAATCGTTGTTTTCATCGACTAATGCATGTTTGCCTGATGTGAACCCAAGTGAAAACCTGTCGATCATTCTAAATAGCGAAGCATGCCTCGATGGAAGGCATTTTACCTGCAAAGGTGAAAGTTGCGTTGCTCATCAGAATGTGTTCAGCCTGTTTCATATGAAAGGATAAAAAAGCTTTCAAAATAAATGCATGCACTACAATGCCAGATTTTATTTGAAAGTCAGTTTATTCATAATCGAGTTAGTGTTAACGATGATTGTATAATTTTCAGAATGATCATGGCTCTCCACCACTTCTTATTTTCTGTTTATTTTTTTCTTAATTTTAGTGGTAATATTATCCGTTTTCGGATAAGGAAATATTTGGCATTCGTTGACCGAGCAGTGAAGTTTATAAAATATTTCTCTTCAAAGAATTTTTCAGGAAAATATGTTTCTCAAGTTCCTTAGCTTTTTCTAGCTCTTTCCAGTATTGATGGGTGTTTTCCTTTCTGTTCTTTTACGTGAACTACAGTGTAATGTCAACCTCTTGATTTTGCTATCATTTTCTTTTCTAGTTATAGTTTTAGTTGCTGCTTATGCTGAATGTCATCAAGTGATGTGGTTCCTGTTAATTGGTTCAGTTCCTTGTTTGGGATTCTGTAGCACCAATCCACAAGGTTCAAAGGAGGAGGATCTTCGCTATGACCTACAGACTTCACTCTCTCAAAGTCATTTCTAACAAGTGATCTTAGAATTCTCTGGTATACAGAAGACAGTTTAGATCTTTCTGAACTGACTTGGCACTATGCATGACATCGATATGTAAGTCTTTATCTGACGAAGATATTTAAGAAAATATCTGTATTTTTTTTTAGTTGAATGTTTCAGTCTTGTAGCACTTTGAGGTTTGGGGCGAAAGAAACTCTAGTGCAACCTTTTCTATATTCCATTTCCTTCACTCCTATACTATATTTGTTATAACTGATCTATACATCAAATCATATGAATTGTTTAGTATTTATTTACTAATTTCATATGTTATATTATTTGATACGTATGAGGTCACCTCGGGGTGGTGTAATGGTTAGCAAGCTTGTCTTGCTAGTGCAATTACGACTGAGTAGTGAGTTCGTTTCTTACTGGGTGTCGCATATTTTCGGCCTTGCTACATCTAAGCGACGCTTGGAAAATCTCTATTTGGGATGCATTTAGGTTATGTGCCATCACTTCTTTCATTCTAATTCCAAATAATAGTTTCCGTTTCGAAAGGTAGGTTATGCGTTGTTTTTTCTCCGTCCCTGTCGTATTCAGTATATCCTGTGAGTGTCAAATTTTCCAAGCGCTCTTTCCTTATTATGTGCACTAGAAATGTCAACAGTCTCTTTCTGATGTTAAGTATTTATTTTTGTTTCCATTTTCTTTAAACCTTCGTCATTGCTCACATATGTGCGATCAAATTGCAACCTATTTTTAATAAGAAATGCCAAAAGATAAAAGCCAAAGAAATTTGATTAATAAAATATCCTATATATAGATAATTATTAAAATTAAGTCAACCATAAGTTTCATTCAGTATCACACTATTTTAATCACTGTTCATTATCGTTAAGGCATCCGTTTTCATGTACTTCTTCGTACATATTATATGTCCGTCTTTATGGCGGCTTACGACCATATCATCTTAAAACACCAGTTCTCGTAAGATAAACGAAGTTAAGCAACGTTGAGTCTGGTCACTACCGAGATATATAACCGCTTGGAAATATTAGGTTCTGCTTGCTTTGATGTATAGGTGTGTAATGTTTAATGGAACGGAACTTTGAAATCCAAGAGATGGGTTATTTATATTCACTTACAGGTAAATACACTTGTGAAAGGTATGAAATCCAACTCTTCTCTTAACTATGAGTTAATTAGTAGGATCGTTTTTAATCATTCCACCCCAGGTAAGTCAATAAAGCCATTAAAACACAAGAAGTTACTGACTGTGAAAGGATATAATAAAAATTAAAAAAAAAACCATTAAGGAGCTGGAACAATACAAGAATGCAATAGATGGCGATCGGCGTTGCATTTAAATTTGTGAAGATCAAATTTGATTGGGAAGCATGAAGCACGAAGATAGTTCCACAGGCGAGAAGTGTGAGAGAAGAAAACTGTAAGCATGGAACTTTCGGTTGCATCTAGTCAGCTCAACTGTAAAATGATGAGACCTTGCCGCTCATCTAGTAACTCGCTTATATTTATAAATCTAGGTAGAAAGGTAGACAGCTCATCTGAAATCAGTAACTAATTATCCCTAAAATATTCTTACACTTTAAAATATATTTTTTAGCTTTAAATAACCTTTTTCATGACTTCAAACGTTATATATTAGAGACTCCGTTTATTTGAGTAGAACGTTCCGGTTTCAAACTGTTTATTTCGTCTACCTACCTAAAATAACCCAATAAATGCTCTGGCCAGTAGGCTAAATAAACATGACGTTCAACTCAAATAAGGGCATGCTCTAAAAACAAATTTGAAGTAATAAAAATGAGTCGGATTAAAAAGAAAAATACTTTAATTCAGGGTTCGTGCCAACCGTTTATTTCTATTAATGTTGTTTACATATTATTGTATATATTACTATATAAATATATTGTTGAACAGGTCTATTGAAATACGAAAATACGTATGCTGTTGGCACACTGAATGATTTTAAAACCCTAAGTCGGCACATAGTTAGCAAAAGTTTGCTGACCCCTGCTTTAACCCATTAGAACTTGCATTAAATAACCAGTAAAAGGTTGATAAGCCGTAAAAATTCAATCAGCCAATCCTCTTTTAGCTTAATTTTTAAATATCGTCCCTTATTTGCTTAACGTCTTTCATCAATGTACTTACTATTCGAATCTTTTTCGAAGTCCAAAGCAACAAACCAATAACTTCACATCCTCCAACGTTTTTTTTTTTCCCAAATGTTTAGATATTTCCATGTCCTTGTTTCAAAACTGCTTTATTCCTTGTTCTGTGATTTGTGGACAACCTTTTCTCAGTTTCAAATAAATTAAAAAAAAATAAACTCTCCTGGGACTTAACATGGATGGTATGTAAATTAAGTTCTGTTATATGTGAATTTTTTTTTTATATAGCGAATCTTTAAAAATAAATATGGTGGGGAGTGTTATTGGAAAAATATTTGATAACAAAATGTAAAAATGTGTTTGTGTATCTAATATGAATGATTATGATATATATTATAATTTTTTTGATTATATATTGAAATCTTGATACTTCTAAAACATTCAAAAATATACAACTTTCTGCTTTTGCTAAGATTTTTATATATTGACAACAACAACAACAAAACAGGTGGACATTTCTATACATTTTGACGGATGAAGGTCTAACTGAAGTTCAGTTTAAAAATGAATACTAGCAGAAAAACGTTTAAACACGCAGATGATTTGATTATAGTAGTGAATATATATGTGAAAAATATATAGAAAATAGGAAGGAACTGGTTGATAAATAATCCAAAAGTCCCTTAGTATTTTAGTTATTATTTTTAAAAAATAGTGCTCGATACAAAAGTAGAGCATAAATATAATTTATTTAAAAAATATAAGACGAATGGAACACAAAATGAACGAAAAAAAATATATATATATATATATATATATATTCGTAAAATTATAATTGGAATTTTAAATTTGGAACACGGATCAAGGGAAAACATAAACACTACAACCGAAAATTTTTTCACAGGTGAAAATTCATTAACTAATGGCACTGTTCGAAAAAATTTGCTCTGTTGAATAAAATTAAACATCAACCTATTCATGCGCACAAGGATTACTACCTCTCTCTCTCTGTGTGTGTGTGTGTGTGTATCTAATACATATTATGTATATATATATATATATATATATATTCAATAAAAAATTATAGCGGTGGACATTTCCGAGTTTAGACGGATACCTCCAACAGAATGCACGCAGATGATTTGAATAGCCGTTTGGAATTTGAACACGGTCCGATTTATATTTGGCACTCATCAACCATTCATGCGCACAGGGCGCATATATATATATATATATATAATTGAAACCCGGACAACCTCAACAAACGTCGTCCTATATTTGTTCCAACGGAGAATTGAAACCCGGACGAAATGGTACCCTGAATCAGACTATGGAATCAGACCCGATATAGCGCCGCTCGATCACATATCCGGGGTGGAATTTAACACACACACACACACACACACACACACACACACACACACACACACACATATATATATATATATATATATATATATATATATATATATATATATATATATATATATATATATATATAATTTATTTTGAAAAACAAACAAAAAATCATAAATGTAGTTAAAATGAAAGATTGTCGACGTCAGACGTTTTGGTTTAATAAACCATTTTCATTAAAATACAAATTCAGTTCAATATGACGAAACGATGGACATAAAAACACAAGTCTTATCCAAGAGTAAAATAGATGTTTTTTAAAAGATCAGCTTTCCGTTTAACTATGAAAACAAAATAAATTTTTTACAACATGGAAGATTGCAGGCTTATCCGAAATACAGGAATTTTAAAATAATCACGAACTTTTAGGAATACGTTATGGAGCGTTTGACTACAGGTGACCACGTTAAACGGAAAGCTGATCTTTTTAAAAAAGTTATCTGTTTTACCTTGGATAAACTTGTGTTTTTCTCATGTTTATGTCATATTGAATGAATTTTATATGAATTCTGAAAAATGGTTTATTAACGTGATTTTATACATTGTATGTTTGCATATATATATATATATATATATATAATTTATTTCAACTCATAATGAGAAATGTGTTATACTTACATAGATGTTTATTTAAATGCTCAATGAGTTAATAATTTTTATGTTTCCATGTGGATTATACTGTATGGAGTGCCATACAATATAAACAGACAATGAAGAGGTTAAGATCAGACATGAAGATCATCGAAGGATCAGGGAAGCACACACTCGGGAGTCAGTTTACAAAATAAAATTTTTCCATAGAGAGGGAAATGTATTTTAATGTATATGGACGAACGCATTTACTTTAAGAGAAAACATATATATATATATATATATATATATATATATATATATATATATATATATATATATATATATATATATATATATATATATGTGTGTGTGTGTGTGTGTGTGTGTGTGTGTGTGTCTGTAAAAATATATAGAAAATAGGAAAGAACTCGTTAGGTAAATAATCCAAAGTTCTTTACTATTTTTATTATTTTTAAAAAACAGTGCTCGATACAAAAGTAGACCCTGAATATAATATATATTTATATATATATATAAGCATTATGTATATGTTAAAAACCGGTTTTAATCTATGTCTATTAGATTAATATTAAGTCGCAGTTAATTATATGGATAAGTACTCATATTGTTCCGCCGTTAGAAAATCATTTCGCATAAAATTTCTCTGGATAAAAAAATGTATATAGGTTTGCTTATTACATCTAATTTTTCTTATACCGCCCCATTAGATATCTTGCTCCTCCTGCTACCGTCTAAGTTTACAAGAGCCATATCAGGTCGATAGTGAAGTACTTCTTTCATATATGGGCAGGTGCTACCTAATCCACGTACCGATCCGCGGACCACCACTTAACGTGGATTAATGTCCAGGCCATGTTAAGGAATCATTTGTAAAGATTAAGGTTATATAATTCTTTGTTTTTTGTTAATAAACTGCTTATTGTTTGATTACTTATATGTTTTGATATTGAATTATTATTTGCGCAATAAATGGAAGCTAAAAAACTTTTATTATATTCATTATATATATCGTTTCCGGTATCAATTAATATTACCACGAACTATTACAGCTCTTTCTTTTTATGTGCCATGTCCTTTAAGGACGTAGACGATCATGCCTCTCCATCTCCTTCTATCCGCTGCCGCCCTCAAAAAGTACCTTCCATCTGATTCCTCCTGCAGATCACGTTCTGTCATCCATCTGTTCAAGCTCGACAGGTAGGTTACGCGTTGATTTCCATTGTCTCTCTTTCCTTTTATTGACCCGAGAGTATCAGATTTTCCAAGCCCTCTTTCCTCATTATGCGTCTCAGAAGCTTCAGCTGCCTCTTCCTGATGTTAAATATAGGCCTCCTCATTATGTGTCCCAGAAACTTCAGCTGCCTCTTACTGATAATAAGTATAAACCTCCTCCTTGTTTGCATCCTCTCTAAGATCTCATCGTTGGTCACACGCTCGGTCCATGATATCCTTAGCATCCTTCTGTAGAACCATAACCCTGTCGCTTCGAGTCTCTTCTTTATCTTTGAGGAAATCGTCCAGCATTCGCTGCCGTAAAAGACAGATGTCACGTAACAGTTCAGTATTCTCTTCTTTGATATCAAAGATATCCTCCTGTCTTCCAGTACTCTACGTTACACACTGAGAAAAAAACACGCCAGTCTGCCTAGTTTAGAGTCCAAAAGCGTCCTGTGGGCGATGAATTATTTCCATTTTATGGGCGAAATTTTGCACGTCTCTCGCAGCTCTATCGCCATTTCCATGGAAAGTGTTCAGATGAACAACATTCTTTTGTTCCACCATTTCGTCACTTCACGGCTAAGACCCACCGTGCTACACACATTGTAGGGAATTACTTTAATTCTCTTCGTATTCTCTTTGGTGATGTGTAAGTTCCACTCGTGCGGATACTTCCCACGAACTGCTACTTTATAGAACCAACTCCCAAGAGGATGCTTCCCTGATCATTGCAATCTTAACTTGTTAGATCTAGGTTAACCATTATCTTCTCCGTGTAGCTCCATATACTGTGTCTCTGAATCTGTAGCACTCTAACTCGAGTGGCTCTTGTACAGAGGAAACATAATTGTAAAAATTTAGTCTTAGTGCACTACAGCCACGCGTACTGACATATTTAGTTGACCAGTAATAATGGCTTTTGTATTTATGAAACCTAAAACACAAGTAGTGAAAAAACCTGTTTAATTAAATTTTATTCACGTAAATGATTGCACATTTAATGGCTTTTAACATTATCATTTAAATCAGTTAAGTTGAATAAATTGTCAATAAAGGAGAAAAAATACGTCAAACGTGAAGAACCCCTTCCTTTAAGAAGGGCATCGTTTATAGTTTAATCATCAAACCATTTGAAAAAGAATCGATTTTTATCCAAATGATTGGTTCATCTTTTGTGCAATTTCGATCGATTTTAATTTTATTTATGGGTTAATAAAACTAGCGCATAAATATTGAAAATCCAATGAAAAAGACAAAGATGCCATCTATATCCTGATTCTACAGAATTTATTCAGCAAATAATCTTTTATTTTCTGTAGTTACTAATAATATAAAATGTAGTGTATATATATATATATATATATATATATATATATATATACTATTAATACTAATATATATTTATTGAATATAGTATAATAAAAATGTTAAATAAAAAAACAACTGGAAGAATTTACAATCAATTCATAGGGGAGAAATTACAGATTATAACAGCTCGAGAAGGTGAATAATTTTCTGACCAGATAGAATTAAATTATTTCAAATAGTTACCACGCTAGGCATGAAACAACACTATATATATATATATATATATATATATATATATATATATATATATATATATGTGTGTGTGTGTGTGTGTGTATGTGTGTGTGTTCGCGTGTGTGTGTATTTATGTGTCTGTAAAAGATTTATTACAATAGCATTAATTCCTCCAAACATGTTTTTTTTTTTTTTTTTTTTTTTTAGAGCGTATTACCCCAAGCAAGGCAAGAGTGCTACTAGCACGCAAGGAGTTACAGAGAGTGAGATCAAGAATAAAGAGGGTTTTTCGATGAAAGGATAAAGAGAAGAACGGGGTTCAAGATCAAGGCATCGGAATATATCGATAGACATTACGTTTGAATATTTGAAGATTAGAGCTATCACGTAAGCAATAAGAGGAAGGGAGTTCCACTATCGAGAAGTGCGAGATAAAGAGGCTGTTGGAGTAAAAGAGAGAGTTACATTTATATTAAAATAATGTCGAAATGTTTTGTCTATCAAACAGTTTTATGAAACTTTCCAAAGTTGTTTTATGTTATACGTATTTTTGCTAAATTTCCTATTTATTTTATATTATTTTTCCCGAGGATGTTTGGATCTGTCTTTTTATGAGAAAAAATCGTTATTTTCTTCTGTTAGTGTCCTTGATTATATAATTTAAATAAAATGCATTACGGCAGCAGTAATTATTTCAAACATGTTTGACTGAATAATTTCGACAAGTTATGTCTATCAAGAAGTCTTCAAAATTATTTTCCAAAGAATAATTAATTTTTGCAAGAATTATTTTCATTAAAATATATAAATTATAACAATTTATAAACTTTAAATCTTTTAAAATTCCGTAAGTATTTGTAGCGGTTTTTGTAAATACGGATGTCCACACACGACATTATCACAAAATAACTGTGTCAAGTGTTGCTCGAGTTTCGTCTGTGAACAAAACTTTAGAGAAGTCAATATTCATATTGTCCTCGGCCCATTTCAATCGATTTTGAATGTGATTTGTCGTCAACGAAGGCTTCGATACAGGTTTGACTGTTGTTGCTATTTCCCTCAGATACCGACACCGAGTACTTTTAGACACAGTAGGATCCCCAATGCGACTGAAAAGCTGTTGACTGGTAAGTCTAGGGTTCTTCGAGGCCTCTCGTTTAAGTTGTGACATGAGACGACGTGAAATAACCCTCGGCTTGCCTTTATCTGCCCTTTTGCGTAATGGTGTAGGGTCGGCGGTGAACTTTTTCACTGTTTGATGACATCGCCCTATCATTTTAGAAATTTCTAGGGTAGATTTACCTTTTGAGTGTTCTAAGGTAATAGTTTTCTTTTCAGCATCACTTAAACTGCTTTTACGGTACATCTATTCACTAAATTCTTACACTTTTCTAATAATTTGGCACGCACAAATCACCGTGCTGATAACAAATATGGCACCAGTTTGTTAACATTGCGCAGATCAGTACGAAAATATCAGTGATTGCGCAGGTCAGTGTTGCCAACGTTGAGTGAACATTTTGTGTGAATTGATTGGGAGGTTTTTGAAATATTAGGAAAAAAAGTTATCTCGATAATAATTTGGCACGCAGTGTATAGTAAATTTAAAATTTATTGGTAATTTTCTACCATTTACTCAACAAGCTTCCTCAAAAATAAAACTATAAAGCTAAAGTGCATAAATAAGATAGTATAATGAAAATGTTTTAAATTTTTAATATTATTAGGTAGGAAAAACATTATCTAAAAAAAGATGTTTACATTGCATTCATCATATAATTTTTCAACAATCATTTCCCCCCATGCAGCGTAGATATTGAAAAATCAAGTTATTAATAAATTTGTAGCCATTTCATAAAAAACACGTCCATGTTTTATGCTTCTCCGCGATATTTTTTTTTAACATGTAAGTAATATTTCTTTTAATTCTGATTAAATAAACTATAAATCAGGTAATGTTCCACAAATAAAGTTTCAGAAAATTATATTTTATTTTTGAATATTTTTTAATAAAATAATTAGGTTGTATTGACAGATTTGACAATATGGACAGTTTTAGAGATTTTACAGATCAAACGAATCAATTGAAATTCAGTGTGAAATAGAGCAAAATACTTTGCTTCTTAGAAATATTAAATTTAGTCTGTTATTTTTTAATTGAATCTAAAATGCACGCTTCAAGAATAATTTTTCATTTTCTAAATGGCTTTTAAACTTAGAGGTACATAGCTTAAATTGTTTATATTTACATATGCTCTATCCCTGATATTGAACACTTAAACCTTCAAATATAACTTAGCTTAGAATTATATTTGTCTCTCTCGCCCTCACACACACACACACACACACACACACACACACACACACACACACACACACACACACACACACATATATATATATATATATATATATATATATATATATATAAAAATTTTTCCATACTGAGTAAAAATGTGAGGTGCAGTATATATATATATATATATATATATATATATATATATATATATATATAGATAGATATATAGATAGATAGATAGATGCGTTGATGTGAGTTTGTGACCCTGGGTTTCAGGCGCTTTGCGATCGTCAGAAAAACTGATTAATTTTGAAATTTGAATATATTTATGGTTGTGTATTTTCGTTGTCTGACGCCAAACAACGAAATTACACAAGCATGAAAAATTTCTATACAAAATATTTATGTTAATCCTTTGGTCCAGATTTTTTCACATTTTTTTCCAACAGTATAATCTGATCACGTATAACAATCTCTACTGCTCGGCAACGAAAACTTTATCTTGAAAATAAGTCAGAATTTGGCACACATTAGGCCGTACAAATACGTCCCAAACCCATTAAACTAGAGACACGCTATCGTCATTCAGATAATTAAATTGTCACACCTCGTATATTTCTATCTCTTTAACTTTACTTACAAACATTTTTATAATTCAGAAATCGGCAATCATCATTTGTGTATTCATTCAACCAGACAGTCCAGTCTTCTCTGTGTAGCATAACTTTTCTTATCTTATCTTCCTGTCTCCGATTTTTCGCCAGCTTCCTTCCTTAAGCCGCCATCTTGTATAATTTCTTCCTTCCAGCTGTTCCAATTTTTGCCTCTACCCTATTCCTCTAGCCTCTTTCACAGCCGAATCATTCTTCCTGTTGTTCGTACTTTGTATTATAAAGCACAGACATCCCAACTTCTCACTTACTTCCGTTTTCCTGTCTCCTCAATTAGAAATGAAAGGATAAGAAGGTAAATTTTGAAGGTTACGTTCCGATCTCGCAAAGAGCCACTACTCTTTGTGGCTATAGCAATCTTTTCTTCTTTTTAGATCTACTTACGAGGAGTTATTTCTCTGTATTTCTTCAGTACGGTATTTCAAAGAACTAAATACGTTTTTTTTTTCTTGAATAAACCAACTGTAAATATATTTGCGAATACAGATCGTCAGCAAAATATTTACTAGGATCAATATGCCGGTGCATACTATTAACAACTAGCAGTAGAGCCCGGCGTTGCCCGGTGATGTAACAGTAAGAGATAGATCAATTATCGACCATCATAAAGACTGAAAAATAAAATTGACAAAATTATTGTTTAAGGTTGACGGACACGCATGTCTTAATTAGTTTTTTTTTTTGCTTTGTTTTTTTTTTTAACGAATTGGTCAAACCCAAACTCAAAGAAAAACATTGTTTTCAATCGTTATGAGTCTACCGATTGAATAGAATTTTATTATAAACAATAGTCTTGTAAATGAAATTTTTAAAGCATTCTAAATGTGAAAATAAAGACAAAAGTGTGCAAGACAATAAGAAACACAACTTGGCAAAAAAAAAAGTGAAGTTTTGTTGAAATCAGTTGAAAAATGTAGGAAATCTAATCCCATATATAAACGAACACACACACACACACACACACACAAACAACCTGGGTTTTATAAGTAATAACTCGATATGAGTTGTACCCCTTTCATTTTCGCGATGTCTCTTAATCGTGTTTTCAAATTGATTTCGTGCAAAAACAATTTTGTTTTTCCAATTTTTGGCGCTGTCAGAACCACCACAAGGTAATTTTACGTAGTCCTGTGAAGTTCTGTTGAAATCGGTTGAAAAATGTAAGAAATCCGATCCAATATATAAACGTACAGACACACACACATACACAACCTGGGTTTTATAAAAAGTATGATGCAGTAATATTGTCATTATATTAGTAAACAAATGAATATTGCCAGGCAGGAGGATTTCTTCGATAACAAAGAAAAGAATACTGAGCTGATACGTAACATCTGTTCTTCTTTACTGCAGCGAATGTTGGACGATTTCCTCAAAGATGAAGAAGAGACTCGAGGCGACGGAAATGTGGTTCTACAGAAGGCTGCTAAGGATATCATGGACCGAGCGTGTGATCAACGATGAGGTCTTAGTGAGGTTGCAAACAAGGAGAATCTTTATGCTTAACATCAGGAAGAGGCAGCTGAAGTTTCTGAGACACGTAACGAGGAAGAAGGGCCTGGAGAATCTGATACACACAGGTCGAATAGAGGGAAGAAGAGACAAAGGAAAGCATCGCGAGACATTCCTGGCGAGCTTGAACAGGTGGATGACAGAACGTGGTCTGAGAGAGGTGACAGAGCGAAGGAACTTGTTGAGAGCTGCAAGAGGTAGAGGGGGATGGAGAGCCATGATTGTCTATATCATGAAAGAACATAACACATAAAAAGAAAAAAAAAGAAACAAATGAGAAGCGACTGTTATGACTTTAGTTCTTTACAGTTAGACTGTACTAGTAAGATTGCAGTTAAACTAATGTTATTCTAACAGGAAAATTTATCAATTATCATTAACTTTTTATGAGTATTTCTTTCATCTTACATCTGTTATCCTTTGTTATAGTTCACAGATCATCCTTCTACAAAATGTATTAAGTAGCATAAATCGTAAATAAAGAAGTCTCCGGCAAGGTTTGAACTTGTACCATAATCCTATAAAGCGAGTGTTTTATTCTACAAAAATCAATCGTTATTTCAATTGTAATGGAACAAATACATTGAGTCAATTGCTACTTCCACCGCGAGGAAAGTTGGCTCTCTGTGCCGCGCCAGGAAATTTTTCTCCCCGGAATCGATACTTCAAATATACAAATCAACCATTCGCTCTTGCATGGAGTATTGCTGCCATATATGGTCTGGGGCACCTTCTGTTTACCTCGGAGTTCTTGAAAAGATCCAGAGACGGATATATAATATAATTGGCCCTGATCTGGCGTCTCGTCTACAGTTACTCTCTCACAGACGCGCCGTCGCATCTCTCTGTCTTTTCTACAAATACTTTCATGGTAATTGCTCCGATGAGCTGCTTTCACTGGTTGCCAGAGTCCATGAATTTAAGCGCCCTACGAGTCTGGCATCGCTCTCCCACCCTTACACTAGAGAAATTTTTAAATGTAGCCGTCTCTTCTACTCCAATAGCTTCATACCTCGCACCTCTCGCCTGTTGAACACCCTTCCCAATTACTGTTTCCCTGAGAGTTATAATCTCCAACTATTCAAATGTAATGTCAATCGACATCTCCAGTCATTTTGATCTACCCACTATCCTTCTCCTCACACTTTCTTCTATCTCTCCTATCTACTCTTGTTCCAAATCTTCTGCAACCCCCTGCATCCTAGTGGCTTCACGCCTTGCTCGGGGCGTAATGCTTAAAAAAAAATCGGTATTCTTTGAAAAAACATTTACCGTTATGCTGGCTGCAATTTATATATTCTTTCTACTTAAAACACTTTTTCATCAAAGAAAACTGAAAGAAATATAATAAAGGAAACTTTTTTTTTATTATCGATTTCACTCCAAGTAATGCAGTAAATCCATTAAGAAACAAAGAGTTAGTTGATGTGGAAGAATTAGGAACAGAATTATTAATAATGAGCGGAAAGAAAATAGAGTAATCAAGCGGACAGTATATAGCGATTGACATTGCATTTACACTTTTGAAAATTATAGTTGACTTGAAACGATGGAGCCGAAAGTGGGTTCCACAAGTGAGAAGTGCGAGAAAAGAAATTTTCAACATAGAACTTACGGCTACATCTCGACAGCTGAACCGTAAAGTGAGGAGATCTCAACGCTAGTCTAGTACAGCTCTTAAATTCAAAAAGTCAAGGTACCATAGCGAAGATCTCATCCTAACATTTGCCATCAATGTATTTATAGAAAAGACACAGGGAGGGAAACCTAAGATGGTGGCTGGAGTGACTGAAATTATTGACAAAAATATTTCTTTTAAGCAAGAGCAACTGACCCGTATGTGTCGTGCGAATTGTCAACATCAAGCTAGTAGAAAATTTTAAATGTTTGGGAAGTGTTTTAACAGACGACAGAAAATGTGACACCGAAAACTGAAGGCACATTGGAATAGTGAAAGATGCTTTTCAAAAGCTAAATAAATTAAAGGAAAGTAAATTTTCATTAGAAACAAAGAAATGGCTTCTGAACTACTGCGTTAAAGACTGCAGAATTTCCCAGATGAAGGGGAATGCTGAGGACTCAGAAATGTGCTTCTACTGTAGGATGGTGAGAATACCATGTATGCAACAAAGAAGTTTTAAGGAAAATGGAAACATGAAAGAAAACTTAAACATATAACTAGAAAGAGACTGTTAAAATTCATATAACAAATATGAGGTAACATGGTTTAGAGAATCTGATACTCACGTAACATATTAAAAGGAAAGAATGACAGAGGGAAACAGCGAATAATCTACCTAAAGAGATTGTCGAAATAGATGACCCAAAAGAAATAGTAACAAATATTACTAAGCGCTACAAAGATTAGGAAGTAGAGACTTATGAAGAAAAACGGATATTGAAGAGAGATTGTGAAAAGTTAACATCTTGATTATATCCTTATTAAACCTTTATGTGAACATTGCTACTCATTTTTTTTTGTTGCTGGTGGAAGACTTCTAGGGTGTGATTTTGTTATTCGATAAAGCACATTGTGATTTTGTAGCGCCAGTCTAATGGGTCTAATGGAGAAATAGCATCTAACCGATTCGTTCACTTGAAGACGGTTTTTAAATATTTAACCTGAGAAGTTGTTTTGTATAAATTATACTTTAGGCTGACTGACCGAGTTACACGCTCAGTATGACATTAATATGTGATTTGTGATATGACGAATAAGTTAAAAACATGAGCCGAGTTCATATGTTAATATTTTGGATTTGTAACATCGTACAGTGTTGGACAAAATTACCCCTAGCATAACAACTTGTCGTATGTTCAATCTCTTTATATCCTATACTATTTTGTTTACACTTATGTATTTGAAGAGTATAGAGATAAATACCTCATTCTGAATTTTTCTGATGGATTCAGTGTTTATGACATCTTAAATTGGGCACTTCCACGTGATTAGCAAATATTGTCTCGCTAGATCAACCGTCTGAATAGTGAGTTCGATACTCATTAGGTACCCTTTAATTTCGACCTTATGTCAGAAATAACCTACGCTTATTAAATCACCCTATACCGTGGCAACTTTAATTCCATTTCCAGATCCTGATTTATCTTGTAGAAAGTCAGTGGACGTTTCGCAACATATTTCAGAATTTTCCAGGTGTTTTTTTTTTTTTTTAATTTATGATCTGTGATTCTTATCGATCGTAGACAGACGATATGTCAGTTGTAAGTGAAATAAAATGAAAGAAACACCAGTGAAAGAAAATATAATTTGGTTTTTCGGAAGAAAAAATAGTTCGGTTTTACAATAAATATTTTAATTGTTTTTCAATATATTATCATAATAGTTACACTAAAATATATTGCTCATTCTTAATGATTAAAGTGTCTTTATTGTTAATTTTATATCAATCTCTTCGAGAACTTCTCTTCAAACATTATGTTGGGAGTCGATTAAGCCTGGATAAATGAAATCTCATTAGTTATATTTTTTTACTTCCACTAAATAAACATGTTTTTCTCAAAAAAAGAAAGAATTGATTTCTTTTTCTGGGATATGCTAAAGGAGAAGTTGTACTCAATGAAAAACACAGATGCAACATATTTGATTGAACGCACAAAGAGTGAATGGGCTAAATTTAACGGCAATATGGTGTGACTACATCGAGTTCATGTTAATATTGCAAAGCGCATCAATCCGTGCATCACAAATGATGGATATCGTATAAAATGTTATGTGTTAATATTTCAATAGAATAAAATGTTGTTGAAAATTTCATTTCTTGAAAATATGCAGTTTTTCATATGTATCGACATTTTTGGGACTACCTGTACAATTATTAACATCTTGAAGGTGAAGAAAAACAGCGATTCAAAACAATTAAACATATGCACGAGTGAAAGGTTGGTCATAATGTGTCCCAAACTGCTCCCAACATTGACAGAGCGTAGTGAATCAATTCAATTGTGATCGGAAATATGGCGCTTGTGTCCTTAGATCCGCATTGGGGAGTACGAGTCATGAAGATGAAGATGGTAGAGAAGGACAAATGACAGCCAAGATCGGAAAAGACACGTCGAGCAAAACACAAATATCTCAGATAATGGGTGTCAGCTTTTTAACAATAACGGACCAACTAAGGAAAATCGGCAATGTGAAGAATTTTAATAGATGGGTTCAACATGAACTCAGTGGATGTCAATGTTCTCAAAGTTTTGAAGTGTGTCCGATGTTGCACATGAGATATTCGAATGCTCTATTTCTTAATGAAATACTGACTTGCGATGAGAAGTGGATCATTTATCACAATGGTAAATGATCGGATTGATGGCTCAATCATGACAAAGGACCAAAGCACTTTCTGAAACCGAAATTACCCACAAGCAGAAGATAATAAAGACTTCTTGATGTACCACCGTTGGATTCCGAAGCTTACTGCCAGAAACTGGATGAAAGGCACATTCGGTTACACCAAAGTCAGAGGGCACTGATTAATCGACGACATCCATTTCTGCTTTATGAAAATGGTCAGTCAAATGATGCCAGGATAACACTGCAGTAGCTCACAAACATAGAATACGAAACTTTGCCACATCCACCCTATTCCTTTTATCTCTCTCCCAAACACTACCATTTTCAAGAAGAAGAAGAAAAAGAAGAATTTCGTTGCTTTTAAATTGCTTAAACTTGTTTGAGAGAGTTGCGCAAATCCCTCGTGTGCCAGATATCAAAGTTCGAATCTACGGAAAAAAACATTTTTGAATGTTAATTTACATACGTACGCGCATGCGCAAAAACACACACACAGACACCCACACACATATATATGTGTGTATCTGTGTGTATTCTGAGACAGAGAAAGACAGTATGGACATAGAAATCAACAATGCATATAACTTCGTTTCCCGCCTTAAGAGCTCTTCAGACGTACAAACCACATTACGATGTAAAAGACCA
The DNA here is from genome assembly GCA_903632075.3 of Acanthosepion pharaonis. NCBI lineage: Eukaryota > Metazoa > Mollusca > Cephalopoda > Sepiida > Sepiidae > Acanthosepion > Acanthosepion pharaonis. Next base: position 3,511,621 of record CAHIKZ030005299.1, read on the forward strand.
AATAACATTAAATAACAGAAAACCAATAGACAGTTTTCCAATACGAAAAAGGAACAAAAAATATGAAAATAAAAAATATATAAATAAATTAAGACTATAAATTAATAAATAAAACAAATATATTGTATAGGAGTAGATATCGTCCGGTTCATAATTCTCCCCGTTTTTTGAAAAAGAGTAGAGGCTTATCTCTTGTTTCATGTATATATATATATATATATACCAAGGTGTAACAGCAAAATTGTCCAAATCGTGTAACAGCATAATTGTCCATCCAACAAAATCTTTATATCTAAACAACCACTAAACAAATTGAGTTTTTTTTCCAGGTTTTCAGATAAAACATGTAGCCATCTTGACCCCATTTGTCGTATGAATCACTGAACAAAAAATTGAGTTATTCAGCTAGAAAGAGAACAGGATGAATCATTTTGTGTTAGTCCCCCCTCTCTTCCCAACTGAGCAAATGTGAGAGAAAAAAAGCACATTCAAGCCTTCAGTAATGGTACAAACATTCACACTTTGGCTTTCATTTTCAAAGTCCATTCAAGAAACATCAAGACAAGGTTACTAAATTTAATAAAGAGAGAGCAGTAGAAAGGAAGACTGGATGAGGAGATCACAACTTCAAGAAGGGACATTATTTGAATTTAGAGCTAAATAGATAAATTAGAAAAGATCCAACTCAATCCCTCAGATACCTAGCACCTGAGAGATGGGTGTCAACCATATGACAGTACAGAAAGCAGTGAGAAAAAAAAAGCTTTGAAAATAAAATTGTTGGTCCAGGACAGAAAATTAAAAGTTTAGAGAGGGCGAAGATCGTCTTGAATAAATTAGAAAATGATCCTGGAATATATATATATATATATATATATATATATATATATATATATATATATATATATATATAATCTTTATTTCAATCATTCATGAGCTTCCGTTCCTTAGCCATGATTAATTAATGATGAACGTATCATTTTCGTTTATGATCGAGTTCATCACGATACTTCTGTTAAGCTGTGAGTGTAATTATATATTCTTATTGCTCAAATTAGAGGACAGTACCGTTATAAAAACCCTTGGAGAAATCCAGTAAGATATCTTTAATCATTTCTAAAATACAACGGTTCAAATCTTAATGTAAGTATTGAGCAATTTTGCTGTTACAAGACTTAGACAATTTTGCTGTCACACCTGGTATATATATATAGTCAAGCTAAACGCCATGAGCATGAATAATAAAAAAAAACAATACCCCTAAAACCCGAGAAATCATCTCAAAACATGAGCAATGAATAATAAATAAAATATTTAAGAACGAAATTCCATTGGTATTTGAAATAACTTGTATAAATACATACATTAGAGAGTAAAGCACCTTCTTTCACGGTCTAGCGATCTCCACATATGAATTGGGACGTTTATAGCAATTCAGTTGCTAAGTCAGCTGTTAATGGCTACTTCGCTTACAGTGGAAATCTCTTTCAGATTCTCCCTCTAACGTAAAAAAGAAAACGATTTTCAAAAATTTAAATGCGGCATCGGTCGTCATCTTCTGCTGCCAAATTGTCTTTCTGAATTCCGTTCTTTTAATTGTCTTTTCTCAGTTTCCTTCACTCGAAAGTAACTCCATACGTCTTAGTCCCTTTATCGCTTTACTTTGAGTAATAAATTATCTTTCATTATAATCCTAGAATGTCAAGTTTATGAACGATGATTTACATATAAACTAATTATATCAGACTGCTTCGTTGGTGAAATTATTTGGGTTGCATCATTGCAGCTTGAAGTCTGTGTTTTTGAGCAGTTAAACAGATGTATTTAAATACTGATTTTTAGAATAAATATATAATCTTTCTGTCGCCATTTTAGTTTATACTAGTCTTAATTAGTTTTAACAATACAAAGCGATTTCAGAAAAAAATACTTAAGATAAGTTACTCCACATCTCCACTAAAATTGACTATTAATTGTATTAATAAAAAAAAACATTTATAATTTATAGATAAACCCTTTCTCTGACGATAATAACAATTTATTCATCATATAATAAATATTTTCACATGTGAAATTAATAAATAGCGCAACCAAACGCATAAGATTTCTTTGTGATTTAGTTTCGTTTTTTCGCCAGTTGAAATTGTTTTTTTTTTTTAATCACGAAACCAGTATTTCAGTAGGCTTACTGAAATAGTATCACATAGTGTAGATTCACTGGACGTCGGAAGCAAATAGCAAATATTAGGAATAATATGACGTGAACAAAGGCCGGCTTTTGCTTCGAATTTCATCTGGATCTAAGGTAATTGCCTATTTCTTATCAGCGCTAGTTTTTAGTGTTGGAACTCAGAGCAAAAAAGAAAAAAAAATGCACGATTTCGAAATCTGATGGATGGATATTCCATATTCCATTTGAAACGTTCGAGCAACACATTTTTTTTTGTCAATTTTTCTCCTTTTCATTTTGTTTATTTATCGTTTTTTTTTATCAATTCTTGTTTCATCTATCTTTCTTTAAATCATATTCTTTTATACTTTGGTATGAAGACCAGAGAGTCTCTCTCTCTCTCTCTCTCTCTCTCTCTCTCACTTCGTCCTGGGTATGACAATAAACTACATCCGCGTCCTGGGTAAGACGATAAACAAAATTCGCGTTCTGGGTAAGACGATAAACTACCTCCAAGAGTATGACCTATGATCAAGAGGTTTTGAGGAGCGTGGAACTACCTCTTAATTGCTGTTGTTCCCAGGTCCACCCTGACCCGGGGTGGTAGCACCTGTTAGGGTCCCAGCTATGACTAAATATTTCACCACCAAACTGATGTCAAAACACTATGAAATTGTAAAAATAGGTTTTAATAACAGAAATACTTGTAAAAGAAGTTATTACCAGTGATGAGTTTTGGAGAAAATAATTATTACCAGCAATACATTTTCGAAAAAAAAGATATTACCATCTATACTTTGTGGAAAAAAAATTATAAGCGATATATTTGAAGAAAGAATTTACCAGAAATAGATTTTTGAAGGAAAAAAAATACCAGCAATACATTTGAAAAAAAATATTACCAGCAATAAAAATTTTGTCGGCATTAAATAAACCATTGAGGTTGATATGCCGTAAAACAAAACAAAAGAAACTCTCTCACTATTTCAATTTTACTTTTATTCATTTTTTTCTTTATTTTTTTCTGGCAATTCATATCCACTTCAAATCCTGGATTGACAAAATCTTCTCTTTCATTTCCTTTGTATTTGATGTCTAGCCTACGCTGAACTCTCAAGGGAGCGAACTCTTAATTTTATATGAGTTATTTTATTTACAATATTACATAAATGTAAAAGTTGAAGTAGGGATATAGGGAAGAGCCAAATATTTGGAAAATACACTTTATTTTGGCTTAAAGTTCAAAACCATTTTGAAATACGTACGTATGGCTAGGATCAAATTCAAACCTTTATGCATATAAATTATTTGAATCAGAACAAGTTTGCTTCAGTTAATTTTATTCAAAATATACCTCGTTTCTCATTAAGAGGCATAAGGTAACCTACTAAATAAATGTATTTGTTTATTTACCTAAAAGAAAAATGCAGTTCAAACAAGAAAGTACTCGCTTGTTGCCTTGAAATTAAAAGCGCCCAAACGTATAGGAAGTGAAAAGAACGAGAGAGCACTGGTCTATGTGAAATAAGGTTGCAATTGTATTATTTCTTTTCCAAGGCAAGAACACGGCATTATATTTCTTTGGTTATCGCTATGACCGTCGTTGTTGTTGCTACTACTGTTGCCATCATCGTTCCGTTTCTAGTGGTGCCTTATCTCTAAGGTAACGCCATACACTGTCCATCGTAGAGCACTTGTTCCGAGCATACGGTAATTAATTTCATTCTCCTCCCTCCTCCTTTAACTCTGTGGCGCTGTTTTTAATATATTGTTCTTTCTTTTTTCTGTCGTTCTTTCTTTCTTTCTTTCTTTATTTCTCTCTTTCTTTCTTTCTTTGTTCTACCGTATTCTTTCTTTCTATATTCATTTATTTTTATTATTTATTTATTCTAATTTGTTTTAGTGAGGTTTTCTGTCATTTTTTCATTTTCATTATCAATTCTTTTCCCTTTTTTCTCCTTTCATTATCAATATTTTCTTCTATCTTTCATTTTTACTTTTAAATTGTGTTTTTCTGTCTAGCTTTCAGTAATATTCTTTATTTTTCACATGGTGTTTAGCGAATCTTTCATTTATTTATTCATCGCTTCTTTCTTTCTTTTATTCATCATTCCTTTCTTTATTAATAAAGTGTGCTATGAATTGATCTTACCTTTCTTTTCACAATTTTCTTTCTTTCATTCATTCATTCTTTCTTTCTTTCTTTCTTTTGTATTCGTTCTCAAATTCTCTTCTATTTTTCTTTATTCTCTACTTTTTGCACTTTCTTTCATTTTATTTATTCATTGTTAAACTTATTCCATAATTCCATATTTTCTTTCGTTTATTTCTTTTTTACCCTGTTTTTTCATTATATTTTTCCTTTTAATGATCTGTTCTCTTATTTCATTCAATTCTACTCTGTTATTCCACTTCTCTTAATTCTTTGATTTTTTCCCCCCTAGTTTCCTTCCTCTTTTACGTCTTTGTTCTAAATGCATTCTCCTGCTATTTCATTTGTCTTTCATTTTCTAACATTCTATTGACGCTTTCATTTTATTTTTTCTTCATTCTTTTTCCTTATTTTCTCTGTTTTTCTATTCGTTCAAATATTTTCTCCATTTTTCAATATTTTCCTAACCTTCTATCACCTCTTTTACTTTTATCATTTTTTAACACATGTATACTATTTATTTTTTCAATTTGTCTTTGTTTCACTTTATTTTTGTCTTCTTTCAAGTTTTTTTCTCTATTTTTCTATTCTTATTTTAGACTTTATTTCAGTTTTAATTTCGCCATTCAAACTTCACCTTCTTCATCGTCTATTTCTCATTGTTCTTTGTTCATTTATTTATTTATTCTAATTTCTTTTAGTTTCCTTTAAATATTCTCCTTTTTTCTTCTATCATCTCTTTCCTTTTTGTTATTTTTTTATTACACGTCTACTATTTTTTTCAATTTGTCTTTGTTTCACGTTATTTTTTTCCACTTTCATGTTTTTCTCTATTTTTTCTATTCTTATTTTAGAATTTATTTCAATTTTACTTCAGCCTTTTAACCTTCATCTTCTTCTTCTTCTTTTTTCTTCTTCTTTTTCTTCTTCATCTTCTTCTTCTTCTTCTTCTTCTTCTTCTTTTTCTTCTTCTTTCTTCTTCTTTTTCTTCTTCTTCTTCTTCTTTTTCTTCTTCTTCTTCTTCTTCTTTTTCTTCTTCTTCTTCTTTTTCTTCTTCTTTCTTCTTCTTTTTCTTCTTCATCTTCTTCTTCTTTTTCTTCTTCTTCTTCTTCTTTTTCTTCTTCTTCTTCTTCTTCTTTTTCTTCTTCTTTTTTCTTCTTCTTTTTCTTCTTCTTTTTCTTCTTCTTCTTCTTCTTCTATTTCTTCTTCTTCTTCTTTTTCTTCTTCTTTCTTCTTCTTTTTCTTCTTCTTCTTCTTCTTCTTTTTCTTCTTCTCTTTCTTTCTTTGTTCATTTATTTATTATAATATCTTTTAGTAATGTTTTCTTTTAATTTTCTCTTTTCCATCATCTTTTTTTCAATTTTTCTCATTCTCATTATCAATGATTTTCATATATTTCTTCTTTCACTAAATTCTTCTTTTACTTCTTCTCGTTTATTCTTCTTCTTTCAATATATCCTTATTCTAATTCTCAATTCCTCATTTCAAATTTGAATTTTCACGCCATTTTAGCTTTCTTGCTTCCTGCCATTTACTTTCATGATATATTTAATTCCATCTTTTTCTTTACTTTCTTGTGACTGAAAACATCTATTCGCAATTTTCATATGCAGTTTGTATTCCACGAATAATAAATTATATTCTTTCTTTTCTTCTCTCTCCATTTGTATCATTCGTTTCTCTGTATATTTACCGTTTCTTCTTCTCTTCGTCATTCTCTACACATCCTTTTTCTTTATCCCCACCCACTTAATCTTACTCTCAATTAATTCCCTCTCTTTCATCTTTTCCATGTCTCCTTTGGCTAACTTGTATTCTTTACCATCATCGCTGAGCTGTTTCTGTCCCACGCTATTAAATGACGGTCTTCCGTCCATTCAACCTGCAACCGGCATCGCCTCCTTTGCTCGCTTGCAAACATTTCACATTCATTCCTACATTATCCAGCCACCCTTTTCTCCATTCAATTTTCTCTCGTTGCAAGATTCTGCCTGCACTTAGCGATGGAGCTTAGGTTTCAGTAATGAGATGCGACGCAAAACTCAAGGTGGGTGTCACACGACCAGCCAGAGAGCTATACTGAAAAACATGGTGACAGAGAAAGAGACACGGAGACCGGCACAGATGTAGACATGCATTGAGCATAAAGAGATGCTCTTATTCAATGAGAGCATGTGTAACATGAGTTCTAGCAAGGTGTATATATATATATATATATATATATATATATATATATATATATATATATACAATCGCACAAATACACATACACACAGACACATACACACACATATATATATATTATAAGACGAATCAAGTATTAATATATATATATATATATATATATATATATATATATATATATATATATTATTTTAATAAAATATCATCAGAAATTAATAAAATATATTAATGCCTGAAGATGAAAATGTGATGATTTTCGAATTACTAGCACCAAAAGATCAAATCCATCTTAAAATTTTATACATACGTATCGCGTCATTCAACGATTGGTTAGTAAATTAATGTTTTATTAAATTTGTTAGCAAAGAGAATTCGCCATTAATTATATTAACTTTACTGATTAATTCTCTGTACGATTTAACTTTTTATATTATTGTATATACTTCACCATTTTTTATATATATATATATATATATATATATATATATATATATATATATATATATATATATATATATATATATATACGTTTATGTATCACACTCCAACACATATATAATTCCCACAATAAAATTATAATTTTAGTCTAATGAAGTCCTTCTAGAAGTCTAAACTTGTAAGATAATTTTTATAATTTTTCATTCACTTGCCTAGCATTGGCCGCATATATAGAAAATTATATACCATATGCTTTCATCTCTTTCTCTATATTTCTCTATTTATCTCTTTCTATATATACATATATATTATCTATCTATCTATCTATCTATCTATCTATCTATCTATCTATCTAACTATCTATCTATTTGTCCATATATGTATATATATATATATATATATATATATATATATATATATATATATATATATATATTTCTTTTGCTACGTATATAAGAGTAGTTTATTTTAAATTTTTTCAAATGCATTGTAATACACGTAACATGAACGTTTGTTTTATTTATCTATTTGCAGCATTGTTTCACGCCTAGCATCCCGACAATTTGAAATAATTTAATTCTATTTAGTCATGAAAATATTCACCTTATTGAACTGTATATTTTGTAGTTTCTTCTCTGTGGATGGATTGCAAATTCTTCCAGTTGTTCTATTTAACTACTTTTATTAAGACTATGATATACACAGATCGGTAGATCCAATCTACACTGTTTCAGTCAAGGTTCCTACTCAGATATATATGTCCGCTAAATTGTATCGTTCTAAGTAGTATATACTTATATGCATGCATGTTGATTTTCTAAGCGTAGTTTAGATATGGCACAAGGCATAAAGCATGGGGCTTGAATTGAGGATCAAACTCACTACTTAGTCATAATTTTTCTCGAAAGACATGCTTGCTAGCCATTACAACACGTCGATTTGCTCTCTTTGACAACATACATACATACATACATACATACATGCATATATATATATATATATATATATATATATATATAATTATTTATTTAAAAATATGATTCCAACACGCTACATAAGAGTTCTCATGTTTCAAAACAAGAGCCAAAAACTTCAATATAATTATTTGAATTAAATTGAATTAAAGTACTACATGCATTTATACACACACACACACACACACACACACACACACACACACACACACATATATATATATATATATATATATATATATATGCAGTTATTTGTTGAATGCTAATTTATCTATAGACTCGTCAGAAAAGCCATACACTATAAAAAGTTAAAAAATATAGATATAATTAATCTTTCATTACATTCATTTAATATTAAGCCAACAATTCTATAAAAAAGCCTCTTTCATAAACATAATACCCTTTTATGATGATAAAAAACATGTCCACACATATTGAGGGTCTAACAATGGGTTCGCCGCTTGGTTCTACTTTATCTAAGTTCTACATGACTCATAAAGAAAATAAACTTAAATATTTTTGTGAAACGAGTCTTTTTCGTCGGATATATCGATTTGGTATTCATTCAAGGAAAAACTCAGAGAAAAGGATAAACCATAAAATACCGTTGAGGAAATCTCTGCTCTGTACGTTACTTATGACCTTAACATTAATAACATTAACCCTTCCCTGGAGCTTTTAGTAGCTCTGAAGTCTCATTATTTAAATATATCTCATACAAATCCACAAACTTTATTTAATTACTAAAATCAATGTGTTCAAATGTATAAAACAGCCGTTAAAAGAAAATTCATTAACCTATCAAAGAAAGAATTTTTTTCACACACATTGTTTAAATATGAGCATCGCAAAAAAGCTTATCCAATATTTCCCCGACGATATAGTCATCAAGTACATAATGTTAGCCTTAATGAAATATTAAAAAAAAACAACCATCTTTATGTAAACAAAATTAATATCAACTTATTAGTTAGTGTTAGTTATTAAGTAGAAAATTTACTTAATAATGGGAACGAACATTTTGACTAACCAGTATTATAATTAGATGCACTCTAATTACAAACAAGACAAAATATCCATCAAGATTATAATTTCTTGATACGTGCCTGTCTATATTTCTGAGATGAGGTATTATGTACACTATTTACATTATTCGGACTATTATCCTCATCTTTGTCGCCATATTCATTACAACGTTTCGGTCGTTGAGCGCTCCGGCCTTCTTCAGGTGTTTGAAATGTCAAACTGAACCCTTTATTTTGCTCACTGGGCACATGGCACAGTAGATAAAGGCGTTAGTTATATTCAGTGACTGGATCCAAAGTGTTTGATTTCAATACCCGGTTAAGGCAGTGGATAACTTGGAGAGGGGAATTAACAGGAGATAACTGATAACTGACATCCATTAAACATGGCACGTGGAACTAGGACTGTCTACCCCAGTGAGCGAAATAAAGGGTTCACTCCGATATTCCAACCACCTGAAGAAGGCTGGAGCATACAACGGCCGAATCGTTGTAATAAATATGGCGACAAAGTTGACAACAATAGTCCGGATAATGTAAATAGTGTTCCTGATACGTCTCACATAATTTTTATAGATTCCTTAAATTTACTATATATTATAAAACGTTTAAACTATCGAACCATATATTTATCAATAATTCCGAAGCTCAAAAATAAAATTAAAAAGGTTAAAACCTCCTTCAGTAAAAGCAATAGGGTTTATAATTTTTTTTTATTCCTTTAGGATATTGCTTCTCCAGTAACAATAATTGACAAAAATATATATATATATATATATATATATATATATATATATATATATATATATATATAATAAAATACTCTCACAAGTAGAACATTCTCTTCCAAATGCAATATTCAAAGATTTTAAAGAAAGCAATAATGAAACACAAGCAACTGTAAATCAACCATGACTTTCATAGTGCAGTTTCTTTAAAACGAAAGAAATGGCTGAATGTGGTTTAAAATATTTAGCTGATTGGAATTCAGTTTAATAGTTTTACCATTAGCCCTTCGTTATCTTGCGTTAAACGATCAACTGCATTTCCTGAGACTAGCAGAAACACATACTTAACAGTTATCAAAAACATTCAACGCTTTTCTGTGTTCTGCAATTTCTGAAATATGTAAAAAGAAAACCAGAAAACAAAAGTAGGTTTTTGGCATTTCTCAGCACTCCCTTGAACGGATCCCCATATTTTTGCACTTTGGAATTCTATCAATAAATATTATAACTGAAATATGACATCATTAGTCAACAATTAAATTAATTAAAAACATATATTTGAAGAAAATGACATTTGTCCCCAACCCATACACGACTTCCCTCTTAGAACTGAGGCCCTATTCATTGGGTTAGACATAACCCCGTCGTTGGTATTGGGCATTATCTCCAATTTAGACCCCAACAAGTCTAGTGGTGGAGATGGGATACCAGCCATTGTCTTGAAGAAATGCGCGCCTGAACTGGCGATCGCCCTTTCTAAACTATATAACTACTGCCTCAAGAAATCTTGTTTTCCTGACTGCTGGAAGTTCCCTTCGATTGTTCCTGTCTTCAAGAACTCTGGCGACCCCTCTGACCCTTCTAACTACCGTCCTATCAGTCTCATTCCCCTCTTCGGCAAATTCTTCGAAGCCCTAATCAATACCGAAGTGGTTAACCACCTCACATCCCATGATCAGACAAGCAATATGGCTTCAGCTTTACAGCTGATGTGCTTACGGCCATCACTTAAACTGTTTACCAAGCACTTCAAAATAACGGGGAAGCTCGTGCCGTGGCCCTAGACATCTCCAAAGCGTTTGATAGGGTTTGGCATGTCGGCCTTCTTCGTAAGCACCAGGATTATGGCATTACGAGTCGATTGTTTGACCTAATACAATCATTCCTGTTAAACCGTGAATTGAAGGTCGTTCTCAACGGATTCTCCTCCAGTTCCTATCTCATGAACGCAGGTGTTTCTCAAGGCTCCATCCTAGGCCACATTCTATTCCTTATCTACCTAAATGACCTTCCTGACGCCATAAATTTCCAAGTTGGCATCTACGCGGATGACACCACAATTTATTCCTGCCTCAAAAACAAATCTAGTGTCACTGATGAAAATCACCTGGCTGTGCGTCACGAAAATGACCTCCGCTCGGTTGTGAACTGGGGCAGGGATTGGCTGATCAACTTTAATGCTTCAAAAACAAAACTGCTCTCTATTAATCACCACAGAGATTCTTCCCTGTCCTCCATTAGAATGTCTGACGCTCGTCTATCCCATCCTCTGATCTCTCTATCGCAGGCTACCTTCCTCTCCTCAAAAAAGACTCTCTAACTCACATGCACGGCCTTGGTGTCTACGTCAAGGACCATCTCCCTCTGGCCAGAGATTTGTCTCTCGAATCGCCAGACCAGTCGTACATGTGTCTCCGACTATCTCTTCTCAATGCGGTAAGCTATCTCTTCTTCCTTTACCGCTCTCCATCCTCTCAAGACTGTGGTATACTCAATAGCATTTCTGACAACTTGGACAAGGCTCTATCGCTCCACTCGTTTGCTCACATATTTGTGCTTGGCGACGCCCATCATACCATGTGGCTTAGGAATGCCACTACTGACCACGCAGGGATTCAAACGCTCAATTTTTCAGTCTCTCAATCCCTCACACAGATAGTTAACTTCCCCAAACGTTTTGCCTTCAACCGGGAAGGTAAAGCCTCTCTTCTCGATCTGTGTTTTATCTCCATCCCCGAGTCCTGTAGCTCCACGCAACTCTGCCCTCTTGGTAACTCTGATCATGCGGTAGTATCTGTTAATAATCTCCTACAACTCCACCCCAGTAAAGAACCTCCTGCCACTAGAACTTCATTCTACTATCAACGAGCTAACTGGGACGCGTTCAGTGATTTCCTCCGCGATGTCCCCGTCCAAGAATGTGCTTGTGAGGTCTCATCCTGGGTTAAAGCTGGAATCGACGCTTTCATCCCCTCAAGGAAATATAGGGTCAAGTCGCGCTCCTCCCCTCTGGTTCTCCGCTGTTTGCTCAGCCGCCATCGCTCATAGGAAACACTTCTTTTAACTATTTTGTAGCGACATGTCTGACTGCAATAGACGTCTCTTTGCCTCCGCCCGTAACGAGTCCCGGAACCGATCCTTCAGATCTACAAATCAACAATTCGCCCTTGGATGGAGTATTGCTGCCATATATAGTCTGGAGCCCCTTCTGTTTGCCTCGGGGTTCTTGATAGGCTCCAGAGGCGCATAAGCAATATAATTGGCCCTGCTCTGGCATCTCGTCTACAATCACTTTCTCACAGACGCGCCGTCGCCTCTCTCTGTTTTACAAGTACTTTCATGCCAATTGGTCCGAGGATCTGCATTCGCTGGTTCCCAGACGTCATGAGTTCAAGCGCCCTACGAGGCTGGCATCCCTTTCTTACTCTTTCACTGTCGAAACTCCTAAATGTAGCCGTCTCTTCTACTCCAATAGCTTCATGTCTTGCCCCTCTCGCCTGTGGAACTCCCTTCTCTATTCCAGTTTCCCTGAGAGCTATAATCTTCAGCTATTCAAATGTAATGTCACTCGACATCTCCAGTTGCCTCATCCTTTCTTCTATCCCTCCTATCTGATCTTGCTCCAAATTTTCTGTAACCCCTTGCGTCCTAGTGGTTTCTCGCCTTCCTTGGGGTGAAACGCTTAAAAAACAAAAACAAAACAAAACAACGTAAGTAATTATCCGAAATAATCGAAGATTTTGGCAGGTGAAGAATACTCACCTCATTCTCCTGCTCTTGTTCCATCTGATTACCAGTTTTTCCCGTCATTAAAGTACAATCTTGATGGTCTAGTTCTTAAAACAATTGCCAGTTGCAGAAATTTCTTTATCAACATTCTTTTTCTTCACGTCATATGTTCGTTAATATTTTCAAAGATGTAATAGATAATGAAAGGAATTATATCTATCTATAAAATCCTCCTCAAACGAACACTTCTGTTGAATATAACCATTTTTATGTGAGAAAAAAGATAAATTTTAAACTATTTTTTTAAAAATCTGTTATGTATGTATGATGGTAGTATTCTTTTCAAAGACGTGTGTAAAAGATAAATGTTACTATTAAGTCCTGAAAAAGGAAAAGGAGATGAATTTTTACTTGACGCACGTGTTAACGTCCTGTCCGTGTGAACTGCTTGTCCTTTATTTTTTTTGTGTGTAGAGTAGAAAAGTGGGATTGATTCTCATTTGTTTAGAATGAGTGAATTAAAGATAAATATAATTATTATTATCTTATCATACTGAAATCCTCTTTTCCAATTACAATGTCTTCTATGATAGTTTTATTATTTCAGCTCAAGAACGACGATAGAGTCACGAAGACGAGAGGCGTTCCTAGGACTGAAATTGAAAGGGAGTAAAGCTGTAAGACCAAGTAGCCAATTTTCCAGAACACTTAAATTTATGCAATCGCTGTATCAATGAGCAGAGTTCATCGGAATAACTGCCATGAAAATATTTATAGAAAAATATATGGAAGCTACATCACGACGGTTGTGATATTGGTCAAATGCAGATCAAATATAGATCGGAGTCCTACAGAAGTATAAGATGAAGAATAACCAAAGTATACAGTATTTCTTGTATGTTTTTTATAGACGTGTGTAAAATACACATATTACTATTATGGCCTGAAAAAGGAAAAAAGAGATGAATTTTTAATTGACGCATGCATTACCGATCGGTTTGTGCGAACTGTTTGTCAGATAGCGATAATTTTACGTATTTGTGTATGTAAAGAAGAAAAGTGTGGTCGATTCTCATTGGTTTAGAGTGAGTGAATTATTGATAAATATATTGTTTATAGATATTTTATCATAATTATTTTTACACTATAATTATTTAATTTTTTTATAGATACGACACCGTGACATATAATTATTTCTTTATGCATATATATTTTTTATGGGCACAACAGTGGGAAAATGACTGAAGTCAATATTCCAGTTCAGCACAGATAATATTAAAGATAATAGCTGGCCTCTCGCATTCGAGGATACTCGTCAACTAGGCGACTAGCCAATCCCTACTGCAGACTCTCGCTCAGGCACATTTGTGTTTGTTCATCACCCATAGAGCCAACCTGTGGTTTTATTCTGCCACTATGCTGAGCAGATGTTAGTTACAGTTTCTGGGAGAGAGCGTCTTATGTAGAATGAGCAACAATCTGAACAACACCAGTACACTAAAACCCTCGGTCACGATGACTTGTGACCGAGGGTTTTTGTGCTAGCACAGATAATATTATAAAGCCTTGAACAATGCATGTCCTTGCCGTCTTGCTTCTTGAACGTTTCCACAAGAGAGAAATGTGTATGCAATATGATTTTCAGGTATCTATTTACTAATATTTTTGCCAATCATGTCAATATGCGGTTATGATATCAATATGTTTTGTATTGATTCGCCTTTATAAAAATAAGTTCTGATCTTTTGCCCTCTCCCCACGTGTTATTTCTCTAAAACTATACTGGCTAAAATAAATAAAATGATCTTTGGTAAACAAAATACTTTCACAGGTCATTAAACGTTGACATTGGGATTTTAGTTCAGTTGTATCATGAGTTCCGTTGCCAGAATTTTAAATTTAATTATGCAGCTTTTTGCAGTCCAGATTTCTACTTCTTTATAATAATAACTTTGAAAAACAACATTGATTTTTTGGACAATCAAACCATATAATAATTATCAATGTGTATTTATTTTTATATTCCTAACTCATCTCTAGTTGTTTATGAGTGATTAACTTTCTCGTTTTAATAATCTATACAACTAAAATATTTATCTGCATTCACACAACATTAGATCCCGAGAAAAATGTAACCTTTTAATTAATCGGCTTATTTACTCCAGCGTTTCTTAAATTGCAGTCTTATTTGTTCAAGCCTTTCACGTGAGGCACTCATATACCGTTTTCTATTTAGTGATCGTCTTGCTTCAACTTGTTCTTGAAATAGTTTTTGTCGTCACCGTCTTTGTCATTCTGTTGCTAATCTTTTTTTCTTTCGAGATATATTTTTCTTTCACTGTTATATTAAACAAATAAAACGTTTAACGTAAAAAGATATTGAGCAATATGCAGTTTTTTATAATGCCAGGAGTAAACGGTGAGTCATAAATACCATTGAACAAGTAAAATAAAGGGGACGGATTAATTAAACGGTTCACCGGCCTTTATTTTAGTTGGGACTTCTTTATTTCTGCTTTGTGAATCTCAATATATTTTTAAACGCATTTTGCAGCAAGCAAGGCGGCAGTGCTACTAGCCCACAAGGGGTTACAGAGAGTGAGAACAAGAGTAAAGAGAGATGTTTGAAGAAAGGATATGGAGAAGAACGGGGATCAGGATCAAGACATCGGAAGATGCTGATTAACATTAGCAATCAGGGTAGCAAGTAGGTGGAAGAAAAACCCACTATCGGTAAGTACGATAGGAGAAGCTGTTGGAGTAGAAGAGACAGTTACATTTAACTGTTTCGACAATGAAATGGTGGGACCGAAATGCCAAACTAGTATGCAGTTGGGGGTACCAGTGAAAGTAGCAGTTGCCATGAAAATATTTGTAGACAAGACAGAGGGATTCCATATTACGTCTGTGAGAAAGTGACTGTAGACGGGATACCAGATCAGGACACATCAAGTTGCACATCCTTCTCTGGATTTTGGCGAGGACTCCGAAATGAAGAGCGGAGGCACCAGACCATATATGGCAAGAATGTTCAATGCAAGGACGAATGACAGATTTGTAGATTTGAAGGATGGACTCAGGTGAGAAAAATCTTCTGACGCGACACAGAGAACCAACGTTTTAAGTCTTTTGTTTCATTGCATCTCACCATTAACGCTTCGTAGCAATTGCCGTTATTTTTTTACGGCACTGGTACACTAGTTTAATATATTCAGCTTGCTTTAGATTCATTAATATTTTCTTTTCAAGTTCTTGTTTGAATACGATTCTCATTCGCAGTTCTTCTTTCGCCGATTTAAAAAAAAAATCCAAATCAGTTTAGATGTGTATCAATATTAATATTTGATTTTTACCCAGAATTTATTATACGTCGTCGACATGTGACTTCGCTTAATCGACTAGATTTTTTTCATATTATTTTTGCGTCTTTTTAAAAAGTTTTTGAGACGCGTCGGTTTCCATGATTTTATCCTATGTCCACATGGAACCGCCAGCTTTGTGTATCAGCATCTGTTTACATTGGCTGACAAATTCTTCACTAATGCGATAACATTTTTATTGAATTATTTGCACGATTGAATATTTAATTTGTAAACAGGCATTAACTGTTTTCGCAATCTTCTTCATCTCCTATATGCCATGTCCTTTCTGATCATAGCCGATAAAGGCTCTCAGCAATTTCCTGGCCTTGTACCACTTAGTAAATTTTGTCTTTTCGCTATCTCTCCTAATCGACGCTAGTTCAGCAATTGACACACGTTCGTTCGCCAAGTTATGCGTTGTTTTCTTCTGGCCTTTTTGCATTCGATATGTCATGTAAGTATCAAATTTACTAAGCTTTCTTTCCTCATTATATGCTCCAGAAATCTCAACTAGAACAATGTTTCTGTTTGTTATGCTAATTATAAGTGTTCTTTTTGTTTACGTGTTTTATAAAACTTCCTCGTTGCTCGCATGTCATTCTATGGTATTCTCAGCATCCTTCTGTGGAAATACATTTGTGCTGCCTCAAATCTGTTCTTCAGAGGAGATTCTCTAGCCTTCACTGCCATATGGGAGGACCGATAGTTTCCTGCTTCTTAATACTTTGTTTAGCTTTTGGAAGTCATCATTTGCTATCTTAAAGGCCTTCTCTTCCTTCGTTAAAACACTTGTCCTTATAAGAAGTGAAAATTAATATTTCTCTATGTCATGGATGATTCTTCTTCTTCTTCTTCTTTTTCTTCTTCTTCTTCTTCTCCTTATTATTCTTCTTCGTCTCTTCCTTCTTCCTCTTCTTCTTCTTCCTCTCCTTCTTCTTCGTCTCTTCCTTCTTCTTCTTCTTCTTCTTCTTCTCTTCCTCCTTCTTCTTCTTCTTCTTCTTCTTCTTCTTCTTCTCTTCCTTCTTCTTCTTCTTCTTCTTCTTCTTCTTCTTCTCCTTATTATTCTTCTTCGTTTCTTTTCTTCCTTCTTCCTCTCCTTCTTCTTCGTCTCTTCCTTCTTCTTCTTCTTCTTCTTCTTCCTCCTCCTTCTCCTTCTTCTTCTTCTTCTTCTTTCTTTTCTTCTTCTTCTTCTTCTTCTTCTTCTTCTTATTCTTCTTCTTCTTCTTCTTCTTTTCTTCTTTCCTTTCTTCTTCTTCTTCTCTTCCCTCCTCTTCCTCTCCTCCTTCTTCTTCGTCTCTTCCTCCTCCTTCTTCTTCTTCTTCTTCTTCTTCTTCTTCTCTTCCTTCTTCTTCTTCTTCTTCTTCTTCTTCTTCTTCTTCTTCTTCTTCATCTTCTTCTTCTTCTTTTTCTTCTTCTCCTTATTATTCTTCTTCGTTTCTTCCTTCTTCCTCTCCTTCTTCTTCGTCTCTTCCTTCTTCTTCTTCTTCTTCTCTTCCTCCTCCTTCTCCTTCTTCTTCTTCTTCTTCTTCTTTTTCTTCTCCTTCTTCTTCTTCTTCTTCTTCTTCTTATTATTATTATTATTATTATTATTATTCGTCTCTTCCTTCTTCTTCTTCTTCTTCTCTTCCTCCTCCCTCTCCTTCTTCTTCGTCTCTTCCTTCTTCTTCTTCTTCTTCTTCTTCTTCTTCTCTTCCTCCTTCTTCTTCTTCTTCTTCTTCTTCTTCTTCTTCTTCTTCTTCTTCTCTTCTTTCTTCTTCTTCTTCTTCTTCTTCTTCTTCTTCTTCTTCTTCTTCTTATCGTCATTATTATTGAGTGAGAAAGCAAGCAGCCAACAAAAGGACACTAAGGTCCAAAGCAAGTCCAGCAAACCAGCCCATATTGGCCCGGTGTGGGCTTGTGAAACCCATAACGCAGATCCCAGGCTCTCCTATTGGGAACTGCTCAAGCCTTCCAGTTCTCCTCCACCTCTTCTTTCGGGTCTTCTTAATCTGCTTCTTCTTCTTTTTCTTAATCTGCTTCTTCTTCTTTTTCTTAATCTGCTTCTTCTTTTTAATCTTCTGCTTCAGACACATACATCACAACCAAATCAGTATAATATGGTGACAGCTTTTTCATAAAAGCGGTACATATCCATGCTAAGACTGACTAAAATTATTCAGAAGAGTCTAGATGCAGCTGGAAAGTCACCTTGACTGCTCCATCCTTTAAAACTAAAAAAATAAATATTTCGACACTCTTATCGTAAGAAAATATCGAAATATTACAATAATCTAATTTTATTCTACTCTTCATTAAAAGAAGAAAATGAAACGGAAGTATCAATATGCTTACTGTTCGTTTGAAATTCTTGAGAAGCGTCATTGCTTTACATGTATTGCCAAATCCTCCAAGAAATCCAAATTCCTAAGATTGTAATCTTTTACAGCATATTTTTTTTTTTAGCGCGTCTTGAATCTTTGACAGTCGCTATCAAAACAAGTGGCACCATACTATGCCTGTTTATCATGTTATCTTCTGTAGGAGTGCACTTAAATCAGAATGGCAGCTTGTTAATCAACAAAAATATTGCTAGGAAAAAAACAAAACACATCTAAATTCAAAATCAATATGCATTGAAAACACTGGGAAATGTGGACGCACCTAGAGCAACGCCATATTTCTAATAAACAACTTGTACATCTGACCGTCCATATAAAGAGTTCGACTTCAACTGAAAGTGCCATTAATATCGCCTTTCG
This sequence comes from Acanthosepion pharaonis, assembly GCA_903632075.3. NCBI lineage: Eukaryota > Metazoa > Mollusca > Cephalopoda > Sepiida > Sepiidae > Acanthosepion > Acanthosepion pharaonis. Next base: position 3,530,401 of record CAHIKZ030005299.1, read on the forward strand.
TCAAATGCAAGGCTTAACAAATAACGGAACAAGATTGAAAGAAAATGATGGTGTCTAATACCTTGCTACAGATATTTAGCTATAAAGGGGTGTACAACAAGGATGCGTATTCTCACCGGACTTATTCAAGCTATACAGTGAAGCGATTCTGAGAGAATAAGTCCTACCAGGATTGCTTATTAGCGGCCACAATCTTAGCAAGATAATTTATGCAGATATCACAATGTTGAGAGCAGACAGAGAAAGGATACTACAAGAACTTCTACAGAATGTAGAGGAGGAAATCAAGAAGAAAGTAGGAAACCTGAATTTCAAGAAGGCGGAATATATGATTGGTAAATACCAAAATCAAACAAGTACAACAATTTAAATATCTGGGAAAGTTTTAGCAGTAAGGAAAATGCAACACCCAATACAGAATGCGTGTTGGCATAGATAATTTCCAAAGGCTAAACAAAGTATTAAGAAACAAAGAGAAAATTACTTAACTGTTATGTAATATAGGTCCCCTTATATCTCATTAGTTGTAAGACATTCTCAGTAAGAAAGAAATTTGAGTCAACAGAAATGTAGTTCGACAAAAGGGTACAGAGAATACCATGGATTGAATATGTGAGCAATGGTCAAGTCTTAGAAAATATGCTAAGAAAAAGGACAATTTTACTTAATATCAGAAACAGCTGAATAAAAATGGTTTGGAAAATTTGACAATCTAAGGAGGACATTAAATTCAAGTGGGAGAGTGAAAACAGTGCATAACATATGTTAAGAATGTGTGTAAATAGATGGCAAAAGAGATATTAGGAGAGATAGCAAAACGAAAAAAGTTACTGAGAGCTAAAAATAATAACCTGGGAATTGTGGAGAGCTACGATCGACTCGGCACATAGCAGAAAAATTGAGTCCGATACCTGTTGTATCATTAATACGGACGATAATGGATATGTCGCCATTCACATAAAAACAGTAGTAAATACTGTATGTTGGTCTGCCGTCGGAGATTTGTCTCCAGCTGTGCTGTTCAAACTCTCTGACTGCGGGCAGTGAGGATCCCCAGATAAGTCTATGTTGAAGGGAAGTGTCTCGTCTTGAGAAGCATCTTTTCGATCCCGTTTTATACGGCGTCTACGGGGAATTTGGGGCCGAACCTACGGGATCGTATACCTCACATTAAATTCCGACTTGCGCCACATCTGACCTTGTGGGGCAGTTGGTAGATATCATGCATTTGCGATTCGTCTTCTGTTGTGCTGGTCAAACTCTCTGCCTCCGGGCTGAGAGGATGCTCAGACGAGGCTATGTGGAAGGGCAACGTCTCGTCTCGGGAAACAGCTACCCGACCCCGTTTTATATGGGGTCTACGGGGAATTTTTGACCGAGCCTACGGGCTCGAACACCCCACATTAAATTAAATTCAGCCTTATGCCACATCTGACCGCGTGAGTCGGTTGGTAGATATCCTGCATTTGGGGATTTATTGTGGAATTCACTTGACCCACTTCTAGCTGTTGAATTCTTCTACATGCTGCTGGCGAATCTTATATGTGTTGTTCTTGTCCTAAGTATTATCGTTCATTACTAACCTTAGTGTGATTATTCTATTCAGTATCCTTCCCCAACAATACCAATGAGAGATAACTAAGTTAATCGGAGATGAAAAATTAGTACTGTTATTTTGAATAAAATAGATGCTAATTTGTAAATAATAGTTTTCAAATAAAAATATTCAAGTTAATTACACCCTTCGATGATTAGATAAAGGGTGCAATGTATTCTTCTAAAATAAAATCTTCCTAATAAATGATCGAGTGTCAGACAAAAGCAATGTTTATAAATATCGAAAATAGTGAAAATCCCATGGAATGTTTAGGCATAGTATTACGATATCGAGGAGCGATTATTGATGTAAAAGATAATATAACAAAAAAATGCACTATGCATATTCAATGATTCTTTCTATTTCTCTCTCACTCAGTCCCTCTTTCTCGCGCTCTATATATATTAATAAGTTAATGGAAAACGCTTCATTGAAACTATATTGAACGCGTTTCGCCATTCAAGCATCCATCAGACCAAAAAAAAGAACGAAACAAAGAAATATGAGTATTTGTATTTGTGTGTACGTTTCAGTGATGAATCTTAGTCCTTTTTTTCCCTGAGGTTGCGTTTCTCGTGCTTAAAGAAGAAAGAAAATTAAAAAAAAAGCCGTTAATATTTATTCTGTATCTTTTCTTTATTAACATTTTAAATATTAACAGCTATTTTAAAAATCCCTCATTTTTTTCTTTAATTATAAGAAAAGCCAGCTTAGGTCAAATATATATATATATATATATATATATATACAAATAAATAATCACACATAGAATCAATCACAAGTATTAATGCGATTATTGACGACATCCATCGCTAGAAACATAATATATGTCAATAATCGCATTAATACTTCTGATTGATTCTATATGTGATTATTTCTTTATATATAAATTATATGCTGCCTAATATATATATATATATATATATATATATATATATATATATATATATATATATATATATATATATATATACTAGGATTTATTATGTAAGCATGCACACAAATACATATACAGGGCGCAATATATAAACTGTCGTCTAAATTATGTAAAAATGAAAATAACACAGCCATCTTATTTTAACAGATACAAAAATATCTAGAAATACTACAGTAAATTTATTCAATAAAATCACCATTGGCTACAACAACAGCTTCCAGGCGACTTCTGAATCTCCTGCAACTCTTCTGGACAGTCCCCTTGTTTAAGCTGGTGAATGCTGCCATAATCCTTTCCTTCAATTCACCTTTGGAGTTACAAGGAATTTTGTTGGTCTCTCACTCAACTGCGCCCCACAAATAATAATCAAGGAGTTTGCAGTTTGGGGTATTAAGTGACCAGAAATAAGGGTGTTGTAGTCGCAGAAATTGTCTGACAGCCATGATTCTCCAGCTTGTGCGTCATGGTGCAGGGTCCTTTTGCCAGACATAGGGTTATCCAGAAGCCACCCTCTTGACACAGGGCAGCTCTAACTCCTCAAGGCACATGATTTAGGCCGCCGTGTTGAGTCTGAGGCCTCGTGGGAAGATGTATCCGGGCAGAACGTCGCACTAACTAGTGATCATTCCAAACAATTTCGTAATAATCACTAGTGACATCAAATACTTTTCGAATCCTCTGCACTGACATCAGATTGAGAGTGACACGCTCCGAAATGTTCGTCTTGGAGCTTTTCCGGCGCGAAAAATTTTTTAAAAAATCGAAAATTTACCCATCGCACTTTGCATATACATTTCTTCCTTTCGTTTTTTGTATATGTTGCCTTGCTCGAATAGCGAAAAGGTGTAATCAAATCTATTTTCAATCAAAACATTTTCCACCTGTATATATATATATATATATATATATATATATATATATATATATATATATATATATATATATTAACGATATAGTAATTTTTATATATGAAGAAGGATATTGGGGAAAAAATGTACGGCGAACAATTTTCCACCGGGTCACGAAGTTCATTTCGGAATAAAAGTACAGGAAATATGGTCGGAGATTTCGTCTTTCTAAAGTCATCATCATGTTAGATTCATTAGGGAAATAATTTTTTTGGAAATAGTTAAATAACGCTATTGTTTTAAAAAAAATAAGCTGTTAGAAGCATCTGATGAAAGCACGTGGGCGTAATTTGGCATCTAAATTCGTATAATTAGTGAGTCTTATGCCATAAGCAAAGTATATTTTGTCGTAGGCGTCGTGTCACATATTTTTATATACATTTAACGATGTGAGCTTATGTTTTGTGTTGCTTCAGTTATCGTAAATCTTTTTACTATTTTATTTTACCAGAATTTTGTATTGTCTTTGAGTATCTGTCTTATGCTACTATGAATCTCATGCTTCATATACTGCCGTCTGATATCACTCTGGTCAGATAAGTGGCAAGTTGAGTTCTCTTGAAAATTTTGTTGTTGTATAACCTACGTAAGATATTTTCTGTGTCTGTGTTTCTTTTTTTATTTAAAGATAAAAATTCTCCGGCTGAGCAAGTATATTCATAAACAACATTGATCTTGTATTTACATTAGTCGGACTATTGTCCTCATCTTTGTCGCCATATTTGTCACAACGTTTCGGCCGTTGTACGCTCTGGCCTTCTTCAGGTGGTTGGAATTTCGAACTGAACCCTTTATTTAGATCACTGGGGTAGACTGTTCTAGTTCCACGTGCCATGTTTGATGGATGTCAGTTATCAGTTATCTCTTGCTAATTTTCCCCCTGAAAGCTCTCCAAAAAATTAAATTAGCAGGAGATAGCTGATAACTATTTGCGACAGCTCGGTCTCACATTGCCTGCTGACCTGAACTGGAACAGATACATTGAGTCAATAGCTTTGTTTCACCGCAAGGAAAGTTGGGTCCCTGTTCTGCGCTAGGAATTTTTTCTCACCTGAGTCGATCTTTCAAATCTACAAATCAGTCATTCGCCCTTGCATGAAGTATTGCTTCCATATATGGTGTGGAGTCCGTTCTGTTTGTCTCAAGGTCCTTGATAAAATACAGAGACAGATATGCAATGTAATTGGCCCTGATCTGGCATCTCGTCTGCAGTCGCTCTCTCACAGATGTGCCGTTGCCTCCCTCTGTCTTTTTTACAAATATTTTCACGGTAACTGCTCAGATGAGCTACTTTCGCTGGTTCCCATACTTCATGAATTTAAGCGTTCAACTAGGCTGGCTTAAATATTTCTTGTGATGTGTTAAATCCACGTATTCTATTTTTACAAGTGTATTCAGTTTTTATGTCATGAACTAAGTATATAGTTCAATAATATAGTGTAATGTCTTAGTAGTAGTTTTTTTTTATAGGAATTTTTTATGTCCTGCGGATCGATAGTTTTTAATAAACATAAAACATTAGGCAGCATATGATTTACATACAAAGAAATAATCACACATGGAATCAATCAGAAGTATTAATGCGATTATTGACGACATCCATCGCTAGAAAACATAATATATGCATTAAAATCCTGTTCATCCATAGTGCGAGTTTGATCCTCGTCGATAAACTTGTTGTCTGTAGTTTTTAAATAAAATATATATTTAAATAAAATTCTCACTTAAAATTGTGAAAAAATTAGCGTTGCGTCTTTGCACGTTCCGAGATCTTACCCAACCGTCAATAATAGCAGATATTCAAAAAACATCTTTCGGTCGACATACAGGTATACCGTCTTCAAGTTTTTGATTTTATAAGGAAAAAAACACATGCCTGACGATGAATAGAGGACTATTCGTAAGTACTAGCATGTTAACATCAAATAAACTGAAAACTACAGAAGCTACTGGACAAAAGTCAAGGAACGATGTTAATAATTTGCATAAGCTTTTAATTTACATTGTTAAAAAAATCGATGGAGCTTTTCAACACTAAGTAAAAGTTCATTTATTAATAGGACTGTATTTTTAAGCAATATGGCAAATTCTACACGCAAAACGCTCTCTTTTATAGAAAAAAAACACATTATACCTAACTATCCAGAAAAAAAAAGACAATTTCAGAAATTTCTGATATTGTTCATTGGTCTAAAATGTCGTTCATCGTGTAATTAGCAGATATAAGACCGATAAAACGTTAGATGCAAAACCAAAAACCGGCAGCCCTCATCAAGGATGATTTTATTTTTGCTTTTAACGGAAACCTATAGATTTTTATGTCTGTATCTAGTGTTATACGTCTGTTTGTATTTTCAAAACACCATCAGCACATTGTGACCGTGACCGTAGTTGATGTTATTGAGTGTTGGGTTTTTCTTTTTTTTTTATTCTTAGTGCATCCATTATTTTTAGCTCTTAACTAATTATTATTATCATTATTTTTACCTGTAGATAAAGCTATTATATTTGTATTTTCTACAAGTATATATATATATATATATATATATATATATGTTAAGAAATGGACGAGGTCCGACAATTTATTTATTAAAGACATTTTTATTTATGTTTAACGTTGTTATTTTATAGATACAAGTATTTAAGCAAATGCTCTGTTTATGATAAACAGTATTAAATAACATTTACCGGCCTGAATGTTAAAGAAATTTTCATAGAAAATATTCGTTCATAGACAGGATTGACCATCCTATACGGAACCGTCATATACGCTGACGAGCTTAACCACTGAGCCACCATGAACCTGATGGTAGACAAGGTCAATTTACTGTTATAAACTACAATCTTCCATGAATCTCGTACATTCATAACTGCTCTGGCGTATCGAAGATAAACAAATGACGTCATATGTTAAGAAATGGACGAGGTCCGACAATTTATTTATTAACGAACATTTTTTATTTATGTTTTAACGTTGTTATTTTATAGATACAAGTATTTAAGCAAATGCTCTGTTTATGATAAAACAGTATTAAATAACTTTTACCTATAAAATGTCAGAAATTTTCATAAAAAATATTCGTTCATGGGCAAATTCGAACCTGCGTCCTATACGGAACCGTCATATGACTTTGATTTGCCTTAACCACTCGATACCATGAACCTGATGAGAACAAGGTCAGATTTACTGTTATAAACTACAATCTTCCATGAATCTCATGCAGGTTCATGCTCTGGCGTATCGAATGTAAACAAATGACGTCGGTTAAAGAAATGGACGAGGTCCGACAATTTATTTATTAAAGACATTTTATTTATGTTTAACGTTGTTATTTTATAGATACAAGTATTTAAGCAAATGCTCTGTTTATGATAAACAGTATTAAATAACATTTATCATAAAATGTCCGAACGTTTTCAAAAATAAAATATTCGTTTAATAAATAAATTTCGAACCTGCGTCCATTTCAATATATGACGTCATTTGTTTACATTCGATACGCCAGAGCAGTTATGAATGTACGAGATTCATGGAAGATTGTAGTTTATAACAGTAAATTCGACCTTTTGTCTACCATCAGGTTCATGGTGGCCGAGTGGTTAAGGCACGTCAGCGTATATGACGGTTCCGTATAGGATGCAGGTTGAATCCTGTCTATGAACCAATATTTTCTATGAAAATTTCTCGGACATTCAGGCCGGTAAATGTTATTTAATACTGTTTATCATAAACAGAGCATTTGCTTAAATACTTGTATCTATAAAATAACAACGTTAAACATAAATAAAAATGTCTTTTTATATATATATATATATATATATATATATATATATATAATGAAAATGCTACATTATTGGCATACGTAAAATTATATAATTTAACGCATATCAAGTTAATCAGAATTTCTGCAAATAAAGTCCTTTGGAACAATAATTATTGAAAATGATATAATATTTTTCGAATGTCAACTCTAAGTTTCATGATTTTTCGCTCTAAGATTAGTTATATTGATTAAGTCTATATAGGCATATATATTACCTTGAAGGTTGTGCACCTTGACGTGGGGTAATGGTTAGAAAGCTTGTCTTGCTAGATCACTTCTCTTTTGTATTGATTTCGATCCTCACTGGGTGCCCCATAATTTCGGCCTTGTGCCACATCTAAGCTGCGCTTAGAAAATCGCTATATTACTGTGAAGTTATAAAGCACGAAATTGTCAATTGAGATTATTAAGATTTTAGGAGGCAAGGGGAAATAATGCATAGCGGCTCGGATCGAGGAATCGGAGAGCAGAGTTCAAATTTCAGTCAAGTTCATTACATTCACTTACGCGCTAATACCTTGGGAAAGGTATGAATCCACTTTCTCACCCACAGCTATTGGTAAATAACAGGATAGACTTGAGACTTGGTACAATAGCTTTGGATGTCAACTAGTCTACCGCAGAAAGAAATGGCAACCTACTTCGGGAAAAAAAAGTTACATAATAACCTAAGCGTGTATCACGCATGGCACATAATTGACTGAAGTTTTGTGAACATATTTCTTCCGATTCCATGATATATATATATATATATATATATATATATATATATATATATATATGTGTGTGTGTGTGTTTGTGTGTGCGTGAATGAAAATAAATTTGCTCTTTTTCAAATACTCAGAGGAGATTGCCTTCATAGCCTCTTTTTAGCGTTGTTTTTTTATGAGATGAGTTCAACTTTAGTGCAACCTCACGAGGATATTATTCATTTATTTTGACCTTATGTTCTATAATTCTGATGAGAAATATATTTTTAATCATTTCACCGGAAGCAAGGCGATAATGTCACAAAGGCACGATGTCTACAGAATGTAAAAGAAAATGAGAATACTCAGAAAGGACAATTGATGTCGATTGATGTCGCATTTGTAGCTTTGAAGTTGCCAGTGCAAAGCGTCAGACTAAGAAGCCGCATTGAGTTGCTTCCCTTTGTTTGTTTAACGGTATATCAACTACTTATTCGTCATTTAATGCTGAAATTTACTTTTTTTACTGGGTCTTTCTTTTTCTTTTTCCTTTACAAAAAAATTATAATTTATTATTTATTTAAAAAATCAATTGCTGATAATTTTCACTTTGAAAATGTACTTACAGACTTTTTGACCCCAGTTTTGCAGTTAACTGTTTGCCCATGGCTGGGACCCTAACAGGCGCTACCACCCCGGATTAGAGTGGACCTTGGAACAACAACAATTAAGAGTTGGTTCTACGCTCTTCAAATTATCCGATCAGAGGATTTGTCGCCGGATGTTATTTATTATCATACCGAGGACGTAGAGATGCTTTTTTCTGCAGGTTAAATATAAAAATATTAAATATAACACCTGAAACTGAATATGAAGCGGTCGAGGTCAGCAATTGAACAGATAATTTGAGATTGATGTGCAAATATCGTAAAACGTGTACCTGTGTCAAACAACATGCTATTTGTTACGTTTTACTATGAAACTATTTATATTCAGCATCTCCAATCTAGATTAGCATAAAGGGATATTACAATTTTTGTTCGCCTACGTGATTTCTCTTGTTCAGCCTCTTTCTTTAGCGATCATCGCATTTTTCTATAATAGTGTTCTCGGTGCATTTTTTCTTACTCTGGGCCAGAATAATTGACTCTTATTCATTCGCTGTTAATATTCAATAATATTTAAGTAATTGTATGAATTATATTACAAGGGAGAACAAAATTTATACTCAGTCATTTAACCCAACAGCGATGATGTGTGGAACTGAAATGACTAATTCTAAATCTGGTAACTTGTTGCAATAAGTGTTTGTGAAGAGAGGGATGGGAAGTTGTTCTTTATCCATCACATTTTCAGATTAATTCTTACTTCACATAACCGGATGCTTAGAACGTTCGCTTTCTGACTATGAGGCCCGAGTTCGAATCTTAGCATGCAGCGCCGTTGGAAAGTCACTAAAAAACATGCCACGGGTTAACCCAAGACTTGTGAATTAAATTTGGTACACGGAAGTATTTGGGAGCCGTCGATGGGTGTACTAGCATGAAGTCACAAGTCATCTTGACCGAGGGTGTGAGCGTGCTGGCCTTGTTTAGCCTATTGATCACGCTAGATAACTATTTCCCAGAACCTGTAATTAAGGTCCACTCAGTATATTTGTAGTATAAACCGCAAGTGATCTCCGTGGATGTTGAACAAACAGAAATGTGACTGAGCAGGCTTCTGTAACAAGGATTAGCTAGACCCCCTAGTAGACGGGCATCCGCGGATATAAGGGACCAGCCATTATTCTCTTCGTACAACAATCAGTACTGTTAAGCATTTCCATTAACAGCAAAATATCAGACATTTTCCCGGGGAATTTAAAGATGTAACCGTTCGCTGTTTATTGAATACACAGTTTAGGTAGCAGTTACAACTTTGTGAAAATTAGTTGAAACAAAACGAATAATTCCGTTATTATTTACTTTTCGTATTTTTCCAATGAAACATGACCCAGTGCACATGTTAGTACTTCATATATTCTTTACTTGCAGATTGACCACAGATTCTCAATTGGATTTCAATCAGGAGAATTTCCGGTTCAATCTACAGTACTTTGATTTGCTCACTGGTAAGGATTGCCAGTGTGTTCGTGCTGAGTTACAATTTTCGTACGCTTCCTTAGAGTAATGTCCATCACAGACATTGGCCGTAGGACAACTAACCGATACCTGAGACAATACTGTATTGGCATGTTAAAAATCTGATGCAATCACGGATGATGCGATATTTTTTAAGGCCAAACAAATTTCATAATACACCTCAAACAATAGATTCATATTATTGCATACCACTGCAAATGCCCTAATCTGAGAAAAAATAGAAATCAATTACACCCTGTCACTTCAGTGGGTCTAAAACTGACCGTATGGTGAAAGAAAGGAAACTAAAGCTGTTGCTTCAATTAATTTGCATAAGGGTGTGTGGTAGTCATACAGAAAATCATTCAAAATAATTTAATGCTGAATAAGGCTGCCATGAGTTTATATAAAGAAAAGTCTTTGCCTTTAAAAAAGCTGGCAAATTTTATATTAATATAATATCTTTTTAAATGTACCTAGAACCATTATAGAAATGACAACAGACTACAGTCAGTACAAACTTTGCGTTTTATCCGTCAGCCTTTTTACAGCAAATGGCGGTTCTGAAAATGCATGTCTTATTCATATTGTTCATATGAGCGAACAGATTGCTGTGGCGAGGTTTGGCTATAAATAACCGTCATTGTCGGGTGGTAAAGATAAGTTGTGACAAGTAGCAATTATCTATTGAATGAATAGCATCTCTCATGTGAAACACATCACTGACTCGCATTCTATTTCTCTGCGTTGTTGCACTCACAAGGAAATAGGTACACACATGTATACGCACCAAAGTGCATCTATACTGAAAGGAATATAAATAAAAGAAAATAGTTCTTTCTTCAGAATCCGGGCGGCTAACGTGATGCGATATTAATCGAGCTGGTCTTGCCACTTGTTACTAATGAGATATTATCACTGCCTAGACCCAAATCGTATCTCTATATCGAAAAAGAGGTCAAGTTGAGTTAAAATCTATATACTAAAAACAAACACGCTCGTGTACACGCACGCATAAGAGCTCTATTTATCTTACCTTTCCTGAGCGTTTGCTATGAAAACGTGGTCTTTTAATATTGCCTCACTAGGCAATAATCTATTATGTGCCGAGTCAGTTCAGGACGTAGGCTACAATAGTTCTCATCTTCGTAAATCTAAGCAATACTTGTCTGCTTACTATCTCTCCTGAGCCCATGTTTTGTTATCCATTTTACACAAGATCATTAGCTGTTACACTTCTCCTCCTCTGACCCTTTTGCTGTTATTATGTCCCGTGTCATATTCTCGAAGATCTCAAACTTGATATGTGTTGCAGATATTTTAACTGTCTCTTGAGGATACTAGGTGAAATATCCTTTTTTGGTTCCAGTTTACCTGAAAACTTTCTTGTTCCTCAGACTTTCCGTCATTCATTCTGTAAAACCACATGTCTCTTGTCTCAGCTCTCCTCTTCATCTGCGAAGAAAATTGTCTAGCATTCATCGCCATGTAAAAGAAATGATATTACATAAAACTTTAATGTTCTTATATTTGTTTCAAACGTAATTTTCCTGTTTCATATTATTTTCCCTAGTTTTTCCGGTTGTCATCTTTTGCTATTCCAATGCACATTCGAATTATTTTCATATTTTTTGTCGTCTTTTGCAACACTTCTCACGTAGTTAAATGTCTGTACCTGCATTATTTTGGCGGCTTCAGTTCGTAGCTTGCGTTTTAGGCTGTAGCCATTGCTAATTAAAATATATCGCGTCTTCTTACAACTGAGATGTCCTTTATTCTTTTTTCCTTTATTGTATTGTCTAAAGGTACTTGAACTTTTCTTTCTATGCCTGCCACCAGATCATTTCCATGTGTGTATTTTACGTTGTTAAAATTGTGTCCACCATTAATAAATCATAGTATAAGTTCCTTATCATTTGTAGGAGATCTACTTGATTATTGTTTTCGAGAATCGGCGAAGATTTGGAAAAATCTATATAATCTTTGCTATTAATTACCCGAGATCATGTTACAGTGCCACAAAATAATATATTTATGTTGATTTTCTAAGCGTAGCTTAGATGTGGCACACGGCCGAAAGTATGGGACACCCAGTGAGGATCAAACTCACTATTCAGTCGTAATAGTTTTAGCGAGATTTATTTTCTAAGCATAGCTTAAATATGGCGTATGACGGAAAGTACGGAGCAGCTATAATGATTTTCCAAGCGTAGCTTAGATGTGGCACAAGGCAGAAAGTATGGAACACCCAGTGAGGATCGAACTTACTGTTCAGTCGTAACTGTTCTAGCGAGACAAGCTTGTTAACCATTACACCACCTCCAGGTACCCAAATTATATATTTATGTGTGTGGCTAAATCTTATATAAATTTCCAATACAAACGATAACATTATAGTTACTGGCCATAAAATATTTAAAAGACAAAAAAAAAAATCAAGAAAATTAAGTTTTATTATTTATTCAAAAACTTACTGACAGTAATGATTTTAGACAAATGTCATTGCTCAACTCAGTAGAACTGTCATATAGTGAGACCAATTAAGTATTTTGTTTAGTTTTTAGTCACACAAAAAGCAACACTGAAGCAGCAACCCCCATTTAACTAGCGCCATTGATGCAAATAAGACCACATAGAGATATACACCCACGTATACATGTGAGTTTTTGTCATTAGCTTGTGCAAATGGATGGTCTGACATTGACTGGGAGGGATAGCATTGGGACAGATATTGCTTACAGTGAGGAAGAATAGAAGATGGGGAGAACCATTAACATTCACAAAAAAGAAGAAAAAGAATACATGGCTTTTTATTTGTGTGTGTCTTCCCTTTCGCTTGCCTCACACACAAAATCATACAAGAAGCAGAGACACAAAAATATAAAAGAGCATAATACATGTCTTCTCACCAGACTTCGACATTTACAGTGAGGCGACCCTGAGAGAAACAGAAGTCCTACCGGGAAGTTTTATTGGCGGACGCAAGCTTAACATATTAAATATAACTTCTATTTATACGTTATTTTAATAGATACAACTTATTTAAATAAATGCTTTTAAATATTTTTTTTAATTAAACAATACTAATTACATTTACCGACTGGAATGTTCGAAATATTCCGTAGAAAATATGCGTTCTTCATCAGGAATCGAACCTATGTCCTATACATAACATTCATTTGATCTATACCACTTAGCCATAGAGACGCGTCTTGTTAGCAAAGTTCAATTTAATGTTTTTAAACAGCAAATCTTCGATGATCTTTCCCGAAACGATCATATCATATATTGTCATTGTTTACGTTAAGTTATATTTTATGTCATGCTTTTGAGCCATATCAATCCAAGATCTCGTATCGCTACAATAACTAGACTGGAGCTGTACAATCCTTACACGACATTTTGATAGAATACAATGTCATTTAAGGGGCCCTGTGAATGATGAATCATGTTCCCACATGGAACCACGATCCCACAAACCTATCTCGTTTCCCTGTCAAATATTCAGGCGAGCATTACTCTTTACTTCCATTACTTCAGACTTTTACAGATAGGATTTGTTTTTTTTTTAATGTTCAACATGTACAAGGCCCGAAAGACACTCAAGATTGAGTGTTACAGAGTAGGAGGCACAGTTTATGCGGGTATGTGGGGAAGATAACAGTTAACCCTACGCTCGAACCGGTTACGAGTGTAGTTGTCGGGGAAACATCGTCTTGAGAGTCGGTTCCACAAAGCAACTGTTTGTGGGAAGAGGCTGCTTGAGTGAGATGTATATCTTCCTAATGGAATAGGAAAGGAATGGAGGTGGTCTGCTTCAATGGGCGTGGTTTTGAGGGAAATAGCCATGACGGTTAGAACTAGTGGAACTAAGAAATGCTACATCCAATCACCTGAATCACCTTCATTCCTTCCGCATTATATTCCCCAAGAACCGGTACTGTCAGTAACAAACTCCCTGTAGATATTTCCCCGATCATTATAATATTAACCCGTCCAAATCTAATAACTGTCGTTAACTCTCATCGTTATCCTCATAATCTTTACTTCCGCCCCTTATGTCCATATAACACGCCTCATTCAGTAAGCCGATAGATTGAGTGGCTCTTGAGCCTTCTAGTATGTTAAGATTAGTAAAGAAATCGAAAGAAGAAAGGAGCCTTCTAGTATGTTAAGATTAGTAAAAGTAATATGTTTAAGAAATATTAAACGAAATAGTCCTACGCATTTTCGGCATTTAGAATAGCGTCCGTTAACATTTAATGCTATTTCACAAGATAAAGATCTGAGAACAGCGATATATATATATATATATATATATATATATATATATATATATATATATATATATATATATATTTTAGGGTTTTTTATTAAATGCTATATCATTTCAGAACATAAGTGATTATGACTCTCCCCAATATCTTAAATAAACTGCCACAGATTCTTGGGAACGATATTGAAGTGTTTTCTCGCTGCCTTCTCCACGGCTTTTAATTCCAAGTTGTCCTTCTCCCAGACAGGCTGCCACCAAAAAGCAAATCATTAAGCACGAGCAGTCTTTCGCTAGACAAAATGTCTCCGGAGAAATTATCTCGCGCCTTTTTTTTCCCCAACAATCCAAGAAAGAAAAATCATTGATTTGCTTAAAGATGATCCGTTCTAAAATTGGACCTGCCAACGTACAAAATTTTGCTTCTTTTTATCTTACTGTTATTTTTCTTTTTCTTTTTTTTTTGTCATAATGAATTTTTCAGATTATTTTGTTAGAAAAAAATCGAGATTATTACGCGTCTGACATGGGAACCTGAAGCAAAAGTTAAAATTTGGAATGTTCAATCTCCTGTGGCTTTAATCGTCATGTGATTTAAAATTTGAAAAACTTCAGTTATATTCAGACGATATTTCATGAGGATATTAATGATTTCCAAAGTTTTTATTTTTATTTATTTCGGGTTCGAAAACGTGTTAAATGCATCTCTAAAAGATAGTAATAAATATAACAGTATATAAAAGTAACACACACACACACACACACACACACACACACACATATATATATATATATATATATATATATATATATTGTTATTTATTTAATTTACTTATTTTACTCTAAAAGTAATTTTTATGGAAATACTTATTTGGTGAAACGTCAGGTTTTAATATACATATATTTATTTATTTGCTTATTATAAATCGAGAATCGAAAATGGTTATCTTAAACCATGTTCGATTCTCACCCGTCGAAGTGCAGTTGAAATGCACTGAAACCAAGTTGCATCTTTGTAGTGAGTATATGGTTCTGTCTATATGATAAAATTATAATAAATAAATAATTATCGCTCTACTATTGGTATCGAGCCCTCTTTTTTTTGATTAATGCTGCGAACTCATTGGAATTTATATATTACTTTCGGTCTCATTGCATCTGTGGTTTATTTATTGAATATATATATATATATATATATATATATATATATATATATATATATATATATATATATATAAAACACGTCGTGTGAATAATCCAAAAATAACGTCGGCCTGTGTCTGTGTGTTTATTTATTGAATAGTGAATTCCGCTTCCGCATTCGTGAAACTTGATAAAGGAAAAAGTAGTCCCTATTTTACGTCCCATTAGGGGAATCTATCGACTGATCCGCTGTGCCTACTTATTTTTAAACTTTTTATGTCTCTCGAATGCGCAAATCTTTAAATCATTTGGTAAAAATCTTCATATAATGAATCTCCATGGGCGAAATTAACACATTCTAAAACAAAAACTGCAACTATTAAAACACGTCGCTCCCCCGAAATAATGTTTAGAATAATCAAAAATAATGTCGGATTAATATCAAAGCCAATGAATTGCACACACACACACACACACACACACACACACACATATATATATATATATATATATATATATATAGATAGATAGATAGATAGATAGATAGATAGCATAGAACCCGCACATGTAGTTGTTAGGGAAAAACATGGATTTGAATTTTGCGCGAATCTTGGTCCAAAATAGACGTCATTTTTTACGTTATAAAAATGACATTTATTTTCTTCATATCTATCTATTTATCTATCTATCTCTATATATATCATATTATAACAACACAAACATTTCGTCTTTCTCGCTATCAAATCATATCTATTTGTATATAAATATAGTTAATACTACGCTATTTTCTTTTGTGAATATCCATATTGAAAAACGGACATTTTTTAGTGCATTGCCTACTTATTACATTGTAGTAGAAAATATCTTCGAACTCGGTGTCCTTTAGGTACATATTTCTGATTAATTTTTTAGAGAGCTTTATATATATTTGTATTATATATGCTAAATCTCACTTTAATTGCATTTGGGTAAAAATCTATATAATGAATACCCATGGAATTAAATTTTTAAACTTCTCGTTTAAAATTATGCAACCGTGGTTTCTTCCTGGGAGAAAACTGGCATGGAAGCCTTCCTATTATCTTCTTTGTTTAACTCCTGCCTGTTCAGCCATTATCGCCCAAAGGAACCCCTTCCTGCTATACCAACGGGATAGCTTCGGTCGTAATAAATGTGTCCGCCTGTGATAAATGTAACCGTGTCCTCAACGAGGGAAAGTCGCAGTTCGCTGATATAATAAGACAATTTATAGCCTCTTACAACCATGGCTCTAGAAATTACTGAGTAAGAGTGTTTTGAAAGAGTAAATCCTTAATTTAACTTCTCTTCTGTCAGTTTGAAATATTAACACATGCTGCTGTTTAAACAGAATTCTTTGTGCGTAAATTCTCTTCCAACTCTTGACTTTTCAGGAGAACGTTTGCCTGATTTATCATCTAGAATGGAATCATTACTGAGTGATAAGGGTATGTCCATCCACGGTTTTTGCAATCATCCCCAAACTAGATCCCACAAAGACTTGCATATTAGAAGATATCTCTGAAATTCTCCTAAGGAAATATGCTTCTGAACTGTCTCATGTCCCCTTCAAACTCTACAACAAATG
>CAHIKZ030005299.1:3552500-3575000 GCA_903632075.3 Acanthosepion pharaonis
TCTTTATATTCATTTAAATGCAAAAACCCTTGAGTAAGATATTTATCTACCTTTTCACCATCAGCTATGCATTAATTGCTAAGATTGTATCACTAAACCATTACTATCTGAAAAAAATTATAACACTCTAAAAATATTTTCTGGCTTTAAATAATCAGCAAAGGATTGACAGCCGTAGAATGAATCATTCAACTTATAGATTGAGTGGCTCTTGCGTCTTTTACATGGTGAGCATTATTGTAAAAATGCTTCCTTTATATATTGAGATTAGTGTAACATCTTTCGCTATAAACCAAACCTTCGTGATTTTTTAAGTGTAATATCGGAAGGAAGAAAGAAACAAAAACGAATATACAGTCTATTTCTATTGGTTGGCCCGAAAGAATTCGTATCCTGAAATTTGTTTTTCTCTTTTCCAATCTCTTGAACAACGCCAAGCGTTATTTCCAGTCTAATTGCGCCATTAATTCTATTAATTAAAATCCTAATTATGAGTTTTAGTTATGTGGCTCATCAAGCTGACTGACGGATGGATTTAACATTAATTTGCACCTGGTTTCCTTAGAAACTCCCCAAAACTTTCTGCTATTTCGCAGTTGCTCTATATTTCATTTATCATGTCGGTAATTTTCTCAATCTAAAAATCGTTTGAAGTTGACCGCATCTCTGTTAGAATCTCCAATCTTGATACCCGCTTATTTTTTATATTTAGGTCTTTAATTATATTAATATTTTCGTATGACCAGAAAAAAAAAGAACGGTTTTGAGAAAAAGAGTTTGTCCAGCACAGGTGGAGATGAATCTCAAAACTGCAGGATATCTACCAACCACCCCACGCGGTCAGATGTGGCACAAGGTTGAAAGAAATGTGGGGTATCCGAGCACGTAGGCTCGGCCAACAATTCCCCATAGACTTCGTATAAATCTCAACCGATAATAAACATAACTGTTCAGTCAATGAATGTCGAATGTTTCCTGTAGGAAAGCGGTTATTAAACCATAACTAATACCAATTTTAGTTGGGTTTTGTATGCGAATCGAGGGTTAAATCTGATAAAATCAGCAATTGTGTTTGTTTTAAAGTCCAACATCTCATTTCTAAATCTTTTGTCGTGGTTTTATCTGGTTTTTAATCTTTTGTCCCAGTTTTTATCTCGTTTTAATGTCTCTTTCCGGCCATTTAAATGCCAACGGTCGTATTGAACTTGAATCCAATATATAATGATAATTATTTCGCTGCTTGATATTAAATCAGTTCATCTCCCTCCGCGTTCGTGACGTTCTCCAAGTCGATACTTGCTGCAAAACTTCCTATTCCTTATTCCCCTACTTGTATACTTATGTTCTTAATTATATTAATATATTTTTTCTTTGGATGTGCCTCAACATATTGAATGACTTTCGCTTCCACAAGAAACTGTTGTAACCTGGGGTAGGTTTCTGAATAGAATAGTTGAATGAAGGTTGGTAATGAACGATAATACTTAGGACACGAACAACATATATGAGATTCTCCAGCGGCGCGTAAATGAAGTAGTCAACTGCTAGAAGCGAGTCAAGTGAATTCTGCAATGTAACTCCAACTGCAGGACAACTACCAACCACCCGACGCTGTCAAATGTGTCACAAGGCCGAATTTAATGTCGGCTATTCGGAGCCCGTAGGCCCAGACAAAACTTCCTCGTAGGCCCCGTATAAAACGGGATCGGGTAGCTGTTTCCTGAGACGAGACTCGTCTGAAGATCCTTTCTGGCCGGAGTCAGAGAGCTTGACCAGCACAGCAGGAGACGAATCTCCAACTGAAGACCAACATACAGTATTTACTACTGTATTTATGTGAATGGAGACATACCCATTACCGTCTGTATGTGTGTTACAACAGAAAACTCTGTCTGAAAATTGCTAGCAACCCACGACTCATTCCCTTTTGCAATTACACAAAGTTCGAAGGCGTTTTGACTCGGTTTGGCATGATGGCCTTCTTCGTAATCTTCAGTGATGCGGTATTACAAGACGATTATTTGATTTAATACAATCATTCATGTCTTACCGTGAAATGAAGGCTGTCCCGAACAGGTACTCTTTCATTTCATTCCATACAAATGCTGGTGTTCCTCAACGCTTTCTCCTTGGTCCTACACTGTTTATCATCATTTACTCCTGTCTCAATAGTAAATCAGGCATTACTGACAAAGTTAACCTGGTGGTTGGTCTGGAAAACGACTAATCTGTTGTTGACTGAGGAAGGAAATGGCTTGTGAATTTTAAGGCATTGTGACGGTTACACACCTGGCCCAGTGTCGGATCCTTTGGTTACGGCGCCAACGGTGACGTCGCTCCTCCTGGTCGCTCCTAAGCGTGCCGCTCCAACCCTTTGGTCAGATGATCACCAGCCTCGCCTTTCCCGACTCGCTTCCAATACCTGGTCACTAAAGCAAATCTCCGGTCTGTCTACCCACGCTGTGTTTAGATCTTAGACAGACGGGACCAGCAGGGATCGGGGCCGATACAAGTTGAGTCCGACGGGGTGGCAAAACACAAATAAAATAAAACTCACGACACCAAACAAAATTGCTGATAAAAGGGTAACAACCTTTTATATCTTAAAGTCGTTACATAAAAACAAAAGTGTTTTCATTTCCCGACCGCTCTGTGGACTATGGCACCAAGCTTCTATCACACAATAATGAAAAATGTCGAATTACCTACTTTCTAGAATC
This sequence comes from Acanthosepion pharaonis, assembly GCA_903632075.3. Lineage (NCBI taxonomy): Eukaryota > Metazoa > Mollusca > Cephalopoda > Sepiida > Sepiidae > Acanthosepion > Acanthosepion pharaonis. The sequence goes on from CAHIKZ030005299.1 coordinate 3,555,221, forward strand.
ATGTATGTATGTCGGAGTGTGGTTCAGTTCGACACTGGGGCTAATTTCTATCGATCATTCGCAGTTGGTTCTTCTCTTCGACGTGAACTGTATTTCTTCTTCTTCGTTTGTTTAGACTGGTAGATTTCTTGTTTTCAACCCAGTGGAAGATTTCTTGCTTCGATTCAGTGGAAGATTTCTTTGCCGATTCAGTGGAAGATTTCTTGCTTCAATTCGGTGGAAGATTTCTTGTCTCAATTCGGTGGAAGATTTTTGTCTTCAACTTGGGCTGGAAGGATTTCTTGTTTCGAGGATTCTTCTGTCGTCCGAGGGTTTTCACGCCCAACCTCGTCCAACTTCAACTCAACCATCAACTTCAACTCAACTTCAGCTCCAACTTCAGCTCCACTTCAGCTCCCCTGATTTCTGCCGACGGGGTCCTGCTTATATTGACGCCGCAACAAACCGGGGTGGGTCGGTCGGCGTCAGGGGTTTCTCGATAATTAAAAGCCGTATTAATTTTGACTTTCCATTATCGTTATTGTTTCACCCCTACTTTCTCACAGTTTTGGGGGCGGCGCATAAATCTCTCATGTCAGGTGATCGCTCTCAACCAATCGTTCCCGATCGAACTTTCTTTCTCTTCTTTTCCGCAGCCCACGTGACCGCCTCGTCCAACAGTTATTGATCGAGGTTTTTTTCCTTCTTCTTCGCGGTCGTGATTGTATTCGACCAATTGTTATTGACCGAACACCCTCTCCCTTTTGTTGGCGGGGTGTGGTTACATCGTGCTGGTTTTAAAAAAACAAAATCCGATTTCGCACCTTTTGCACGTACGCAAAAATGGTCTTGCCCTCTCTCACCTGGACTTTGTCAAACAGCCCGCTGCTAATTAGTCTTGACTTTTTAGAAAGGATCTTTTCCGCCTTCCTGGCGCCCTCCGTGGTCCAAAAACAATTGCTCTTCTTTTTTACCTCTTTGTTTTTCCTGATAGCCGAGAATCTTAATTATCTAGGTCGAAATATCTCTACTTTCTTAATGGGTGTCCAATTCTTAACAGGTCAATTCGTATATCGACCAGTCACTTCCCCAACCCAAAGACACTTTCTCTCTGACTAAAGTAAAATTCATTTCTATTATTCTAATTTAAAAGTTACCTTTCGTTATTTTGATAAAATTTTTACGAAAATGTCGGTCAGCTCATCGACCGATATCTCTCAATTCTATTCTTTCAACAAAATTAAGGTCAGTCAGAGGCTCTGACCGACATCTGGTCCACACCCAGCGGCCTGTTTGATATCATGTCTTTCCTTTCTTTCCCCAGCATTTATTATTCTTTCCTTTCTTCCTTTTTCCTTTCTTTCTTTTTTCCTTGCTTTAGGATCCTACATTCTTAGTGAATTATTTTCAACCCAGTTATTTTCGTTTTAAAGAAAAAAATTAACAACCTGTTTAATAAACTGAATAAGAAAAATTAACTCATATTTCTATGAATATTTCCAATAAATGCAAGGTGCCATAGCATCCAAATCGAAACTCACTATAGAGAAATATCCCTGTCTTCTATCAGCTCCACGAGAGCGCCTTACTGCGCTTTCATAGTCTCACGTTCTCCATTGAACTAATGTGGACCAACTACATTGAATCCATTGCTGCATCTACCGCAAGGAAATTTGGTTCTCTGCCTCGCACCATTTTTTTTTCTCGTCTTGAGACCATCCTTCACATCTACAAATTTACCATTCATTCTTGCATGGAATTGCGATATATGGTCTGGATCCCCCGCTCGTCACCTCGAGGTTCTCGACAAATTTCAACGACCGATATGCAATGTGATCGATCTTGACTTGGGGTCTCGACTCCAGTCACATTCCCACCGAGCTAATGTGGCTTCCCTCTGTCTTTTCTATAAAAATTGTCATGGTATCTACTCTGACGAGATGCTTTCACTGGTATCCCAACTGCATGAAATTAAGCGTGCTACTAGATCAGCACCTCAGTCCCACCTTTTCACTGTCGAAACAGTTAAATGTAACCACCTCTTCTACTCCAACAGTTTTTCCTCTCGCACCTCCCGACAGTGGAACTTCCTTCCACTTATTGCTTCCCTGATAACTATAATATTCAAAAATTTAAATGTAATGTCAATCGACATCTTCCGTTGCCTTGATCCTTGTTCTTCTTTTTATCCTTTCATTCAACCCCCTACCTATGCCCAGTCTTTTCCATTACACTCTCTGTAGCCCCTAGCGTACTAGTGGCACTCCCGCCTTGCTTGGGGCGAATTGCTTAAAACAATTAAATTCTCTCTTTCCTCTGCATATATAACTCTGTGATTAACACCTATAAAATACATTGAGCTCCTGCTTGAGTACCTCGAAACCGTGTAATGGTTAATCAAGCTTGTATAGCTAGAACAATTACGACTGAGTAGTGAGTTCGATCATCACTGGGTGCCCTAATTTTTCGGCCTTGTGCCATATCTAAGCTACGCTTGGAAAATCACTTTAAAATACGTATTGTTTTTCTATCATTGCTAGTATTTTGCTTATCCATTTGCAGTTTAATTTTTTCTAATTCCATCATAGGCACAGTTCTAAATTTGCACATCTCCATTACGATTTTATCTTTGCTGTAAATATATAGATGTAAACAGAGAAGTAAAAAAAATATGATTCAATAAGCATTTGACCACTCAGCTTAGATATAATTTTTAACTGATCGATAACAATCAATACACAGGGGCAAACACGAGAAAACGAATATTGAAAAATTGTAAAAAGAAATTTATTTGGCGGGAGTTTAACCTCCTGTGAAATAAATTCATTTTTTTTCATTTTTATATCAGTCATTTCTGAAAAGGACTTATAAATAATCTATAGTATTTATATTCAGATTTTTTAATTCATTCCATGCAAAACATTTGTAAAATTCAAATCCTTTTAGTAGCCAACGTTTTTAACAAAGCCTTGGCTATTGCTTCTAAAAAGATATAACTTCTTATGATCAAAACTGACTGTAAGAAAGAGCGAAGAGAATGAGTTTTACGACTGGCTTTGAATATCAGTGATAATACAAAAATCCCGTAAGATGTACTAAAAAAAGGCTGTTTCTTTTTAGTTGCTGCTATTGTTCATGGTCCAACAGAATTCACCAAGCTTCCAGGCCGGGCATAGTTATTTTTTTTTATATTTAGTCAACGTACGGTGTAAGTTGCTTTTGTCATGCGCGACAGCTAACGCACCTAAAGGTTCTTATTGAATTACTGAAACGAGAAAAGAAATCAGATAAAAACCACGGAGAACGATTGAATCGGGAGAAGCCCCATTTTTGTTTCGTATTCATGAGCACTTACGGTTTTATACCGTTGTCGGGGTGTCAATGCATCGCCACAGTCTTTTTAAAATAGAGGCACGGTTCGTTTTCTTTGTTATTTTACCAGAATAAGAATGATCTTGGCATAGTACGATGCACACCATATGCCCTCGAGAAAAGAAGGTTACGATAAACGAAGAAAGAAAATTATAAAAAAAAAAAACACACACACACAAATAGAACAGGTGGAGAAAGAAAATGGAAGACATTTTCCACTTATCTATCATAAAAGTGTATTTTGATACACAAAATCTCTGTAAGGGCATATACATAAGTTTCGTTTTATTTCTTTTTTGCTTTCTGTACGTGTGGTAAGAAATATATATATATATATATATATATATATATATATATATATATATATATATATATATATATGATTATGTTGAGTTTAATGCACAAAGTAGTTTATTTCGGGGACATTTACCATTATGACCACGAAGAAAGCGGAAGTGGGAGGCGATAATATTATATTCAAAACCGACGCGGTCGTATATTTCACGCACATGCGCGCGCAGACATTCATACTCTCCCATGCACGACTATATATATATATATATATATATATATATATATATATATAGATATAGATATAGATATAGATATAGATAGAGAGAGAGAGAGAGAGAGAGACGTAATAACGATTCCGCCCTATAATTATAGAATTCTATAAAACTTTTAGCATTCTTCAAATTATGTACTTTTTTGTTACAATGATGGTCACCCTGTACAAGCTGTAAGAGCCACTCAATGTAGAGGCTGCCCTGGTCATGACGACAATTTACATCCGCGTGATGGGTAAGACGATAAAATACGTCCAAAAAAAGCAAGGCCTCTGACCAGGAGGCTTTTGAAGAGCGTGGAACCACTTCTTAATTGATAGTGTTTCCAGGACCATCTATATATATATATATATATATATATATATATAATATATATATATATAAATACAATTAATGAGATCCAAACCATTTATCTCATACATATGATCATTTCCTCAATGGGAAATTAATTTTTCCCTGGACGTATCAAATCAAATACATTTACTAAAATGAATAAAATCCCACGTTTCTTCACTGGAAATTTTAAAGGCAAAGGAAAGAATGAAGGAAAAAAAGAAAAAGAAAAAAAGGAAAGAATAAAAGCAGAGGGAGGAAGAATTGACCTATAAATAGATAAATAAATAAACGTTTAATAAAATAAAAAATTAATTGCAATAAAAATTCTAATTTTTTCAAATTGTTATTCAAAATAAATGCTACCACTTATATTATAAAGATAATTTCTTAGTAGTTTGTTTTTAATCATTTCCCACGAAGCAAGGCAATAAAGCCATTAAGAAACCAAGGTATACTGTGTAGGAGTATGAAAAAGAGAAAATATTATTAAGGAGCGAGAACGATAAAAGAAAAATAAATGTTTTAAGGCAGAAGATAAAGGTTTAAAAGTTTTGAAGATCACACTTGACTGAAAAGCAAGAAGCCGAAAGAGATATTCACAAACGAAACACACGGGAGAAGTAAATGATAGCACATTACTTATAATATATATAAAAGACTGATAGCAAATTAATTGTGTAGCGATGCAGCTGACGTGTTGTTTTACTGATATAAGAGGAGACACACAAACAGATTTTAGGCGTGCGCAAATTTTTAAACAGAGATTTTTTTTATTTTTAAGAGTTGAACAGGAAAAATCTTCTATTGTATACGCAACAGACTTTATGATGAAGTAGAAAATGCATGCTTGCATGATGTTCCGAATAACCGGGGAGTCAAGCGAATTGAATGAATATTTTCCTACGGTTTATCAATCATATGTGGCTTATTTAAAGCTAAAACCTATTTAGATTTTAACAATAATTCTTTAGTCGTCGAGTGAATATTGCATAAACAATTTTTTGGGACTAACAAATATTTTACCAGCTATAAGTCTATCTATCGATCTATTTTCATTCTGCCCCAGTTAAGAGAAATTTACTGGACGTACTGTGGAGTAATGGGTAACGGCTCGGATTGGGGAATCGAAGAGCCGAGTTCGAATTCCATTCAAATCCATTACATTCACTTACGTATGTATTACGCACTATTAACCTCGGGAAAGGTATGAATCCTCTTCTTATCCCCCACCCACTATGGGTAAATAAAAACCGGGTTCTATAGTCTTGGATGTTAATTGGTCTACCGCAGAAAGAAATGGCAACCTACTGCGAGAAAAAAAAATCTGCCTCGAAAATATATATGATTTCCTAACTGACTGACTGTATATTTAATTAAAAAAAAGAAACTATCAAGAACGATTCAAATGCATCTCAACATAAAACTCAGATTTATAGCAGACCAAGTCACAGAAGTCATTTTCTTGTACGAATCAATTTTCGCTATGTGTGTGGTGAGGTTGTCTGGGTAGTGAGGTTTCTTCCCTGTAATATTATTGTTTTGAAACCACACGATATATATATATATATATATATATATATATATATATATATATATATATATATATATATATATATATATATATATATATATATATATATACGAGGGTCATTCAATAAATAAGGTGAATTTTTCGGTATAAGGACTTCTAATACAGATAGAAGCTTACTATTTTTAATTTTTTGTTTTACTTCTTTTTCACATGGATTTAATTTCTTTTGCAGATAAAAAAAAAAGACTTTGAGAGTTTTGGCGATTAACAAAGATGGCCGACCAAGAAGCATGCTCCAGGGGATTGAACAGCGGTCAGTTATCAAGTTTTTGGTTGCTGAAGGGTGCCAACCAGTTGAAATTCATAGGAGAATGTCAAATGGGTATGGTGCCACATGTTTCAGCCAAAAAATGTCTACAAGTGTGCTAAATTGTTTAAAGAAGGACGGAGCAGTGTTGAGGATAAAGACAGGCCTGGAAGGCCTACAGAAGTGAGGTCTCCTGAGGTGATCGAATCAGTCAATGACCTCATTCAGTCTGACAGAAGAACTACTGTGAACTGCCGAGGCAGGTCGAGAAAGACATGAAGAACAAACGCAGTGGTCATCAGTCAGAAGGAGTCATTTTGCATCATGACAACGCAAGGCCTCACACAGCAGCCCAAACGGTGCAGACCATCAACGAGCTGGGCTGGGAACTGCTCCCTCATCCCCCTTACAGCCCAGACCTTGCCCCTTCAGACTTTCACCTGTTTGGTCCCTTGAAAGCGTTCAGGAGAAGCACGAAGTTTAAAAGTGACGATGAAGTCAAAAGTGTTGTGAGCAACTGGCTGAGACATCACTCCAAAGATTTTTACGCTGGGGGAATACGGAAGCTTGTGCACAGATTGGAAAGTGTATAACAGTGCTGGGAGACTACGTTAAAAAAAAGTAATCTTCTATCTGTATTAGAAGTCCTTATACCGAAAAATTCAACTTATCTATTGAATGACCCTAGTATATATATATATATATATATATATATATATATATATATATAATGTGTGTGTGTGTGTGTGTGTGTGTGTAATTGTTGTTGTAAAAATCATAGAATTATATATATTTATATATATATATATATATATATATATATATATATATATATATATATATATAAAAATATTTAAAATTATTTTAAATGAAAAATTTGGTAAAGTGAATTGTTAGGTCCAAAGGGGATAAATCCTGGGAGCTCAATAAAAGAACAGAGGAATAAATTTAAAGTACTCATGTTGTAAATATAATAATATATATATATATATATATATATATATATATATATATATATATATATATATATATATATATATATAATAAAAACATATATTACGATAACCATTACTATTTTTCATTAAATATTAGCTCTGTATTCACATTAAGAGCTCTAAAAGATTTTCATCCTCCATTTGACTTTTAAATAATTCATTTTAGACGAATGTAATTAACTTAAAATTATATATATATCAATTTAGTGAAATTTAATTGGGTTCGATTGTCGGTAGAAAATGTCGGTTAACTGATGTGTCCCCAAAAAGGAAGAAACCGTCGTCCAGTACTTTCTGTACTCTATTGGGAATTCTTGTAAAAGACTCGATGAAAATTCATGTGAAATTATTACAACCTCCAAATCGTTATATTACTTATAAACCTATGCTTGATCCAGGTTTAATGCTCTGGATTGAGCGGCTTGGGGAAAGAAGACGTTATCCTCGCGGCCGGTTCCGGTTGGTTATATATATATCTGTATTAGTATCACCACCGGAATTAAGCAGATAGCTACTCTATATTAAGTCTAGTTGTTTTTTCGTCACTGAGGCCCCACTGGCCCAATGTATGAGGTAATGGTCAGTGTTCGATTGCACCAGTGGATGCACGAAGTTCTGATAAGTCCCAAAAGGGAAGAAACAGTCGTCTAGTGCTATCTGTATTCTTCTGGGGATTCTAAACCGTTGAATTATTACGTTATATATATATATATATATATATATATATATATATATATATATATATATATATATATATATATATATAAACAGGGATATGTTGTAGTGGTTCCAATAGAGAAAAAGTATGTATATTAAAAAAGAACCATTCCTTGGGAAAACGTTTTTTGGTTGTTAATGTGGATTTATTGAGAAAAAAAATATTATACTTTGTTTTACATAATTCGGACGACACGTGTTTCTTTCTGGTCTCAACCGTCTTCAGGTGGTGGAGAAAGTGGAATTTTTCATTATTAAGAATAATTAATTTTTATTCATGTTCAATATGGAATATAGAAAATATGAGTTATTCTATTTTACTATCTTGTGAAAGTGCAATAATTTTATTTAGAAATATATATATATATATATATATATATATATATATATATATATATATCATATATTATATATATATATCTAATTTTATAGTAATCCTTTCTAGTTCTCTAATCAGTTACTCGGTGTTAAGAAGAAATAAATAAAATAAGATAAATTAAAATTTAAAAATAATTATTAAAGTGCGCGTTCACGTGTGCTTTTAAAAATCACAACCACAATGATATGAGTTACAATAAATTTAAGAAACTCAATTGAGAACATCTTGGAGGAAATCGAAAGTAATTGGGTAGGAAAAAATACAGCGGTTTCCTTGGTGGATTTCGTCTCAGCACCAAGAGACTGGTTAGAGAACTAGAAAGAATTATTATAAGAATAACCATAAAATGTATATTATTTAATGAAAGATGTTTGAATGAAGATATGATATATAGCCTTTTGACTATATATATATATATATATATATATATATATATATATATATATATATACACACACACCTTTTTCAACATATATATATATATATATATATATATATATATATATATATATAACAAAATAAATGGATTTTAAATTCATATAGACAAACCAAAATGAAAAAAAAAAAAAAGTGTGGAAGTGTGTGAAAAAAATCCCGTCGACTGCAATTAACTATTTTCTTTCAAAGCTTTTCGTCCAGACTTCCTAATAAAGATCTAAACAGAATCTCTCTTATTCTCATGACTCTCCTTTCTCTCTCTCTCCCCTTTCTCTTCCCCCTAAAAAAAACCTTATTTCAAAATCTCAACTTCCCTCTTATTTTTAAAACTCTTCAAATTTATTTTCTCTCTCTCTCTCTTTCTCTCTCTCTCTCTCTTCCACTCCTTTTCTTTTGTTTTCCTTTTCTTTTTTTGCTTGTGCAAGGTTAAATTTAAAATTCATTTATTGTTTAAAAATTTGGGGTACATCCCATGAAATAAACATTCTTATGGATTCCCTTTGATTGTACTTTTCAAAATTATATGGTTTAGGCTGAACACTTTTTTTTATATTTCCTTTACAAAATACCTAGTAATTAAAATGTTATATATATATATTATTTTATATATATATATGATATATATATATATATATATATATATATATATATATATATATATATATATTGCAAGAATAATACAAATTATTTCCTAAAGGCATTATGAAAATTAAAAATTAAGAGATGATAACACTTACAGAACAGACTAACTCGGTTTCAAAATGTTCCCAAGCTCATCAGGGTCGACTGGGAACAAAATTTAACAATTATTGCAATATATTGGAAAAGATTACAGTAAACAACCTACATACAATTAAAACTTTAAAAAATACAAAAATGATTAATGGTATGAGTGGAAAATATATATATATATATATTTCAAATTTTTTGAATATGAACAGCACAAAGGGAAAAAATATAACGAGGAATGTGAGGGGAATGTATGAAAGACACTAGAGTCTAATAACGTGAAGCCCAAAGGAACAGTTTTATATATATATATATATATATATATATATATATATATATATATATATATATTCCAAAGAATATTAATGAAAAAGGTCGTCAGCGTGTTAAATAGAAATTAATATGATAATAAAGATGAAGACAGCAGACCGAATAATGTAAATAACGCAAATTGTTACGTTTAGATTAATGTGAAATAATAGGTGATTAAATAATTATATACATGTGTATTTGCATGTGTGTGAATAAACTCAGTCATTTTGCAAGACAAAATGACAATCCAACTAAATATAAATAGTGAGGTTCCTTCTGAATTGTTTTCTACCAATTGCCTAATCAGATTACGTCATAGGTCTTGAGGATAGTAACAAAAATAGAGAATATGTTGTAAGATGTATAGATGGATTTATGAATACCGCAGTTTCGGCAAGCATATAAGCCTAATAAGATCAGAGAAAACATCACCGAATTCCACATAGAAATCAAGAATAGATGCTAGTCTTTGTAGATTAGCGAAAATAACATTGAATACGAGAATAATAAATTGACAAACATAAATAAAGAAACAGCAGAGAGAATCGAGAAAACAAGCGAAAAAAAGTAATCACACATGCAAAATACTATAAGTCAGCTTTCGAACCGATGAAATATAGATATAATAAGTAACAGAGAGAATAAAAAAAAAGCCTCTTTCAGAATTACTTACACTTATCAACAAAATTGAGCAAAGCAAAAAAAAAATCAAGAACATGAGAAAAACGCAGACGGAAAACGCAAGTGATTGAAACCTCTTGCATATTTAACCAACATGTGTAATATTTGACTCACCTTAGATGATCCCATAACTGATTTACATTCAATTTTCATCAGAGAACACTGTTCCGAAAATGAGATATACTTTCCAAGCCGCTAACTTTCCCAATCAGTGGCAGATAGGAAGATGATTCGACAGCATTATAAAGATTAGGAAAAAGAACTCGGAGAACAATTGAGGATGACCGGTGATATTATAAGGTCTACCTGGGGTGATAATAAATCTAACGAGAATGCAGAACCTTAAACCTGGACACATCGGCAGTCAAAGCAAGAAGATGACACAATTGAAATGTATACACCGGAATCTTATTAAATTTCGCGACAAGATATTGAGTTGGTGCATAATTATCAGGCGTTTTTAAAACAATATTTATTATGAAAAAAGAAACATAACAATTCAACAATAACATTTTTAAATGATTTTTCCAGATCGTATTTTGAGAAGCCGAAAATAAAATAATATTTTTATTAAAAAAAGTAAACAAAACAGCAATTTTTATCAACAAGTAAATCGCCTGCAAAAACGCCTGATAATTATGCACCAACACATTAATAATAAGCAAGAATAATATCCTAGAATCTATTCCCCGAAAATAAAATCATTACTTTAAAATAATCCCAACAGATTTTAAGGATATTCCCGAGTTTACAATCGATATAATGTTTATGCTTCAAAATGTGAAGTTTCGAGAAACATCAGGCAAAGATGGCAAAGTAACAGACCTTTTGAGGGATGTAAGAACAAAATTACATACTTATTTTTTACTACAGATCTATACATATCTATTATATGGAAAATAATGATACACGGAAAATTTCAGTAGCGGACTGGTGAAATATGTAATGCACGCCTGGAAATATTTGATGGTTTGAATCGAATTTAAATTCAACAAGTAATTTGTTTCTAAGAAAACTTCCTTTGTGATGACTGCAATATCAACTTGGCTCACAGCAGATGATACCAAAATAGACTTTGCACTCAAAGAGCGTCAGACAAGTCATGTACTTCAGCGAGATGTACTTAAAGGTGAACTCCGTTGTAAATGCGTGCCTTCAATTTATGATAGCGGCTCTTACCGAAGATACAAACAGGTTAGGATGTGCACACGTGGAATGACCATATTGTAGGTTGGTATGTCAGTGCTCCACCCTAGAGGTAAGAGGTAGCAAGTCCATTACATCTTTGTGAGAATATATCTTATGAGACAGCAATACACAATTAATCGCCGATATTAATTTACGAATAAAGAATAGATTTTAAGTATGAGAAATTTAGTCTCGAGTTCTTTGCAGAATTATAATAATGCTCCAGCCGATGTTAAATTGAGTACCATGAAAGTGTTGAGACCACGAACACTCATGGTCAAAATACCGTCCAGCGTCAGTTTGATCAGGTTGGAGGTCCTGGCGGACATTGTCCCTGCAGCGAGGTAATCTCCATCTTGCAGATGGCGTATCGAATTGGTAAATGACTGTGAAGAGAGTGAGTGAGAGAGAGAGAGAGCATACTGCTTGTCTGTCCGGTTCCACGGTGAAGCACCTCGTTGTACACAAGATCTGACCAGTGGACACTCTCAACGGTTCAGAATAATCATATTACAGTAGTATTGCTATTTTCTAAAACAACAAGATCTAGGAAAAAATTGTCCTGTCAAAACACTGAAGTCTATATTCATAATATTGCAAAACGTATTTAATGGCTGACTACACATTTTCGAGTTCCGCGTCTGGTCGACAGGCTAGCAAATCGCTGTTGCAAACATTTACTCAGACACTCGTGCATGTTCAAAACCCACCGTACCCACCAATGGCTTATACCGCCACGGACCGCAGTAAGATTGTCTGAGTGTTCTACAGTTTGAAAAAGGCCAGTATACTCAAACTCTCAACCACGATATCTACTGAATTCGTGCTAGAACAACTATCGACGGCTTCTGAACGGTTTTGTCTACTAAATTTCACTCATATGGTATGGTTTTCATAAACTTAGAGTCAACCTATGACCCTTCTCTAGGCCAATAAGCCTGAAAATGCAGAAATGGTGAGATTCGAATCCGACTCCCATGGTCGGAATGTTAACATTCTAACTACCTGGCTACGTAGTTACAAACGTGATAACAGGAAATATTCTCTGGAATCATCTGGTGCAGAAAACAATTGGGTTCAGTAAATATTTAAATTCAGTAAATAATAGAGAGATATTGAAGGGAATATTAAATGTCCTCGGATTATCTCATCATTGCTAAATGTAATAAAATCACGTCAAATCATAACGTTACTCACACTCATATCTGTACCGAGTGGAATCTAATTCCAAATGCATTCTTTATCTGGAAAATGAGCCTGAACTCGAGAAATGTACGAAAATGTTTGTCAGCTGATTGATTAGTTTACACTAAGCCGTAATTTGTTGAAGAGTTCGGGCTGGCTGAAAGCCCGCTTTCAATGATAATTAACGGCAGAAAAAAACGAAAACAAAACAAACAAAAAACAATGTGGGATGCAATTTAAAAGGTCAAGAATATATTCTACAGTTGAGTAGGGGTCAAATGACATTTATTTGATAAATTTGCTATTCCTAAGGGAATCTGAAAAATGTAAAACATAAAATAAAGACATTTAAATAAAAGTAAATCGTGAAAAACAGACTGAAGAATTAGATATATAAATAAAATTATAAATGAATTAAGCAAAATCAAAAGCCATATATAGCAAAAGGATACTTGTTTTTACTGATTTTTTTTTACTCTGTACAATACTGTTATATAGGAATGAAGTGTCTCGCTGTCGACATTTGAGTTTGAACATAGATTGACTGTGAGCAAACACAGACGATCCCATTATTGAATTAATTGGACAGATTTGTCTATATTTCTGAGAGGAAGTATTATGTATACTATTTACATTATTCGGACTATTGTCCTCGTCTTTATCGCCATATTTATCACAACTTTTCGGCCGTTGTACGCTCAGGCCTTCTTCTGGTGGTTGAAATGTCGAACTGAACCCTTTATTTCGCTCACCGGGGTAGACTGTTCTGTTAGACAATGCACGTGGAACAGTCTACCTCAGTGAGCGAAATAAAGGGTTCAGTTCGACATTCTAACCACCTGAAAAAGGCCTGAGCATACAACGGCCGAAACGTTGTGATAAATATAGCGACAAAGATGAGGACAATAGTTCGAATAATGTAAATAGTGTAAGTGGATAGAGTTGATAATTCCAAGATCCAGCAGTGTCCTTCTTAATACCATATCCCTTCAGGACGTTTACGATCATGTTCCTCCAAATATATATTTTTTATTATCTGTGAACTTGTATGCATTCTTTGGGAAGATACGTGTCTTCTCCATTGTTTGGGATTTAAAATGTTTCTTCATTTAGGCTGCAAAACAAACAAGGCTAGATAGCTTAGTCTACCCTATTATCTAAAACATAACTGAGAGTAGGCGGGAAGAGACAGATTCATGCATTCCCTAAGGACATTTGTACAACAAGGAACGCAACAGTTTATCCCGGAATTAAATTCGGTTCGCCGATTCCATATCTGCTACATTATCCACACATCGTTAGCAGACGTCGTTATTGATATGAGCTACGTCTACACTCTATGATGATCTACCTTTTGAATATCCTACTGAACATCATCTCTCATTTTTTACTTTTATAGTTGTGTTATTTGGTTGGCTAACGTATAAACAGATACCGTGGACATTAAATAGCTTAACTAGAATAGTTTCGGAATTGGTAATTTGGTAATAAATATAATAATTCATTGAAGCAGTTGAGATTACAGATTCGTTGTTACCGCCATGATGTTGTTGATGGTGTCATGACACAGGGATTTAAAAATCTAAATTTTCCATTTCAGTTTGATAGTAAATACGGTTAAAAATGATGTTTGATTTATTTCTTAACCTATAAACCATGGGAACAGAAATGGATGGATTATTTCTCTGAGTATCTTTGCGTAAAAATAAACGGAACTTGTACAATGAAATTTCTAACCAGACTTGCCATTTTTTGTCCTAAAACACTGACCACGACACAACATGTCCAACTATTTCTACACTATAAAGTTTAAAAGAATAAGTTAGATTAGTAACGAAATACTTCAGATAGGGATAAAATAGAAATTGTTTTATGCTAAGTCAATCTTCCAATGTTCTTAAATAATATATACCATGAAATCATCAATGGCTATTTCAGCAGGGTAATTAGGAGTTGACCGGGTAGTACAGAAAAAAACGTACAAACAATAACTGAGCAGTACTAAAAAAATCACTTGCCACAGTCTCGAAATGTTCGTCTGAAGTGTTTTAAAAAAAGTGCAGTATATTAGATCGACAAAGGTTTCCTCATTGTTCTTTATATATATATATATATATATATATATATATATATATATAAATTGCTACGTTTAGAGTAATATTAAACAATAAGTGATTAAATAATTATATACATGTGTATTTGCATGTGTGTGAATAAACTCAGTCATTTTGAAAGTCATAATGAAAATCCAACTAAATATATATAGTGAGGTTCTTTCTGAACTGTTTTCTACCAATTGCCTAATCAGGTTACGTCATAGGTCTTCAGGATAGCAACAAAAATAGAGAATACGTTTACGATCATGTTCCTCCAAATATATTTTTTAAATTATTATCTGTGAACTTGTATGCATTTTTGGGGAAGATACGTGTCTTTTCCAAGAAAATTGTTGATCAGGAACAGTCTACCTCCGGAGATTAAATGAAGCGTTCATTTCAAATTTCCCTGGATATTACTCGGATTAAAAGATATCTGAAGAAGGTGAGATGCTATAACGCCCGAAACGTTCTAATCACAACAAAGATGGAAACATTACTTTCAATGTAAATAATATTGATAATTCCCATTTTTTTTAACCGGAATAACAATCACTAACGCTAATGGTAAATACGCAACTATATAAATGGAAAAGAAACCCGAGGAAACCATATGACTATTATATATTTTTCTTTGTGTAATATTAAGGTTTCGTCTTTATGTTCATTTATATTATGACAATAAAACCTGTTACAATGAACGCAACATAGAACAGAAGAAAATATAACCAGCGAAGAAAATATACATCAATGTATAATTATTACAATTCATCATCTAAAACTCAGATAGGAATTATGTAAAACTAACGACCTCGCCATAAAAAAGCACTATGAAGCAAATCAAAATTTAAAACATGAAAAGTTTTTAGAATTTAAAACACGATATACATAAATGTTCACCGTTTTATATACTGACTCGTTAAAACCCAGAGTTCAGTGTTGCTTAAATCTGACACAAGGAAGAAAACATGGGGTTTCCAGTGAGTATCGAACTCTCTACACGGTCTTATTTGTGTAAGCGACACCAGCTTGCTAACCATTACAGCACGTAGAGGATTACAACAGAAATTTCAATGGTACGGAGTAAGTTTCACCTAGAAAAAAATGTGAAACGAACGCTCGAAAGGATGCTTCCTTGATCAAATATAATACTGACCACTTCAATTCGATAGTGAACCATTATTTATCCTACATATCTTCTTGATACGCAAGCTTGGCTCGCTTCAAATACGGCCTTACAACATCTCCATTCCTTAACATTTTAACTTGAGTGGCGCTTCTATTAAGTGAAGAAAACTTAAGAAAAATATCCGTATAGTTTTTTTGTTTATTATTTAGCAGAAAAAGCATCACATGAGAAAATATCATTATACAACGATTAAATATATCCACTTTTCTTCGAATAAACATCTAAGGAGAAGTGGAGGATAAGAGCGAAATGTTTGTGAGTCTATAGTTTGAAACCTATGTGAGGATGAGAATAATATTTCGAAGAAAGAAGTGTACTATAAAAGAAAAAAAGAAAATACATCGATATGTAAAAAAACAAAAAAACACTTCAGACGAACATTTTGAGACAAATGACTGTTTCCTCGATGCAATAATCGAGTCTCGTTCCCACTTTAAGAAGATTGATTCTTCAAAATCATTCGAGTCAAAGTTTGTCCTGCTTTGACCTTCCTCTGTACTGAACTATCATATCTGATGACAAGTGAGAAGAAAATGGAGTGAACAGTCGTACTGAGATTCATTATTAGTCGAAAATATTTTACACAAAACCAAACATACGATCGTTATCGGAAACGCAAACGTCAATATTTAATCATACCTAACGGCGATATCAAGATAAGATTGAGATAAAATATTTATCGCATAATATTAGAAAAACAAACTTTCAAATGTTCTCAGAAACTTATAAATGTGAGTGTGAGCGCATGTATATATATATATATATATATATATATATATATATATATATATATATATATATATTTATCGAATACATGTGTTTGTCCCTATATGTGTGTAATATATATATATATATATATATATATATATATATATATATATATATATATATATATATATATATATATATTTACACGTTATTTTTAATGAATAACCATATTTGAGAAGACGTTCCGTTTATTCCAAACAGTATTATCTTTCGTATACTGGCTTGAACACTGTAGTCAGTTTATTTAAATCGGAGGAATATATATATATATATATATATATATATATATATATATATATATATATATATATATATATTTATTTGTTTATATATATATATATATATATATATATATATATATATATATATATATATATATATATATATATATATATATATATATATAAAGGACAATGAGGAAACCTTTATCGATCTAATATGCTGCACTTTTATTAAAGCTTTATCAGAGAATTAGATATGTAGGAAATACACAAAGTCTGGCATTTTTATTACAGTGTTATTTGATTTTCATTGGTAAAATCGGCTTCACGTGCATTTGACTTGTTAAGGAGCGTTAGTATAATTCATGGTCTTCCGGCTTTCTAAATAATTATTTTAGCGCTGCTTATCAAGTCAAATGCACTTGAAGCTTGCTTAACGAATCATCATCAGACAGCCCAAAAATACAAATTCCAGAATTTCTTTTTTTTTTTCTCCATATCTCATTCTCTGATGAAACTTTAACAAAATTGTAACATTTTAGATTGATAAACGTTCGTTATCTTTTTCTTTATCATACTATCCTGTCGGATTGATCCCGATCAATATTTCATTTTTTTCTGATCCTAATTCACACGCGCGCACGCATATATATATGTATATATATATATATATATATATATATATATATATATATATATATATATATACGAAACCGTCATTTACGTTGACGTGCCTTATCCGATCGGCCACAAAGGAGCGTTCGGTAGACAAGGTCGAATTTACTGCTTATAAACTTCAATCTTCCATGAATCTCGTACATTCATAACTGCTCTGGCGTATCAAATGTAAACAAATGACGTCATATATTAAGAAAGTGTCAGTGTGTGTGTATGTGTATGTGTGTGTCTGTGTCTGTGTGTGCGTGTGTGTCTACGTGTATATTTCCAATCCAATGCTATTAAAATTAGCATGTTTTTGTGAAGGAGGTCTCTTTTATTTTTGAATGTCTTGACATAAAAATATTCTACTAGCGAAACTTCTTTTTTTTTCTCTTCCTCTTCTTGCTGTGTTCCTTTCCGCCCGTTGATTACCATGGATCACCTCAATATCCTGTCCTTTGTCGTTCTTTTATCTTTTGATATCTCCCCTAAAACGTAAATCTGTTTCCGTTATTTTCCTCTGTACGTCTTCACTGTAATCGGTCATGTGAGTATCAAATTTTCTAATCCTTTTTCCCTCATAACGTGCCTTATAAGTCCCAACTGTCTCTTCTTGAAGTTAGATATAAATATACACATTGTTTTCATTTTACCCATCGTAACCTCAGTATCTGTTGCGTCAAGTCACTTGCTCATCTGTGAGGAGATTGGCCAGCATTCGCTGTCATATTTTATTTCTAATAAAAACTTCCTGTTTCTTAATACTTTGCTTAGTTTCTAGTCGATATTTTTCGCTTTAGACATCAGTGCAACAATTTATGTCCTCTATTAAAACGCTTTCTAGTTAGCTAAGTTTTTTTTTTTGTTTGTTTGTTAGCTTATTTTTAAAAGCCCAAAGAATTCGATAATGCTGCTATGACGCAACGAGATTTCGGGAGTGAAATATAATGAAAAGACTTTCGAAGGAACTGGAAACTCAATCCTAAACAGTGAACAAGGGATAAACCCTCGGGTTCAAATAAGCGGGGAGGAGTGTGAACCGAACGATAGGCGACCCTCTCTACTCCTTTTGTAGTTCCATTATTATATGTTTTTTTGTTTTATTTTATGATTGTAAGTTTTTTTAATTTATTTACTTTTTATTTTTGCTTTTCTTGAATGAGACATTGAAATGCACGTCTAAGAGGATGAGAAACTGTAATCTTAGCATTTTAAAAATACAACAACCCCCTGAATGTAATGTTCCACCAGATTTATAGCCATTTTGATCGTGGTCGAAGCTGAAAATATGATATTACTGGCAGATTAGTTAGAAACATTTAAACAATGTCTTTTGCATTTGTTACTAACATAAATACAAAAAGCAAACCCCACCTTCTAAAGTGTCCTGGTTATGACGATAAACTACATCTGTCCGATAGGCCTTTAGTCAGGAGGTTTTGAAGACGGTGGAACCATCTATTAATTATTGTTGTTTCCAGGCCCCGGGTCGCGTTAGGGGTAAATTTTCAACCCCCAAATTTGGAACAAAACACCATGAAAGTATAAAATAGATTTTTATAGTAAAAATACCGGCAATATATTTTTGAAATAAAATTAGTAGCAATACCTTTTGTTAAAAGAAATATTACTAATAATACATTTCATTCAATACAAAAAAACACCCTCTTTAATAAAAACACCCTCATTACAAAAAACGCAAATGAAACCTCATCTACAAAGTGATTTCTTACAAAGAATATATATTTAACTTTTACAAAACTTTCCTAAAAATCTTGTCGATATTAAATACCTTATTTGGGTTGATATGCCGTAAAACAAAATAAAACAAACTAATCCAAATTATCTCCTCAAACAATCCCTTTGAAGAAAAGGTGGTGTTAATGTTTTTGCGCAGATGGTAAAAACTTTGAGACCTGACAACCGTTTTATCGTTGGTAAAGAAAAATAACGTAATGTCCAGCCACCGGTTGAACAGTGGTAGAGAAAAATGACTTAATGCTCACCTACCGGTTGAACGGTGGGTAAACACTTGTAACTAATTTTATATGTACCGTGAAATATTATATACCAATTATTTGCGAATTTTGATTCAGGAGCTCAGGTAGATGGGTGAAAATTGTTAAGGTAC
>CAHIKZ030005299.1:3577500-3587500 GCA_903632075.3 Acanthosepion pharaonis
CTGCATTAACACCAAAGGCAGATAGTGTTTTGTCGTTATGGTAATATTTCATGAATTGTTTTGCCAACTTCCATTAGATCACTAGCGTTCCAGCGACAAAATTCTTCACAGTGTGTGGGCTGTACTTACCAAGATAATTTTGTGTATTTCTCTTAAGCTGGAATTTCCACGGATTTTTTTCAATCTTTTGTTGCGTGCCTTTCTTCATCATTCGAAGTGAATCTACTACGATTATCACTATACTTGTTTTCAATTTCTACATTTTTTCTCTATTTCGATTTCCATGTTTTTATACTGTCAATAGTTTTTCAAATGCCATGGTTGCTATGTTACAGTCCGCTGGCCAAGTCATATCAATTAGTTGACAACTTTTTCTTTTCGGTTTTTGACAGTAATATCCATCCTATCTACTTCAATCTTCCTGTCTGTAAAGATGGTGTAATCCCATAGACTTGTGATGTCTTCTATTTCTGTAACCGGTGCTGGGTGATGTTCATACCAGAGTTTATTAACATCTTTTCCAACGTGTTAGCACATTGTACATTATAAGTATTGTCCCAGTCTATCGTGGCGTCTATTATATTTGGCGCAAGTACAGAACATCCTAAGATTAGATGGTTTACGGTTTCCTGATATTTGTTACAGAACCTGCATGATAGATCCACATTATTATGTATGATACCTACCGGAAGGTTTCTAGGGAAGACTCTAGTCTTGCGCTGCAAGAATAAAGCCTTTCGTTGCAGCCTTTAATCCAGATGCTCGTATCCATCGATGAGTGTTAAATTTATCAACATCGGCTTTGTTAGCACCTTTTTGATATTGGCCATTTTGTCTTCGTAGCATTGTCTCATCTGTTCAAGAGCTTTAGCTTTGGCTTTCTTTTTCATAGTTTTTTGCATCAAGAGTTCATTATTGGGTTCTCTTTTGATTTTATACATATTCTACTAAATGCAAATCACATTTGTATTCACAACCTTCTTTCATTTATAAATATTTTTTTCTTTCTGTTTTCGTGTTGTTTGACTAATTTTATCACCCAGTCCTCTGTTGTTTCCATGTAAAATAATAATATGACAATTCTATCTGAATAAGACTTAATTCACCTTCTTTACGGGTTATGTATAGACGATCAGCATCAGCCATTTTGATGATGCATATCATGCTTAGAAAGAATCTTTCCTGTCGTAGAATCCATTTGTCTGATATCATTTGGAGCCCAGTTCAATATGATGAAACTATATTGAACCACTTGGAAGGCAAGGCTATTAATGGCTATAATTCGTTTCTGAAAATTCAGTTCATTTCTTAATATCAGTCGCACCCTTCTATGGTACTGTTTACACATTATTTTCTTTCTTTTTTATAAGTACCTCATCTACCCTGAGGTACTTATAAGCTTCTTCTTGCTCTAAATCTTTGATTGTCACTGCAGAGTCTAAATTCATAGAGGAGGATTGTTGTAGTGATTCTCGTAATATTGTGGCTTTAGCACATCTTTCCAATCCGCATTCCATTTCATCAGTGAAAAATCTTACCGTTTTCAGAAGGTCCTACTGCTCATTGACATTACCAGCATGCAACATTGAGTCATCCATGTAAAATAGATGGCTTTTTTTTAGATATCTTATAGCCAAATTCCGTCCTGTTAAGTACACTGATTAAAGCTATTATGGATTAAAAAAAAACAGTAAGAGAGACAACGATTCACCTTGAAGTATCCCTGTGTTGATGTTTATTTCACCAGACTGATAGACTCCAATTTTATGATTTAGGTGGAGTGTTGTTTTCCATATCGACATATTTGTTTGATGAAATTGATGACGAGGGGTGATACCTTGTATATATTTAAAGACTTTAAGACCCAGGAATGAGATACACTATCAAGTGCCTTACTATATTCTATCCAGGCATTACTGAGGTTTTATTTGCATTGAATTAGTTTTCCAAGATCATCTTATTAATTAATGATTGGTTTTTACATCCACAAGAACCACAAGAATTTTTATCTATTCCTTGAGATTTCCCATATTTTTCCCCAAAATGTATAACATCTTTCATTGTTGGGTGGGAGTGTTGTCACTTCTATTTTTGTTTTCCTATTTCTTCGTAAAATTTCTTCGCATCGGTTTGAAAGATCTTTTTCTGTCTGTAGAATCTTCTTCTTCTTTTTCTGATTATTATTATTATTATTATTATTATTATTATTATTATTGTTATTTCCTTTGTTTTCTGGCGTATACTCATTTTTTTCTGAGACCTAAGGTCAGAAATGGCATCATGACATTTTTCACTGAGCACTTTTGAAGAGATAAATGAACATATTTTACATAGATAAAACCCTACGTATGGTCTGGGCTCTACTTGTGAGTGTTTCTTTTTGTATTTTAAGGCATGGGCTACCAAGGATTCCTTCAATTAATCCGTTGTCACCAACTGGAATTGTTAATGTCCTCATGAGCCACATTTTTGAGATTTCGATTTCAAGATCCTTGTATTTTGATAATTTTTGAAGATCTTCAAAAATACATTGCAATCTTCAGGGACTGCTATGTCAATAAGAAAGGACATTTTGTCTTCGTGCTTTCTAATCACGTTGTCAGGTGGATTAATATTGATTGTTATGTCTGTGCGTATTGTAAAGTCTCATGAAAGTTTTACAGGTCCTATCTCCTATTATTATTATTATTATTATTATTATTATTATTATTATTACCGTTGTATATACATTTCTTTTCGGGTGCCAACCAGAGACATATGATCAGAAATAGCTCCATGATATTTTCCACCCTAAATTTTTGCAAATAAAAAAAAAAACAAAACAGATTAACATCATATACATTTTATTATTATTATTATTATTATTATTATTATTATTATTATTATATATTTGAATTTAAGGAAAAATAAATAGTTCTGGTCATATTGAAATTTGGACAAACCATCCCTTCTAACGACGGGTAGTGGACCTAGGACACAGATGCAAAATTTGTTACTCTGCCGGAAAACAGGGTAAAATTAGATTGAAGAATTGTGTTTAATCGAGAAGAGATTTACTTGAAAATCGGAATGAGAATCGTTCCCATGAACATTTGGTACATTTGCAATTGGCATGGTGCCTGCGATGGTCTTCAATTAGTGACTGTTCCCAATGTTCGATTGATTATGGCTATTATTGTTAGTTTGAGACATTTTGTTGTGCTTTTAACAATGTTAATATGCGGTAGCTTTCCCAGTAAATCTTATGACAGTAAGTTTGTTGTATTCTTTAACTCTTGTCGATATCAGAGTTAATTTTAGTAATGCTCTCAGCTATGTCGTTTCAATACATGATTAGAGTTCCAATTAAAACAACTACGAAAAACGTTGGAACCGTTTCAAGTCCACTGGCGGGTACAATTGTACAATTATATTCCACACGAGCTTTTACTTCTCTATCAGTATTAATATTTGTGTCTAGCATTTATTTTATTAATGTTCATCCAATATATGGCCCGAAATCCTTCAAGCTAGAGTGTATTTAGTACCTAGCGGGTTACAGGGAGTGAAGGTGAAAGAAAGAAATGAGAAAAGAATGAGAATAAGGAGGATTGG
Source organism: Acanthosepion pharaonis (assembly GCA_903632075.3). NCBI lineage: Eukaryota > Metazoa > Mollusca > Cephalopoda > Sepiida > Sepiidae > Acanthosepion > Acanthosepion pharaonis. Next base: position 3,581,095 of record CAHIKZ030005299.1, read on the forward strand.
GGAAATGATAGAATATAAACGGAATTCTAGAAGACAAGATGTCAAATGATGTTGCATTTGAATTTTTAAAGATTGCATCAAGGAAGCAAGTAAACAGAGTTGCATAGATTGGAAGTGCGAAAAAATAAACGGTTCAAGTAGAAATATCGGTTGAATTGAGCTGTTTCCACAATAAATGCGCAGATGCCCATCTAGTAAAACGCTTAAATTCATGTAGTCATGGAATAGGGGGAAAAAAGGATCGTCCGTGCAGATGCCATGAAAATATTTTTTATCAAAGACAGAGATTAGCCGTCACGTCGATAAAAAAGTGATTGAAGACGAGATGCCTGATCAGAATTGAAAACATCTTCTTTGGATTTTGTCATGAATTTCAAGATGTACAGCAGAAGCACCAGACCAGATATGGCAACAGTATTCAATGCACGGACGAATGGTAGATTTGTAAATATGCAAGATGGATTCTGACGAGAAAATTTTTCCTCGTGCGATATATTGACGCAACTTTCCTTGCAGTAGATGCAGCTATTGATTCGATGTAGTAACCCCATTATGAGTCAGTGGAAGAAGACTAGGCCAAGAAAGCACAGTGATTTGTTCTCCTAGAGTCTGTCGTCAGACATGGTAATAACACACAGAAAGGGTTCTCTATGATAGTTAAATGAAATCAGTTTTGATTTAGAGGCGTTCAGATCTACAGGCCATTGTAGTAAACTAGGAAAATGTCTAGAGAATCTGTCTCATAAAATAGAAGTTCTTGGGAAGAAGCTTCTTTAAATGGATTATAAGTAACGCAATTTAAAGGGAATGAGGATGACTCGTGCCTGTGTATGTGGCATAGCACGTCATAGCTGTGAGTTTAAATACCATTACTGTAGTCTTATGTAATAGAGAAATAAATTCACAGGTCTTCTCTTGTCGTCCCCAGGATAAATAGCAGGGTAGACTGACCTTTGTGGCCTTCAGGGGTACCTGGTGTAGAAGAAAAATATTCTGAATTCAAAACTTTAAATAAAGCGAATAACCACTGCGATATTTTTGACTTTTTATTATAATAAAGATATGATATATGTAGAGGCCCGTGTTCGTCTACACACAGAAGAGACGTATTAAAACTGTTTTGTTTTTTCCAACGTTAAGAATTATAAATGGACACATATTTTTATGTCATTTTTTTTTTTTTAGTTTTAGGCGGTAAGCCTTTCTGTAAAGATTACATAGAAAAGCTTTACAATTATTATTACTCTATTTTTGTTTTCTTTCATATGATTGTCATTATTCTCGTTGTCCTCGCCTTGAACTGTCAATATTTTTCAGCTCATTACGATCATAATACTGTTCTTGTCTTTTATTTCCGAAAGGTGTCATCTGCCAACTAGCAGGCCACGATTCGACGTTCGGCTTGTTGACAATAAAACAAAAGACATATTCTCATTGGTTAGAAAATAGAAAACGCGGAGATGTTCGTCTCACAGAGGTTTCTTAGTGTTGTCACGCGGCTTCCGAAGAGGCGCAGCAGTTCCTCTGCGTTAATGACATACTGCCGTCATCAGCTGCGAACTGCACAGTGAAATTGGCTCTCGAATGACGGAAATCATCGCGGGACCCAATTAAAACATTGGACGAATGATGGGTAGGGGACGTATATTTTTGATTAGGTGTAATGGGATTATTCTCAGCAAGAAAGAGCGTCAATAATATATAGAATAAATTCGAAAATAATAATGATAATAATAATGTTGGCGGTTTTCACAAATATACAAGTACGTAAAGAAGATATCAGGTATGAGCAAAACTTCCAAGGAAAATTGGATCTCATCTGTGTAATCAATGTCTAGTTTTCCCAAAGATAAAACTGTTATAAATATTCTTAGTTTATACGAAAGAATGTGCTGGTGGTGTGATCGTTAACGGTTCGGAAAACGAAATAGGAGATCCGAGTTCGAATTCCAGTTGGGTTCGCTATATTCAATTACAAGCAAATAAACTTGTGAAATGTACAACTCTTTCCCCAACTATGGGTTAAATAGTAGGAATTCTATCTGGAAATGTCATTATTATATACTAGAAATAGTTAATAAAGTATGCACTCGAAAAGAAAAAATAACTTTTACTCAAAATATGAATCAGCTTTAAATAGTCCACAAACGTTTATTAAACCGTAAAAGACAAACAAATCGATCATATTTTTCATAGGAGGACGAACTGTAAAGTACTCAGTCAGAATTATATTTTGTAAATCTTTTAAGGTCTGATGTGTGATGCACCGGTAGTTTAAGGGATATCGACAATAAGAGTAAAATTGGAGAATTGAAATAAAATTCTAACCGGGCTTTCTATATTCACATTCGCAAATATCCTTTCGTTAAAGCGACGAGTCTCTCATTTCTCTCGCTAACTATCGGGTAAATGTGATCATGGTCTGGGCCCTTCAGCCTTGGGTGGAAAGTAGTCTATGTGAATAGGAATTCTAAATTTTAAAACCTGGAGAAGACATTAGGAAAAGAGAAAACGGTTTAGCACCCACATAAAAAGCGCATTAATCTCAAGATCATCGTCAGCAAATTTCCGCCCAGGTTCTTACATTTCCGCCCAGGTTCTTACATTTCCGCCAAGATCAGTTTGTCAGAAAGTAGGATATTTAATAAGAAAAGTGATGAAAACATAAATAGAAAAAGAGAAACTAGTGGAAATCGGCTGGACTATAAACCCAAAGAAATTTATAGAAGTCCAAAAAGAAAACCTTTAGTTGGTTGGTTTCGTTTGGTTTCGTTTGTTTTACGGCATATCAGCCTCAATGGGTCATTTAATGTCGGCAACTTTATTTTTTTCTTGGTAATATTTTTGTTTTATCAAAAATCTATTTCTGGTAATAATTTCTTCCAAAAAATTATTCTTGTTAATTTTTTTTTTTTTCAAAAATGTATTGCCTCTGGTAATAGTTTTTTTTGTTTTTTGTTTTTTTTTCTTCAAAAATTTATTTCTCGTTATAATTTTTTACAAAGTACTTCTTGAATTAAAACCTATTTTTACACTTTTCAGTTTCGAGGTTAACCATTTTCCCACAGCTGGGACCCCAATAGGTGCCACCACCCCGGGTCAGGGTGGACCTGGGAACACCAGCAATCAAGAGGCCGTTCCACGCTCCTCAGAACCTCCTGATCAGAGGCCTTGCTCTTGGACGTAGTTTACACAGGATGCGGATGCAGTTTATCATCATACCCAGGACGGGCTAGCTTTTTATTAAAAGACGAAACGAGTGCTGAATATGTGTCAGTATTTTTAACATAAAATTATACATCTTCATTTTTGTTTATTTCTGAGAAATCCGCTCATGAATATTCTTTGTTTGAATTGCGTTCCGAGTTTTATCTTTTTAATCATTTCAACTTTAATCATTTCAAGACGGGAATGCCACCAGTACGCAGGGTGCTACTGAGACTGAAAGTAAGAGAAATGCCTGGGTATAGAGAGCATTGAGGAAAGGATAAAAGATGAACGGGGTTCAAGAAGATAGAAGATGGCAATTGAGGTTGTATTTACATTTTTTAAGAAGCAAATAAACGTCTTATATGACGAAATATGTTTCGGCTTAAAATAATCGAGAACGTGTTCTTTAGTCTTAATTGACATTCAGTACTTATAATAATCATTTTTAAGTTCTATTTTATTTTCATTTTGTAGATTACATATCATCAGTTATCAGCTTTACACTTTAAAATTAATTTAGATCAAATATCAGGCATTGTATACACATATAAACCAAATCAATCATTCAATCAATACTTATAGTAAAATAATCATTATATTGTACGTTCTAATGCTTTATTTTTCACAGATTACTTAATATCAGTTTGTGTAAATATTATGTCAATTTTACATTTTTAAAATGCATTTAGGTCAAATCAATCAAAAGGCATTGCACACTGTATTAATTAAAAAAGAGCTCTTCAGTGACGGAACCGGTAAGTTTTCGGATCTGCTAGTAATAGTTCAGCCATTTTCGACTGAGAAATTTTCTCTCGAAGTTTCCCCTCAATATAGGCGACTAAGGTATCTCAGTAATAGACCTTTGTAAAGCAAATTCGAAGAAAATTCGAAGCAAACTGCAGGGTACCTGTCTATATTTCTGAGATGAGGTATTATGTACACTATTTACATTATTCGGATTATTGTCCTTATCTTTGTCGCCATATTTATCACAAAGTTTCGGCTGTTGTTGCTCCAGACTTCTTCAATATCAGTCTATATTTCTGAGATGAGGTATTATGTACACTATTTACATTATTCGGACTATTGTCCTCATCTTTGTTGCCATATTTATCACAGCGTTTCGGCCGTTCTACGCTCAGGCTTTCTTCAGTATCTTTCTATATTTCTGAGATGAGGTATTATGTACACTATTTACATTATTCGGATTATTGTCCTCATCTTTGTCGCCATATTTATCACAAAGTTTCGGCCGTTGTAGCTCCGGCCTTCTTCAATATCAGTCTATATTTCTGAGATGAGGTATTATGTACACTATTTACATTATTCGGATTATTGTCCTCATCTTTATCGCCATATCTATCACAAAGTTTCGGCCGTTGTAGATCCGGCCTTTTTCAATATCAGTCTATATTTCTGAGATGAGGTATTATGTACACTATTTACATTATTCGGACTATTGTCCTCATCTTTGTTGCCATATTTATCACAGCGTTTCGGCCGTTCTACGCTCAGGCTTTCTTTAGTATCTGTCTATATTTCTGAGATGAGGTATTATGTAAATTATTCACATTATTCGGACTGTTGGCCTCATCTTTGTCTCCACATTTATCACAACGTTTCGGTCGTTGTACGCTCCGGCTTTCTTCAGTATCTTTCTATATTTCTGAGATGAGGTATTATGTACACTATTTACATTATTCGGAATATTGTCCTCATCTTTGTCGCCATATTTAAACTGCACAGTAGTTCGATACAAGAAAAAAACTTTTGTCATGCAACATTTTCAGGAACACGGAAATAATTAAGCTCAGTGTTTGAAGCGATATGAAAGGTGGTATCTGTGATAAAGGGTTAAGCCAAAATGAAGCAGTTAATTGCATTGCTGAATGGATGTATCCATGTCTCCTACTCCCAGTTATTGATTAGGGAGGCATGCAAGCTAGGGGTAGTTCCTTGTTCATTTCTTCAAGGTTCTGAATTAAAAAAAAATGACGAGAAAGGCAATGGAAAGCTACTGAACTATTTTTCCCAAGATGTCATTGCAATTCCCAGTTGATAATATAAAGGAATCTTTGGATAGGCACGATCGCCTTAATTCGAATGTCATCGATGTCGAGAGATAAAAGGAATTGGAGTCCGGGTTATTTATCTGATGTTACCGAACAGTAAGCTAGAAATCTTGCTACATCAGAAGAGTTATCGAATGGTATCTAGAAATTGACACACTGTGATTCGCTTGAAAAACTTTGACGTAACCATAGAAACGGATGGTAAAATCAGATAACAACATCTATCTCATGGAGAAATTTTGAACAGGATAATTTAGGCAAGAGAGATTATTTCTACAGTAAGATCCCGAGAATACCATAGACACAGCATGTGAGGTACGAGGAAATTTGAAATAAAATGTTAACAAATGAGAACTTGAAATTAGTTTTTGGAAAAAAAAACTTAGGAATTTAAGCGAGGGAAAATGTTTGGAAAATTTCGCTCACATACACGTATTGAAAACAAGGAGATCACAGATGAACAGCAAATAAATTAACAGCAGGGTCGCAAAGAGTCCTGATCACAAACACCCTGAAAAGGCACGTAAAAGACGAAGGTATACCAGGAAACAAAATCAGTGGCAATTTCTAAGATATATAAGGTGAAAAGAAGGCATTCCTAATATATATTGAATGCACTTGGGACGGAGGAAAACCTAAAACCTCTATAAACCAACCGTTGTGAAAACAGGGACTAGAACGTATAATAAAGGGACAAATATCGCTTAAAGTAACAAAGGATAGGAAGCTGAGAGGAGACCTTAGAGCGTATATTCTGAAGGGACATTGTACGAGAGAAAATTATATCAGAAAAATAAATAGGATTCCTTAGAAATTTGAAATACAAACGAATGACATTGTCACGACCAGAACCTGTTAAGAAAATCCGTCAGATAAAGTATGTCTCTCTTCTCGCCGATAACAGATCAAAGCAGAAATAATGTGAAAAATAAAAAGCTTTACTTAATAAATTTGTGTAAAGTAAACTTGTTGATAATCTGTGAAGATGGAAAGATAACGAAAAACTTTTGTAGAAAGAAATAACTGCAAAATCATCGAACGATTTGAGGTTATTCAGACAACAGCTGTGTTAAAATTGTCAGGAATACTTAGCGGGTGTTACGAGAACAGTTTCGCTCGGATAA
>CAHIKZ030005299.1:3590000-3635000 GCA_903632075.3 Acanthosepion pharaonis
TAGATATAATTGTGTTCTTTTTAAAACACACGCAAACTCATACACACTCGCACGCACACATATACAGACACACATATGCTCATATGAATTTTTAATCATCAATTTTGTTTAATAAATATAAATGAGTTTTACCTTGATGTAATATCAACGAGGGTATGCTTATCGGCATGTCCAGCTAAAGTGTGCGGTTCCAAGTTTAAAACGTGAATGCCGTTATATTTGGCAAATGTATAACTCCATCTTTTTCCCTCTGTTATGGGTGACATAGTAGATCATGTATCCTATAAAATCATTTTAATGCAATATTCAATAAAATATAAGAGAATTACTTTTACACTTCAAAATATTTGGGTTTAAATAACCTACAAAATATTAATTATCCATAAAAAAAAACGAATTGGTCAATCAGTTAATGTACTCTTAGTGGCAATCCCGTTTCAGCTCCGCCTATTCATTTTTGACAGAAGGTATGCTGTCCAAAATAAAATTTTCTATCATCTATAAAATTATTTTTACAAATTGCTGGAACCATCGTGCTCGTTCAAATGACCACTCAGCATCATTTGCGATGAGAGGCACAGAAAATTCTACTGCATACGGTGTATTATCCAGAATTTTCATCCTCAGACAATAACTTATTCTGATTGAAGAATCACTGCCTGTCTAGACAAGGATATAAAAATTAAATGCATATTTTAAAAAAAGCTAATTGTTAAATAATTTATTGCCTCAAACGCTGGAATATTTCATTTATGTTAGGATGCATAAATCCTCCGAAATCTGCTGAGAAATCTTAGGAAAAATATTAAATAAGTGAAGAAATTATGACACCAATAGAATATTTTTCAAAGAAATACTAGAAATATTTGCAACAGCTTTATTCTCAAGGAGTTCGAATAATCATTAAGAAATGACTAGAGCGCTTCCATTTTGTGTTGTGCTGCTACATTGTCTGACTGAGGAACAGACAATGGCACAGCTTATTATTACCAAACGATAGTGCAGTTGGGAAAGTCGTTCGTAAATTCAAACAAACTGGGTCGGTGGAAGATGTGAAAACACCATTGTGTGCTCTTTTACGCCGTTCAACTGAAAACATTGCTGCAGTGCACGAGAATGTGCCCGAATATCAAGACACCTCTATTCGTCATCGCGGACAGGAATTGAACCTCCCTACAACGTTACATCGAATTTTGACAAATGATTTGTCTCTACACCCTTACAAAATTCAATTGACACAAGAACTGAAACCTGCTGACCATTTTTGAGCGCCGTACATTCGTCAATTGTGTACACGAGCAAAGACAAGTCGACGAAGATTTTTCGCAAAAAGTCCTCTTTAGTGATGAAGCCCATTTTAATTTTGGTGGATTCGTTATTAAGCAGAATTGTCGCATTTGGGCTGATGAAAATCCAAGAAATGTTGTTGAAAAGCCATTGCATCCACGAAATATCACTGCTTGATTTTTGCCAACGGAATCATTGGGTCGTATATTTATAAATTTGAACGTCCATTATCGTAATAGGCTTCGATAATTTTAATACGTTGGTTGATTGTTAATCTTTCCATGGTTGAAATTGCCAAAGACTTAAGTTGTTAAATCGGAAAGAAAAAGAAAAAAATCATTATTTTTAATCTTTAATAAATTTTTTCATTAATCATTAGAAGCTTAAACTTAATTCACACTTAAAATCGGTCCAAGGTTTTGGAACACTCTATAATTTCCAAGTTTTACCACCTGAACAATGTTACATATTGGCTGTGACGGGAAACGTGTCGTCTAATTGTTATTCTGTACCATGTACCCTTGGGTGATCGTGGCTTTCCACGACTTCCTTTCCTTTGTAGCTATATAATTTTTTATACGTATCCTTATTAATTTTCTATCATCCATTTATATCAAATATATTTTTAAGAATCGATCTCAGAAAACGGTTGTACACAGCTGACTGTTAAGATATTTCTAAGCAGGTTTGGCGCCATTAAGAACTACAATAATTATTCCGTTTAAATCCTTGGTTTGAGGAAAAAAGGGTTTGGTAGGTCATTCGCTGTCTCCCTTCACAGTATTGCTAGGGTTTTTCTTCCAAACCTTTTATTTGAAACCGATGGTTAATATTTTATGAATTTTTTTCTCTTCTAGTTACATGTTACATCCATTTTAGATGCTGCTGCTCTTGAAGGCCCTCAAATGATGTGGTTTCTGTTATCTCGTAAAATTCTATATGATTCTGTAGCACCAGTTCATGATTTTCGAAGAAGGATGGTCTTCGTGAAGATCAAAGATATTTTTAAGAATCGATCTTAAAAAACGGTTTTACACAGCTGACAGTTTAGATATTTCTAAGCAGGTTTGGCGCTATTAAGAACTAGAATAATTATTCCTTTTAAATCCTTGGTTTGAGGAAAAAGATTTATATAGCTGGTATTTATTTTGTATTACATTTGTAATAAGCGCGGTTCCTGATTTAGAAATCTGCCAAGTTGTGGCTATTATGAAAGCTAGAACGTTAAAGCAGAATACTAAATCGTCATTAATGTTAGATTCTAACTGAGTGTTTTTGTAACGGGCACGTTTCGTTTTAACAGTATTTTCATTCTCTGTTTCAGATTAACTTCGTAAATAACGAATGTTTTCCATTAACGACATTCTGTTTGCTTCAGTATTTATTCAGTATCCACGACATCTAGTGTCTCTTAAACCGACGAAAATAAAAATGTTTGGAACTTCCTGATGTGGTTCTGTCCTTATAAAAAATTGATTAACCATCTTTTTGGCGCTTGCTCTATTTACTACAGATAAATAGAAAACAATTTAACTCACAGCTTTTTTATATGTTTTTGGTCTCATTTTGTTACATTTTTTTGCCTTTATTTTCTTTTATTTAAATCAGTAATTCCCAAAATGGGCGGTATCACACCCGCCTTGGCTGTGGTGGAAAAATCTGGGGTGATGATTAGAAAAAAAGTGGGAATCCAGAGTGTGGCAGTGGCAAATTTGAACCATAATATACACGACATAGACATTGTTCCTGGAGTGTATCTTTATATTGTATTCCATTTATGTGACAATTATAATGAGAAATGCAAGACATTCATTTGACACGTAATACTAGCGCCAAGAAAATCTGATCATTGGGGTGGGAGTGATAGGATTGTGTTTTGGTGCACAAAGGAGCAGCAAGCCCTAAAATTTTAATTTAAAGTGGCCAGTTTGGGTCAATGATTTCCAACGCGAACGATAATCTCCCGTTGGATCGTGACGAATTTCCAACAGAGTCACCATGGCTGGAGGAATTTACGGAGGCGTGCTATAATTTTAACATTGCAGCAAACTTAAAAATCTTAACCGCTAAAAGTCAATCGATGTCAGTTGTAACCTAGGGAAGGTTACTGAATAGAATAATCAACCGACGGTTGGTAATGAACGATAATAATTAGGAAAAGAACAGCACATATAAAATTCTCCAGTTGCGTGTAGAAGTAGTCAACAACTAAAAGTGAGTCAAGTGTATTCCGCAATGAATCTTAAACTGCATGATATCTACCAACCGTTCCACGCGGTCAGATGTGGCACAAGTCCGAATTTAATGTGGTGGGTATCCGAGCCCGTAGGCTCGACCAAAAATTCCCCGTAAACCCCGTATAAAACGGGGTCGGGTAAATGTTTCCCGAGTCGAGACTCTGCCATTCGACATAGCCTCATCTGGGGATCCTCTCTGCCCTGAGGCAGAGAGTTTGACCAACACAGCTGGAGACGAATCTCCGCATGCAGACCAACATACAGTATTTACTACTGTATTTATATGAATGGGGATATACCACATCTTGTTATCCTCGTAATCTTCACTTTATTCTACTTCCTCTTGTATTCATGTCATGCACTTCATTCAGTATCCCTCTACCTTGAGTGAATTTTTGCTCGTGGATTGGAACAAATCACAACATTTATATAAGCATTTGTTTATCAGCTAGGCCATATATTTACATTGTAATACATAACTTAAATATTTAGATCCAACTTCCATGTATTCTGATTCATTAAGAGCTTTGATTCACAAAGGATACATACATTATATTATAGTTATTTTTTTTTCGCGTAATTATTAATTCTGTATAATTGTATACATATAGAAAGATTTGGATGGGTTGATCTCTTAGGACGCTTAGAGGATAGTGGGCTTCTAAACAAGCAATGTATGGTGGACTCGTGTGAGCCAAACATCTACAGTGTAAGAAGCACAATTGCTAAAAAAGCTGCTTCAAAAATAGACTTACTGTCAACGTAGAAACAAGCATTCGGAAAGCCTACGCCTTTATCAAGAAAATGTTTTTAGAAAGGCAAGATTGAACAGGCAGAACTAAGACGGGATTGGCACTACGTGTATTTAACTGATTGACTAATTTGTTTTTCACGTGTTATCAACCATTTGTGGGTTATTTGAAATCGAAAAAATATTTTGAATATTTTATTCTCTTGTTCTTAGTGAATATTGCATTAATACATGTTTCTTTTTGAGAAAACAAATAATTTTAACCCATAGAAAGGGCAGAAAAGATGGATTTATTCTTTTCTCAAATGTAACAGTATTCACATTTTAATCTTGGAACCGAACACTTTAGATGGACATGCCGTTAAACATGCCTCCGTTGATCTTACAGGAAGGTAAATTTCATTTATATTTATTACGAAACAGTACCTGATTGAACAAAATCATTTGTGTATATGTCTGCCTTCATATATACGCGCGTGTGTGGCGCGTGTTTTCCATCTAACTTAGCTTAGAATCCAGATCTCCAGTTTCTCTCATTCCAAACCGCTCTCCATTAGAGGCTATATGGTGAGTGTAAGCTTCTCCCCAAATAAAAAAATAAGTACTAAATGAACTCTCAAATGTGCAGAATTGTGGACACTTATTACTTTCAAAATCTGCCTTGATTGGTCACAAATGTCGACACAACGACATCACAATCTATCACTCTGTTGTACAGCCTGATGTTGCTTGCAATCTACGCAAGTAAATCAGCAAGTACTTAGCCGGCATCACAAGTCAAAGCACAATTATACAAATGCAGCAAATGGTTAAAAATCGTGAAACATAGGAGCCTTGAATATGTATACGTTTCTGTCATAGAGTTATTTCAGTTTTTGCGATAAAACACTGACAGATATTTTAATGCAGTTTCTAGATATTCATTGCAACAGAATTTGCCTTTTGACTTAAAAAGAACGTCTAGATGTTTGAAAAGTGGTAGTTAGTGGGCTATAGACCAAGGAAATATGGCGGATGTGGAAAAATCTCGTATACCAAGTCAGTTAGATTCTACAGTGTCATCAGAGCAACATGTGGCTGACCATTGTCTTGAAGTGGTATTGAACCTTGTCGATTCCCCAGTGTCGCTCTCATTTTAATTAAATCAATGTGCATTTCCTTCAGTCACTGGTAGTAAACTTCAGCTGTGTTGCTCTCGGTACATTTCCGAATACTGTAATGGAGGACCACCAGACATTCACTCAACTGTTCTTATTTTATTCTCAAGAGTACGGGTCTCTAATGTTTTAAGTTAAATTCTGAAAGATACTGATAAAAAATTAGCAAAAGGACACTTTAATTACTAGGAATGTGCAATATATTTTTGTGGAACTATTATAGAGGCTTACTCAGTTCTTTGCGAACAAGTCTTTTAATTGTTCTGACTTTTCTCTGACTTGAGGTGATTAGCGTTTCTTTACGGATAAACCTCAAGTTACTCAGCATATGAAAAGGCAAGCTTTAATCGCTGTCACTTGCTCTCAAAGTACGCAAAGAACTGGAAGCCGCTGACAGGAATTCTACAGCAGAAACCAAATTTAAAACAACAGCTAATGGTCCTACCTAATACCATCAAAATACACAAATTTGAATGAAATATACATAATATCATTGATTGAAACATCAGAAAAACAACTAAGGCCAATGCTAAGACACTCTCTAGGTCGAATTGTTCATTAAGATCTTCAATACAAATCATATGTGATACAGAGAGGCGAATCCATGTCTACCAAGACAAAATAATACCGGGAGGTCAAAAGTCTGGAATGGTTTCCTTTTTCTCTGATGTGATAACTTTGAACATGCCTAAAAGGTCAAGGAAAGACAAATGGTTACTCATGGACACAAAGGACGTCCAACGGTTATGCACACAAGGTTTCTGGCAATTTTGATGGTTCTTAGAGACGCGAGCAATGAGTGAGACGTTATGCCTCCACATATATTTTCTCAGACCTTAAGGGCCGATGCTGCTGACTATAAGCATGTGTTGGGGTGGGTTGTGTGGCATTGGTTAGAGAACGTGATCAAAGGAAGGCCGTAATTATACAAACTTTACGTTGTCTCATAATGCTAAGACTATGAAATAATGGACGAGATACAATCTTCATGGGCATGTCACTCGAAACATATTATCTCCTAACTCTCCAGACCTCAACCGGTTGGGCCACTACGTATAGAGAGCGAAGTCAATTGACATGTTGTGACGGACCTACGGTTTCATTAACCATTTAGGCGTAAGACTAAAAAGCAACACCCCAAAAATCCCAAAGTCTAGTCGAAAATTATTTAGATATAAAAAAGTAAATAAAAATAGATAAAATCCAATGCTTTCAACTTGCGCGCGAATATGTTCTATGATCAGCCATACCATCCTCTTCTCTTCACAAATTCTTTTCCTCTTTACCTACATTTCCACCCACAAGCCAAGGGTCCGTGAACATTGAAGCGACCACACCCGAGAATGACCTTATTCCAAAATCGCGCGACCATCAGGCAGTTGACCATAAGGGAATTCCAGGCACCATCAGGCTCTCCTGCTGCGATTCACGTGATCAGACCGTCCTGAGGGTTGATTGAATTTTTGGCCGTAACGCAAACGTGATTTGCCCATCCTCCCCCTGCGTACCCGGTCAAGGACGAAGAGAACCCACCTGACTATCTATCTGAAAATCTGATAAAAAAAAAGGTTTTCAGTTTCCTGTCTGACCAGTGTCAGATGAACATCGCTAGGCGAATCGTCCCGATTCCAAATGTGGGACTGCCCACCGAAAATGAAGAAGACAGCGAAATCTGTCGACTAGAGAACGAAAAGACTGCTACGAAACTGAATCGATCAACGAAACGCCTGTACGAGATGCTGTTGGACCCCGACCATTTCCGAAGAAAAGGAACCCAGGAAAATTGCCGGCCGACCAAAATATTGTTTTAATATAAATACTTTCGCTTCGGCGAATTAGAATTTTGTGTGGAAATATCAACTCGACTGTCAGATAAGTTGATTTTCTTGGCTTGACATTTTTATGTATATATATATATATATTCGCTCGTACCTTCTGTTCTTTCATGATCCCCTTTCCCTTTGTTAAATCATAATATATTTGTCGTAATATATTAGAACACAAGGTTGTTATTTTTAATCTTTTCAACTCAAGCAAGGTGATAATGCTACTAGGACGCAATCGAAGGGAAGAGAGTGAGAAGACGTTAGTGAAGAGAAAAGGAAATAAAAGAACAGGATTTATGAAGAAAGAAAATGGCCTGTGGCGTTGTGTTTAATGTTTTGAATATCGTACGGGGAAGCGAAGCAAGAAATTGGTAGGGTGTTCCACAGGCGAGAAGTGTAAGAAAAGAAACTATCAGAATAAAACGCTCGGTTGCGTCTTGCGAGCTCAACAGTAAAACGGCGAGACCTCGTTGCTAATCTATTGGAAGATTAAATTCACTTAGCAGGTGTACGGACCCTTAGAACAATCGCCATGAAAATAGTTATGAAAAAGACAAAAAAACGGTGGAAAATCGAGATTCCAGGTCAGGGTCGATTACTTTACAGATCCTTCTTTGAATTTGTTTCAAGGATCTCGAGGTATATAGTACGATCATCAAATAGGGTAGCAGTATTCAATGCACTGGCGAATGGTAGATTTATAAATTCTAGAATCAAAGAAATGTTATGAAACAAAAGTTAACATTTTATATCAACTCTGTTTTCCGTAACTATGCTTTATTCACCATAAAGGGACGAAGATTCAGAGTAAATATATAAAAAAGAGGCGCTGAATTATATCATTATCGTTCAATGATATCACAGTAAATACACCCTATTTATGACAGAAAAATAAACGTATTTGCTAGCTTACAGCCATATCCAGTTGAAACTCCGTTTAACGTACGATCACCGGTGTTAAGCAACGTCGAGCCTGATCGGTACCTAGAAGCTGGCAGCTTGCAAATACCAATTTCTGAAAACTTAGTTGGGTGGGTGGTGGAATGGTTAATAGCTCGGAATTGTTAATTGGAGAGCCGAGTTCCAATTCTAATTGGGTTCGTTATATTAACTTACGCGCACATATACTTGTAAATCCACTTCTTCTTCATGTAGATGTGGTTTAATTAGTAAGACATGTATCTCTCAATCATTATTACCTCAAAAACATTTTTACAATCTAAAAATATTTTCTGGCTTAAAAGAACCTCAAAATTGTAGAAAAAGAATCAATCGACAATCAATCCTATTCGCTTGTTTATTGAGAGATCCATTATTTTAGCTTAAGTGGAAAAAAACTATTAGTGACATTTTCCTTCTCTAAATGTGGATATTTTTTGCAAGTGACTTTTGGGTATCAAGGAATAAGATGTCCATCCTGTAGACGCTCATCTGAATCATAGTGCCAATGCCTCGCCACACTAGACTGTTGAAGGTGTATATTGCATAGCAGATAGCCGAAACTCTGTTCACTTTTGTGCTGTGCTAGAAGTATTCCCTTTTATCAATCTCTATATGGACAGAGAATAGTTGAAGCCATACTTCTTGAAGTGTATTGGTTGAAGACAAACGCAATTTGAACTCGACACGCCAGTACGACTTTTCATGCCAATAAATGCAACATGTTGCGTACATGCAGCCAATATTTTCCTCCTAAAAAATTCAGATTTTACTATCTTTTATTATTGTTCATCCAAAACAAGGCTCAAGAGAATCGTACAGAGAGGGGGTAATATTTACTATATGAGGATATGTAAGACATAACGGTAGACCCTTGATTTGAAGCAGGTAAGATAGTAGTTGTAATGGAAGCATCCTCTCCGGAGTTCATTCTATAATGTCTCAATTCTAGGTAAAAAGTTGTAGTACTGTAAATTTCTTCTAACCACTCGGATATAGAAGGAATTATACCCAGTATACTCGACTGATGAAACCAACGAATGTAAGTCGCCTTGACACCTGCCATGAAAATATCGATAGTGTAGCCAGAGTCTAGCAACATTTCATCCGTGGGAAAAGGGATGTAGAGTAAAAAATTCATCACCCTGAAGGCCGTGCAAATGATTTGGAACTCAGATGAGGCTGGAAAAATGAAGGTTGGGCAGGTGTGGTATCAATACTCTATATTTGGTCTGATCTGGCTCGTATATAGTTAGAGCAGGACAGGAAATGTCAAAGACTTTCTGGAGTGTATAAGGAACTTACCATTTTGCTGGCGTCTTTATCGATGGATATGAGTTCCACTTGAAATCTGGTATAAACTTGTGTCCCAGTAGACTGCAAGGAATCTCATTAAGAGACCCAACAGTTTATTATGCCTGAAGAAAACTCAGGGTCTGCTTTTTGAGGACGAAAAGTTACGAGATGTTTTATTGGATGTTACAAGCCAGATACTCTCCAATTAAACTGTTCCTGCGAGCACAAAAGGGAAAGCAAGTGATCGGTTGCTGTCATCTTTCCTTTCTTATTTCTTTCCACGTCCATCATCCTTCCCATATAACTTTACTCTACCTTCCGACATTGTCTATCTTTCAACACCATTTCTTTTTTCCCTTTAATTAACTCTTTTTTCTGTTGTATCTTCGAGTGTTTACTCTCGTCTATACTATTTACTTAATATTACGTTACAAAATAAATTTCTCCTTTTCTTATATACAAGTAGTCCCGGTAAAAATTTCACAGCTTTTCTGTTTTAATTTTGTTTTCTTTCTTTCTTTCTTTCTTTCTTTCTTTCTTTCTGTTTTCCATTTTCTTTTTTTTTTCTTTTTCCCACTTTAAATCAAACAGTATTTTCGATATGACATTCCCGTCTTTCCTCGCGCTCAAAACAAAGCAATCCTTTATTTATCATGTCTTGGAAGGGCGCCGATTTCTTTCTTTCTTTATTGCATCGTTCTTTTTCTCACTGAATTAAAACAGAATATCTGACATCCCTTTTCCGCGCTGAAAAAGAAACAGTCCATTATTTATAATGAATTAGTTGGGCGTCTCTTTCTTTGTTTCTTGCTTTCCTTTCTTTTTCTCACTGAAACAAAACAGCTTATGTGACATGTCTTTTCTGCGCTGGAAACGAAACAGTCCATTATTTATGATGTATATTTCTTTCGTCTATTTCTTTCTTTCTTTCTTTCTTTTTCCCACTGAAATAAAACAGCGTATATGATATGTCTCTCCACGCGCTCAAAACGGGGTAGTCCGTTATTTATGATGTATTGGCATGGCTTCTATTTCTTCCATTCATTTTCTCACATAAACTAAGTAGCGTCTTTGATGTGTCTTTTCCGTCTTTCCACTCGATCAAAACGGAATAGTGCATTATTTATGAAAGCATTCGCAAGGTGCAACGTACATTCTAACAAAGGAACTAACGGAGATCTTATTCTTGTGTCGCTCGATCCGGCGACCTTTCAGTTAATGTCCAACTGAAAACATTTATTTAATATGTAAATTGTTCTCGTTTCACTTACCATGTCTAGAGATATCTTGTCTTGTTCTCTGTTCTTCTAGTTCTGCCCAGTTATGGTTCGCACTCTTTCCATTGAATGCGAATTTATTCTGTCTGGCCCAGGGATTAAGTTTACACTTTTCCATCGTGAAGTAATGTGTAAATGCACTTGACTATTATTAAACCAGTTCAGTCCGAGAAGTTTAGACAAATATTAATAATTTTCTTTTCTTTTTCACTTCTATTCTAGTCTTTATCTCTAGGGTTTGATTTTTATTTTTGATTGTTTTTTGTAAACGGTTTTAAGAATCAAAGAAAAAAATACGAGAGTTAATGTGTTGTTCAAATCGGGGAGCGCCGGCAGTGGTTAAAAAAAAAAAATACACTATATTTTGGTATTTTAACTTGATTGTAACACCATACACTTATACCCAAAGAATAAACAAACACTTCGATATGTTTCCCTGTCTTTTCGTCTCTCTAATGTTTATCAAACCTAATTAAAAAGCAACTTCATTTTATTTTCTATTCAGCACAATTAGATTTTGTCTTTAACGTCTAATACATATTTCTCGTTATTTTATTACATTGTTACTTTCGTTGTTTCCTCTTTCAACTCCACGTGTCAGTTTATATATATATATATATATATATATATATATACATACACACACACATATATATATATATGTGTGTGTGTTTAAGCAACAATCCTTCTTTCATGCACATTTCACTGAATACGACAGTCAAGTTACTTTGATTTGGTTTTTTATACAATTTCTCATGTGATCTAATCTTCTTTCCTTCGAATGATAAATTATATAAAAACTGTTCAATTATTCTCTTTATCCGAGCGCTTTTGGATATACACTTAGCCGTTTTCAAGGTTGAAGTCTATTAACTGTTAACAATAAATAGATTGAACAGTGATTCCAGCAATATGGTGTTCTTCTTTACATTTTTACAATTGCATGGTTCCGAGAAAAGTTTCGGGAACGTTTCATCAGCCTAATGTCGAATAGGGACCTCACTCGCCTGATTTGAACCCTATCCCAACCCAGATTTCTTTGACTGGGTTTTCCTCAAGGTTAACATTTAACAGGGCAACTATTGCAACATTGCTACATTGAAGGTAGCCATCACTGAGACGATTCAGGCGATCCCCCAGAAGGAATATTCCCGCGTTATCAACAACTTTGCATTCAAATTCTGCTTTCAACTAAACGCCGGATGTCTGGAGCGTGTACTCTAAGTCTCTTCTTGACATTTGTGGTTCATGTTTGAGACTAAATTCTTTGCAGATCCTAAAATATTTCAATAAATATCATTTTCATTACTCTGTGATTTGTGGTCCTATTTATGCCCGATCATTTAGTTTCATAGATTGGGAATCACTCTGTAAACGTATTTGATTTTATTGTCATGGTGGGCTTAAAAATGTAGGATGGCATTATTAATATTTGTTGCTTTTCGACAGACCTTCAGTTGAATATCCTTCAGTCAAAATTCAACCTCTCACTACCAACAGACAAAATATATCATCTTATTACAAACCGATGTTATTTTACTTTCAACGGGAAATATAATAGGCAGACATTTTGAGTACCGATATGCTCACCGCTCGTTGGAGTACATAGACCCTTTTTAGAATCTGGCCACCCCTTTAAAACGTTTCCTCCCTTTACCTCCCCGAAAGAATGCAATATATTTTCGCTTAAATTGATGTTACTCTATTAATATACCAACAGGATACGCCACTACCGGAAATTCAGGGAACATACAATCGACTTCACTTACGAAACAAATGTAAACTAAACTATACCATATCTCGACCTATGTTAACACGCGCCCATAAGGATATTCAACTGAAGTTTTATCGAAAACCAACAGGTACTAATGACCTTTTAGTTCATTCTCAATAATAAAATAAAATCCGGAGTAATCATAGGCTTTTATTTAAGAGTCCTTAGTGTCTATAGCCGCTAGCTTCTGCCCGAAGAGGAGAAATACACCGAAAGCACCTTCAATCTCCTCCACTGACCAAATTACTTCCTGTACAATGCCAAACATAAAGCATCAAAATCCACAGAAGAAAAATACAAAAAATATAAAAATTCACAAGTAATAATAATACCGAAAACCCAAATAAAATTGAACAAATTATCCTACCTGCCAACTCTATACAATCGAAAAAAAAACTTATCCTACCTTAACTTAAAATTCATCAAGAATACTTTTAAAACAATAAGTGATATAGGTAGCGTCAAACGAGATAACAACAGCAACATCAACAGAACAAAGATATATATATATATCAAACAATCTATGTATATACTGGAAAGTTTATTAACGACGCGTTTCGCCGGAGAGAGTATTCTCTTTTTGGCTTTTTTAGGTAAGAATCAAACAAATCCCGATACATTGACGATGCCCTATTAATATAAACACGCGACACACCACTACCATAAATTATTGATAGATCATACTGTTGTGGATTCCGGGATGAAATCCGGTACCAATAAATAACAAACGCCAAGAAGGAATATAGGATAATAATGTATTAACGTAATAATACAAACTAGTATTGGAGGTTAGTAGTTCCAGGAATACAGGTTAGTAGTAAAATATATATACAGTCTTTGGTATTGAAGCATCGCTGTATGACTTCTTACTGAGTCTACGTGCTCGCTCACTGTGACTCTGGATCGCTACGTTCGTTCTGTCTGTCTGTTATCTTCTCTTGCTCTCGACTCTTCCGATTACCTACAACCGTTCACTCCCCTCTCTTCTGGTCTTGTCTCCACGTAGCAGTAGTATATGTACGGATGAGTACATTTGTATAAAAAAGGGAGAACCCCTCAACACATACAATCAATTCCACGCACGAAAGAGAAGTAAACTAAACTTTACTATATCTCGATATGATGTTAATACGCACACATAAGAATATTCAACTGAAGGAATATCGAAGACCAACGGATAAAAATGACGTCATACACTGATATTCCAACAACAAGAATAAAATATAAATCCGGAGTAATCAAAGGCCTTTATTTAAGAGCACTTTATATATATATATATATATATATATATATATATATATATATATATATGTGTGTGTGTGTGTGTGTGTGTGTGTTAAGGACTCTGATATATATATATATATATATATATATATATATATATATATAAATAAATGTTTAAATGTGTCAATATCTGCTAACTCACTCATGTCTTCTCTCTCCCTTCCTCACTTCGTTAATTTACATATGTTTAAGACGGCCGTCAAAAATGTGTAAATTTTCTTTTCATTTTTGTTTGGAAGTAAAGTCTGATGATCCGCCGTCCATTTTAAAAGGTCTGTGGTGAAATCATTTATTACATGGAACCTTAAAGTGGTCTGTTTTATTTAATATATATATATATATATATATATATATATATATATATATATATATATATATATATATAAAAATGAAAAATTTTTTGCCGACGCGTTTCGCCTTCCGACTTTTTCAAGCCAAAAACGAAATCGAAATGTTTTTGTTGTTATAATTTCATTACAAAATTTGCTTAAGCGTCTTTCTGGTTAATGTAAATGTCCTTTAAACTAAGAGTTTTTTTTTCTTTCTATGTCGACAATATAGTTAAAATACCCAGATAAATTCTGCGGACATGCCAAATTGGTAAAACATGACAACTGAATAAAAAAAAAGAGTTTTTGCTGACGCATTTCGCCCTTCGACTTTTTCAAGGCAAAAACGAAATCGAATTTTTTGTTGTTGTTATAGTTACATTACAATATACAAATTGAAAAAAAAAATCATCACGAAAATAATAAACGAAAACAAAAACTTGAAATTGTCGAGGCCCTCAATGCAATATCAAAAAGCAAACAACGAACACTGAATATATATATATATATATATATATATATATATATATATATATATATATATATATATATATATATATATATGTGTGTGTCTGTACATTTGCATACTTGTTTCCATCTTACATATTTTCAAGACACTTTCTAAATAGAATCTGAACAGTGTTTGCTGAAAAGAGTTTGTACTATACCGAGGTGGCTTCGTTGATAAATTGAAAACATTCGTGCTTGTACGTGGTCAGTATATCCGGTTCGATTATGTTCAGTCAAGGAAGACATGATGTTTCCCTATCAATCAAATTCTCCCGCGTTCCTGGCTCCATTTACATCTTAACCCCGATTCAGATAAACCGGAAACTCGAAGCACGGTGACGGCACAAAAGCGACGAGAAGCTATATTTGTCTATCATATCACAATTATATACTAAGTAGCTAATCCAGTACTGTTTCTACGCACGAAATCCTACCCGGTAAATGTAGGAGCCCAACGTTCTACGCTTGCTGGATATTAACGATTTTTCATTGGATCTGTGTAAGAAAATATGCGAACAGAACAAAAGTAATTTGCTTTTTGCTATTAAAACAAAACATGACAGAATAACATGACAATTTATTCAACGCGTAATTCAGTCGCAAGAGCATTTTACTATTCTATTTATTATACTGTGATTTAAAGTAGCCATTACCCATGGCATTAAATATGATTAAGTATTTGTATCTATCTATCTATCTATCTAAATTCTAATAGTTATATTGAAGTTTTCAGCTCTTTTTTTTTTTAAACATGAAAACCCTTATGTAAAGGGAGAATCATAAATAAATAATTTTACAGAATATTTTATATATATATATATATATATATATATATATATATATATATATATATATATATATATATATATATATATATATATATATATGTATGTATATATATATATATATGTATGTATGTACGTATAGGCTGCTTTCAGCTGTAGGTCTCATGATTCCATTTCTTATTGGACTTGGGTCTCAAAATCAAACCTTTCAAAGCATTATTATGTACACTCTGCGAAGTGTTCTAACAGAGGACGGAAAGTGCGACACTGAGATCCGAAGAAGTATTTGGATGGCCAAAAATGCATTTCAAAATCTAAGCAGAGTATTAACAGACAGAAAAATTTCGTATAAAACCAAGAAAAGTATAATGAACTGGTACGTGGTATCTGTCCTCCTATAGGGCTGTAAATACTGGACAACCTCCTCAAAGATGAAGAAGAGACTTGAAGCAACAGAAATGTGGTTCTACAGAATGATGCGCACAATACAATGGCCCGGACATGTGAGAAACGACTAGTATTTAGAAGAAATCGAAACAAAAAGGAAACATATACTAAGCATCAGGAAAAGGCAGTTGAAATTTCTGGAATGCATAATGCGGAAGTAGGGCTTGGAGAATCTGATACTCATGGGATAGATTGAGTGAAATCGGGGCAGAAGAAGGCAGAGCGTATCATGACTGACTTGCGTAGATGGGTGTTAGAACGGGATTTAGCAGAAATGAAAAAAGACAAAACATATTAAGTGCTACAAGGGAGAGGAAGATGTGGAGGGTCATGATCGCCTACGTTCTGAAGGTAAACGGCACATAATAGAGAAAGAATATCCATATACGTAATTAATTGAAAGGACATATTTTGAGACAACCGAACAAAAAGAACAAACATGTGTGCAACGACAAAATTATAGGGAAAATGGTAAGAAAAAGGAGACAAATGCTTAACTTTAGGAAAAGGCACATAATGAGGAAAGGGGGCTTTGGAAATCTGATACACACAAGTCATCTTGAAGACAAGAGGGACAGAGAATGAGTTAATGAATTAGTAGAAATAATAAAAAAAACAAAATTTGTTACGAGCTACGAAAGGCAGGAAATTGTGGAGAGCCATGATCAACTACGCCCTGAACAGGTACTTCACATAGATGTTTAATTAGCTCATGATAGATGTTAATACTTTTTAAACTGTTTCGTTATCATCAATACTTTCAATATTCAAAATAATTCTAAAAGTTAAGAAAAATCGAAATTGTTGCGACAAATATCTGGTCGATCGGATCAGAACTGCATCGCTGTATAGGTTGAATAGGTCCGGTGAGAAGATACATCCTTGTCTTACGCCCTTTTCTATTTTTGTATATTCGCTGAAGTCGTTCCCTTTGCGCATGCATGTATAGTTTCTTGATTATACTAATATCTTGCCCAATATCTTGCCCAAATATATCAAAGTTGCTGAGCAGTTTCAACAGTATAGTGTACTTTGTCGAACACCCTTGCATAGTCTATAAAACAGGTGCACGTCCTTCTGCATTTAGTATTGATCATAAATATACAATAAAATTCACAGAGGGAGAGAGACATGTAAAGACACAAACAGGAAGATACATAAACGCACTAACGCATAGACATGTCTACAAACACACACACAATGTAGATACACATGTTATTAAAAACAAAAAACAAAAAAATAAAAACATATCCGTCATTGTCTTCATTCTGTTTTCTTTTCCTTGAATTAATGTACTTAATATTAAAATGCCAAAATGATATTTTGTAATGTACAGGGATTTAGTTAGATTAAATGAATCATTTTAAAATCTAAGTTATACAAATATTTTATTTTGTTAAAGACTGTAATGAGTCCGACAAACATTGATAAGCTAGAGTCGCCACTGACTTACGTGGAATGAAAAATTGTCAGTATTAGCCAAAGTTAGGTAGAATGTGTGTGTCTTTTTGTGTGTGCGTGCGTGAGTGACAGAGAAATAGTTACAGAGAGAATGCGTGTGAAAAGAAAAGCCAAAATGAACTTGGTTTTCTGCTAAAATAAACAAATAAACAGAGATTAAATCAAACGATATCACGAAGAAAATATAAAACAAATCATATATATATATATATATATATATATATATATATATATATATATATATATATATATATATTCTCAAAGTGTTTCTATAGAAACGACAAAATGAACAAAAAAGCGACAAGAGGAAAAATTATTTTTAGCTGACGCATTTCGTCCTCTGAAGGACTTTATGAATAAGTTTAGCAACGAACAACGACAACATATACAACTAAATCAAACGATATCACTAAGAAAATAGAAAACAAAATTATATATATATATATATATATATATATATATATATATATATATATATACGTACACATTTATGTATGTATGTAAACGTTGTGAGACAGAGTGTATCCGTAGAAGAGACAAAATGAATAAAAAGAGACTAGAGTAAAAGTTATTTTTAGCCGACGCGTTTCGTCCTCTGAGGAACTTTATCATGGCTTTCATATAGAGAAATCAGAAGATCTACTAAAAAGTTCTACTAAAAACACACTTAACAAAAACAGAAATAAACTTACCTATTTGCACATAAAAAATACTAAAAAATATGCCAGCTAATCACCAATGTTTCTTCATTTTTGGTAACCACTTCTATAGACAAAATTTTGCCTTATCGTTGGTATCTCCTCTCAGCGGCGTTCTTGCTTGCTTATTTTTAGAATATCTAGACAATGGCCCTTTCAAATACATTCTACTGCAAAACTCTCCTTATTTCAGATACGTAGACGACTCCCTACTAATATATCAACAAAACACTATTTTAACAGATCTTGTCAACAAACTTAGTAGCCTTGAACCTACTAATATTGAATTGATAAAGTCTTCTAGAAGACGAAACACGTAATAATAGTCGTTCCTGTTGTGTCTTTTTATTATATATATATATATATATATATATATATATATATATATATATATATATATATATATATATTCATGCTAATACACTTGGGAAAGGTATTAATCCACTTCTTCCTCCATATATGTGTAAATAGCAGGGCAGACTGGGTTCTATAGCGTTGGATGGTAACTGGTCAAGGAGAAGGACATTTCTGAATTCAAACCCTGCGGAGGTTCGTTTGGGGACCTTGTGGCACATAGTGCACCAGGTCTCTGTATTCGGCCCTTCAAAAAGTGTAGTTGGGTCTGCCCAATGCCATCAGCACTATAATCAAATCATATGTGCTGGTGTCTGGGCTGTCGGTTCCTAGGAACTGAGCTGCTTGACCCTCATACGTCTCATCCGACGAGAGAGTCGAACACACACACACACACACACACACACACACACACACACACACACACACACACACACACACACACACACACATATATATATATATATATATATATATATATATATATGGTGTGTGTGTGAAGTCGAAATCGAATAATATATCCGAGAGTATAGTACACATATCCTGTATTTGAGCGATTGTGCTTACGAATCACTTGTGGGGATTACTCGCTGATTTGAACTTAACATCGCCGCGAAGTTGTTTCTCAGTCAACGCAGGAGGTGATGCAGTCTGACAAATTTGTCGTGGTGATCCGTCTCCATCAGAGCCCGAATAGAAATGGTGATGACTTTCCTTACGGTTCGCCGTTACTCATTGGTCGAACAGATTCACGTGTGTCTCAGCTGACGAGCATGCACGGAAAGGTCGTGCGGTGTTTAAACACAGAGGTGATTTCAGACAGCGCCAAGAAGTCGAGGTTCGTCATGCACTTGTCGAGTTTTTTTTTTCTTCGCACGGACGACTCATGTCGATAACAGGATTCATTAAAAATATGCATCCTCTATAATTTCACATCAAATGACGCATATACAAGACGCATGATTAAAAAATGCAGTTGCATTCACATATCGAGGTGGTAGCACTTGTTAGGGAAGCTATGGGAAAATAGTGTTTTGACTTTTTGTTTAGTTGTTCACTAAGTACAAAAAAGCATTATGTTAAAAATACCATCAATATATTTATTAAAATCATGAACACTCGTAATACATGTTTAAAATGACAATCAATACAACACTAAAGTATAAAAATATACTTTTATAGTAATTACCAGAAAATATTTTTTATCTTCTACAAACTATATATCTACAGGGATAAAAATGTAAAAGTATAAAATTATGTACAAAATATATATATATTTACGCCATAAAATTGCGTACAAAATATTTAGATTTCAGAATTAAATAACCCATAGAGGTTGATAATGTCGATAAACATAAACAACCAAACAACTTTTAATATGTCAATAAATTCAAAATAATAGCTTAAAAACGTCACAATTAAATTCCCTAATAAAAAAAAATAACTCTTCTTCTTGCAAATTGCTTGTGTAGAGGGTAATAGTTAATAAGCTAGTGTAAAGTTATCGCAGTAGTGACTAATAGAAATAATACTAAATCTTTCATACGTAAGATAATTTAATTTTGGGATTAGTTTATTAATATTGGCGTGAAAGTGTCTGACTATAGGAGTTTTCAGTAACGTGGATCTTCTTTTCGTAAAAATGTGAACGGCTATTTCTGTCTTTTCTCTCTCGCCTTGGGCGCTTATATATTTTGCTCTCTAGTTGTCTTAATTGTGAAATTTATATATCAAGCGCAGACACTGACCCTCATCTGTGAAAAGTTTACATTCTTTTCTTTAGATTGTGGAGACCATTACATAGTGTGGTTATCACAGATCATTTCCTCTTAGAACAATGTTTCATTCTGAGAATAACGATAAACTACATCCGCGTCTTGTGTAAGAGAATAAACTACATCCAACAGCAAGGCATCTGATCAGCAGGATTTGAGGAGCGTGGAACCACCATTTAATTGCTGGTGCTCCCAGTTCCACCCGGATATGGAGTTGTAGCACCTGTTAGGGTCCCAGCTATGGGCAAATAGTTAACCACCAAACTGGGGTCAAAACACTATGAAAGTTTAAAAACAGGTTTTAATACCAGAAATATATTTTTGTAAAAATATTAACAGAAATGAATTTCTGAACGAAAAAATATTAACAGCAATACATTTTTTGAAAAATATATTACCAGCAGTACTTTTTTGGAAAAAAAAATATTACTAGCAATAGAAATCTTGTCGGCATTAAATAACCTATTGAACAAAACAAAATAAACCAAACAAATCTAAAACAAAGAATACATTTTCTATTCATAACTATACATATTCTATTCATACCTATACATATTCTATTCATATTCTATTCATACTTATACATATTCTATTCATACCTACATATTCTATTCATATCCTAAAAATGCCGTCTGCATTAAGTATCTCATTGAGGTTGATATTCCTTCAACAAAACAAACCAAAGTAGAACACTGTTACCTTACTGCGATTAAATTCAATTCAGACTATCTGTTTATTCCTGGCATGAATCACATGATGCACAAGTCCGATTTACAATTAGAATTAAGAGTGATCCATACATGCAGCCTTGTGTGAAACTGAGATAAGCTCCTTAAATAACATTTGGCTGACTCGATGTCTGTCAATGTTTATTTCATGTAGAACCTATAATTGCGAAACTATGGCATATCAAGTTTATGTAATATACTGACATTACTTGTCCGAAACATATTCATCTCATAGGCATGCTACATAATATCTTTTGCAAACGCCTGCTAAGGCATATGTGTGTTTCTTAAATGCCAACAGAAAAAAGAAATATGTGTTTATATTGCAATTACGCTAAGAATTTAGTTACATTTTCTGGGAGAAAACGCATAACCTGACTTGATCATTTGCTAAATAACACCAGTTCATACAAACTCTAGAACCCGATAACTTTCGGCTTCATCCTAGTCCAACTATGACAGGCTTCAGAACTGTCTTTTCTACCCAATTTAACTTACAAGACTTGGAGCAACGGGTTTGGCTTTCCGACACTTTTCAATAATGTCACATTTTGTCATCATTTCTCAATGAATTCAACTTGACTATAGGGATATCGAACTCCTGTTCGGAGGTTTAAGGATTTAAACAGGTATACCTAGCACATTGGTATTGCAGATCTTTCGTAATGAGTTCAATCTTGATTGATCGCCACATACTTTGCTGACAAAAAATCTCAATAAAGTAAAGAAGTGAATTAATTGTAAATTGCTGACATAGTTTATCTTTTACCTTACAATATAGTTAAATTCTTAAAAATTAGGTATTACTATCATTTATTATGGCCATGATTTATAAGGGAGTAACGATCCACCCTCTACGAGTTATTATCTTAATTTGTTTATTCAGATTTATTATTGCCGTCCAGTTAGTATTATTTATATCTTCTATAGATGTTCCACATTTTTAATTTTATCTATAGGTTCCTCCTTTAAGAAGCTTCCTGAATCTGATTTTTTTAAAAAAAACATTTTTTTTTTCTGTTGAAATTAACTTTACGTCTGATTATCCTCCTTCTCCTCCGCTCAGTGTCTTTTGAAAAATAGAACATGCCATATTTATTTACTATCACAATACATTTGGTGCTTATATGTTTTCCGTATCTGTCAATGCTGACCTCTCTAAGTTCCGGTGTATCCTGTCACGTAAAAATAACTCCCTCATCTCCACCCTCTGAGCTTAAGTTTCTAGTTAGTGTAGATCTGACATTTAATTGGTTGATATATAGGCAACTGTATTGATAAAATGTCTACTTTATGTTCTGTTTCTTTTGTACTGAGGAGATATCTTCGACTTTTTTTTTATATTGAGAAGATAACTTCTACATCATTTGTATTAAGGAGCAATCTTCAATTTTTTGTTTGTTTTAGTGATGCACAGTTACGTTTATTTTATTATCTTATCTCCTTTTAAATGTAAATGAGCCATATTTTATCAGCTTATTTTGAAATAAATATCGTTTTTGCACAATAAACGTATTCGAAGTATAACTAGTAGCATGTTTTTTCAAGAACCGTATGGCACCACTCTCCCCCTACTCGATGTTGTATATTTACTCCATTTCGGAATTCTTTTTTTGATTTTGTAACCTTCGAAGATGAATGTAAAAGAATGAATTTTATTTGCTTTTCCTCTACGAGTTCAAACTCGGCTGACCTCTATTTAGACTGCTTTGAATGTAAACCAAATATTTGGTCAGGCTTTTGTTAGTGAACGTAGAGTTCGATAACGTTTCCAACATTTTCAACGGAAATAAAATACATTTCCTTGTAGGAAGTGGACATTCTCCGATAACTTATACTGAAATAGCCTTACAGATTCTTCATGTCTTTGAAAAAGTAAGTTTGCAGAAAGAAATCATACTAGCACTTCAACTTCCGAAGCAGAGCATGAATGTTACACGCCAGAAAACCTGTTTCAAAAATCAAAATAAAATGTTAAACGCAAGAAAAAAAGTGTTCCTGAAATCAATGATGCATACGTCATCGGTTTTCACATTTCGTTTAACTTAAGATCCAAATCGGGATTAATATCTGGCTTTAAACCATTCATGGAAAATCACGGAGACAATGCCTTTGCCAAATATTCTTCCAGCCTAGGCTGAATAAAGTCAATAAAATCTAATCGTGTTAGTTACGTATCAGTGTGTCTAGTATCGCATCTTTCGTAACTAGCCACGGCGGGGTGACATTTCGAAGATTCTCTTTGAAATCGATGCGGTCTTTGTCCGTTTCAACTGTGAAGAGTTCATTGAAACAAAATGAATTTAAATCTATTTTCTGATTTTACTAAATGAAAATATTAATAATAAATGCACAAAAATAGAAAGAACGCCAGCAAAAGATGAGAGTTATTCAACCTTTCATTAATTATTTACCAGGATTATTCAGCTTTTACGGCGAGGCAATCCTGAGAAAAATAGAATTTCTACTAAGATTTATCATTGACGTATAAAATTTTAACAGCATAAGATATGTAGATGATACAGTCTTGATAAAAGACACAGAAAGTAATCAG
The DNA here is from genome assembly GCA_903632075.3 of Acanthosepion pharaonis. Taxonomy (NCBI): domain Eukaryota; kingdom Metazoa; phylum Mollusca; class Cephalopoda; order Sepiida; family Sepiidae; genus Acanthosepion; species Acanthosepion pharaonis. The sequence goes on from CAHIKZ030005299.1 coordinate 3,613,470, forward strand.
GTGAAACTGGTAGTTAAATTAAAAGAAAGCGGGGAAGAAGGATAAACTAAGTGGTTATTAATAAGATATTAATACGATATTTCACCAGGATACACACCCAGGTTTATAGAGGGGTAGTGCTAAATCATTGTCTGCTCAAATGAACATGTTGACAGATTTTGAACAGAAAGAAACACACCAACCACTACTATTTAATTATTTTTATCCGAATAAAAAAAGTAGAATCAAAGATAAAAAAGAAATGTTTGCAGGCAATGTGCGACTGCGGACTAAATTAGATCAAAAGCGTTCAGTTAACTTGTTAAGAGTCTTTCTTAACATAAACAAAAAAACAAAAAAAAGCTTCTTTAAGTAGTAGTAATTTGTCCTGTGATTTTGATAGAAATATTTCAGCCGACAATACCACTGGCTGTCTAGTCAATAAATGCCGAAAATTTTCTTGTAGGAAAACGGCTAATGTTACCGTTGCCATATAACTAACTGTTTTTCTTTAAATACCGTATGTGTTAATGACGTAGTTAATCATGAGTCTCCACAAAATCATCTTCTTAATTATATGTGAATTGTCATGTCTTCTTGGGAAAGATAGCGGAATTGATAGCCGTTGCATTCTCCACGGATTTGAATTCAGAATTGTCTTTCTCATAAATTAAATTCCATCCTAGGCTAGACATCCCAGTGTAACCAGTGTGAAAATGAATGCAGCAGAATTGATCGGAGTTTGAAGTCGATTCCTAACTTCAACATTCCACGACACAGTTACAGTTTTTTTGTGTATATGGTATAACTAGTGAGCCAGTCAAAATGACTTAACTCCCTTTAGAGTCCATCAATAGAAGGTTAACCAATCAGAAACCGCAGAACATTGTATCCGTCGTGTATAAAGGCGGCCATTTTTTGTTTATCCTACCCGAATGACCAGTGCCAACTTGTCAGGCGAAGATGACAGAAGGAAGTACTACGCTCTGCTACTTTGCTGAGATATTCACTGCTAACCTGAACTACGCTTTCCTACTGTCTTCGAAATATTCACTGCTAACCTCTGGATTCTATACTCGAAGACGACCATCAAAATGTCTAACAACCACCATTACGATAATTTCACATGATTAACAAATTCTATGCTATTAATAGCACAGATGTGGATGCGCGAGTTGTGTATCGTTAGCGGTTTGGAAAAAAGAAATCGATGGGCTGAGTGCGAAGCCCAGCCGAAGTCGTTATACTCACTTTCGCAATAAAAAAAAGTTGAGCGTCTCGAGAGGATACGCCTCCCCACTAAACATTTTTTTGATCCATGATTTTCGCAGTCTACGGCAAACGTAGATGGTGTATAAATTTATATCGCATTTTTTTAAAAATATTTATTTGTATCTTGTTTTGGTTTGGTTTGTTTTACGGCATACCGACCTCAATAGATCATTTAATACCAACAAGATTTTTATTGCAGGTAATTTTTTTTTCAAAAATGTATTGCTGGTAATATTTTTCTTCAAAAATTCATTGCTGGTATTAAAACCTTTTTTTACACTTTCATAGTGTTTTAACCCCAGTTGGGGGTTAACTATTTGCCCATAGCTGGGACCCTAACAGGTGCTGCCACCCTGGGTTAGGGTGGACCTGAGAACACCAGCAATTCGAAGGTGGTTTCATGCTCCTCAAAACCTCCTGACCAGTGGCCTTGCTGTTGGATGTCGTTTATCATCTTACCCAAGACGTTTTAAATTGTAACTTTCATTAACATTTGACTACTTTTGATCGATAATAATGAGTGCATTACTCTACACAATGTTAGGGAAATCTTAGCAGTATCTTTGAAGATTTCAAAGTTCTTTATTGTGCGTCTAATCAGTTTAGCTGTTGATTTTACAAGCCTTATGAAAAATCAGAATCTATCAAAATAAAGTCCATGTGAAATTACGAAAATCAACGTTGGCCAGCCTGCAAAGATTTCTAATTATCTTCATGTTCAAGATTGAGTTCTCTTATGTATGAATCTGACTAAGTCACTAAAAACTTGATCTATCATGAAAATGGAAAAAAAAAATGAAAATCACATGGATAGATTGACAACATTGAACGACTATTATTACGTGTTTCGTCATCTAGGAGACTTTATCATGCCAATCTTAGTAGGTTCAAGGCTACTGAGTTTGTTGACAAAATCTGTTAAAATAGTGTTTTGTTGATATATTAGTAGGGAGTCGTCTACGTATATAAAATAAGGAGAGTTTTGCAGTAGAATGTATTTGAAAGGGCCATTGTCTAGATATTCTAAAAATAAGCAAGCAAGAACGCCGCTGAGAGGAGATACCAACGGTAAGGCAAAATTTTGTCTATAGAAGTGGTTACCAAAAATGAAAAAACATTGGTGATTAGCTGGCCTATTTTTTAGGATTTTATGTGTGCTAATAGGTAAGTTTATTTCTGTTTTTGTTAAGTGTGTTTTTAGTAGATCTTTTTAGTAGATGTTCTGATTTCTCTATATGAAAGCCATGATAATGTCCCTCAGAGGACGAAACGCGTCGGCTAAAAATAACTTTTCCATTAGTCTCTTTTTATTCATTTTGTCTCTTCTACGGATACACTCTGTCACAGAACGTTTACATACATACATAAATTTGTACGTATAAACAGAATCTGAAGTTGAACAGTGTTTTCTTTCTGTTTATCTATTCAAGAGGAACTATTCCTTTGATCTGATGGATATTATGTAAAGTGATGCGTATGTGGAATGAGTACTTTGCCCGTTTGAAAAACGCATTGGAAGAGAAAATACCTTTTAAATAGCAACGAAATGGACCGATCACTTGGATGACAACTATACACTTGCGAATATTCCTTCAAAATATATTCGGTTCATCATAAATGTACTTGTTGAAGAGGTTTTCTTGTACTTCAATTATTATACACACCTTATGTTTAGTTTTATAATTAAAATGTAATAAACAAATACTTCAAACTATCTGGTTGAAGAACAGTTATCGAGAGACTTTCCTTCCACTCAGATATAAGCAATTTTTTGTCGGCACATAAAACATCAGAATTGTCTAGTTTTAGGTGCATTTCAAATCGTATACTCACTGTTTGTTTATTTTTTTTTTGTTTCACGGAATATGAGTCCATTATGTTATTAATACCAAAGTTTAATGTTTTTTTCCTAATTAAAGACTTACTATAAATAGGATTTGTTGGTAATTTCAATACAAATATATATTGATAGTAATTTTACTATAAACAGGTATTGTTGGTAATTTCATTACACTTATGTATTGTTGGAAAACTCACTATAAATATATATTGTCCATTTTATATAAAAACATATTGTTCATCTTTATATTATAAAAATGTATTTTTATACTTACATAGTGTTTTGACCCTAGTTTGGTTGTTTACTATTTTGCCCATAGCTGGGACACTAACAGCTACTAAAACCTGAGAAAAATAGTAATAAAGAAGTTGTTCCACACTCCTCAAAAACTACAATCTCCCAACGTCTTGCTGCTGGATGTAGTCTATCGTCATACCCAGGGCCGAATACTCACTGTAATTAACTTATTCATAGAAATCTTCGAAAGTAACATCATGATATTTATCAAGAATATTTTGTTTTGGGGGTCCATTCCTTCTGTTAAATATCCTGGCCTTCTTTATTTTTTATTTTCAATATTCGTGTCGTTATTGGTTTCATTGTTCATAAGTCTGCAAAAGAAGCACCGCCTATGATCAAATGTGTTTCACGCTCGGATGAGAAAACGCGTTATTAAATCGCACTTGTTCCCTGTATAGGACTCTCCCGAGTGGCATCCCCTCATTATCTAGGATCAGGAACACCAACGGATGCCTCCACCAAAGCTGATGGAACTAGGTGAGTCTTGCCTCGATCTACACATACATGTGCACGGGAAGTTAACTTTGAACCGCCCTTTTTGCATATTGGCTTCTTTCGATATATATATATATATATATATATATATATATATATATATATATATATATATAAAATCACCATCATAGCGACCCACTTCATTCTCCCGACATATAAGAGACACCATACACTATTTTTATGCAGGTAAATATGTTGTACGAGATCAAAAAGACGATCTGAATGTTTTACTCTCACCAGTCCATTCATCTTAGCTCAATTTTATACATTGTGTTGAACACAGATAATGCCAAAATTAATTTATTCTTTTCGTTGGGAATTAGATTGAGCCAGAAATAATGACCGCTTTTGTTTATCAAATTTATTCTTAAAAACAATCAAATACAATTATAATTAATTCAATTATATTTGCATTATTTTTGCAAAACTTATTGCTCCTTATCAGTCAGATCTTTGATAAGGTTTGAGTAAAATTTCGAAGATTTCGAGGTGAAATTATCTTCGATAGACTTTTTAATCTGGTTTTCCTCAGACAAAGCGAATTCCGACACTTTTTTACTGAGATATTCTTGCTCTAAGCGGCTTTGCCTTGTCAAAGATGAGAACTAGTTTCCCAATGACGATCTCAGGGAACTTTTGTCACCAAATGGGCACGTGCAGCTGCCGGATGTATTATTGTACATTTACTGTTTCATTATGTTTTATGAAGTCCAAATGAATAATATCCCGATGATCGTACCACATGCGCAACATTACCTATCTTCCATGGAGCTAAGATTTTGGTGTCCACTGACTTCTGTATTGAAAATTGTCGCATTTTTTGTACTCTAAACTTGTTTTTAACTGCCACGTATGGTTACTTCATTACAATTGGTTCCTTAAATGGTAACTACTTTGACTCCATGTAATACGACGTTTTTCATCAAATTGATAATATTGACATAAAAATTGAAAATACCATCAAAATTCCTATCCGTAACAAGCAGCTATATTACAGCTATGAACAGAAGTGAATATAATAATGATTCTATATCGAGAAATACAATGGCCTGGTTTGTGTTTGGTGCTTTACATTCGATCCCGATCTTGACTTTCTAGGTTAGAGCAAATCATTTCACTGCATTTTAATAATCTGTTTGGCCTAACATTATATGGATATTAATTTGGAGATTGATCTAAGTTTTCCGGTGTTTATTGATGTAATCAGTATAAACAGTTTTCATGTGAGCTACGTCGAAGTTTTAGAGAAAATCGAAACAAAAATGACAATTATGATCTTTTCTGCTAATTTTCCTTAATTAATGTAAAGTTACTTAAGGAAAATATTAATTCGCCCCAAGATATTATAAATCAAAGAATTTTTGTTTTTTTCGCACAATTTTGAAATTATGAATTTTAAATCAAAATATGTTTGTTTACTTTTTATTACGTTTTTGACACTCTTTTGAAATTATAAATTTTCAGGCAAAGTCTTTTTTTTTATATTAGCGTTGTAACCTAGAAAAGGTTACTAAATGAGGAATAGTCAAAACGGAGGTAGGAAATGAAATGGTAATCATTATAACATCAACAATACTCGCTAGCAGCGTGAAGCAGGTAAACCACAACTAGTGGTGGACTACATAGACAGCATATTACCCCCACTTACAATAGAGACCACATATTTATGAGTATTGGGACATACCCATTGGTGTTTTTAGGTAGAGTATATAACAGAAAAAAAGAAAGAAAGAAAGGGTTGTAAGTTAAAAAAAAAAAAGGTTACTGAATGAGGAATAGCCAAAACCGAGGTTGGAAATACAATGGTAATATATAACATCAACAAAATAAAATACTCGCCAGCGACGTGAAGTAGGTAAACCACTGATAGTGGTGGACTACTTAGACAGCATATTGCCCCCACTTACAATAGTGTCCAAAGTATTTATGTAGATTGGGACATATTCATGAGTACGATGTGCAACAATTAGTTTAGCATCTCACGAAACAACTTCAACCCTCAGAAGGAAAAATTACCAAAAATCAGGGAGTTATTTACATTTCGTAATTGCAGATGATATTCGATGTATTTACCAGGGATATTTTACAATTTGAAAAAAAATCTGTTTTTGGCTTGTTTTTCAGTGCTATTCGCGTACGAGAACCCCATATTTAAAATAGCGCACGTGAATCGACCACATTTAGTTCAATCGCAAAGGTCAACGCGAACGGTGTGCAATGGAAGGGCCTCACACTGGGAGAATTTGGCCATTCTTCTATTTTGAGGTGAATTATCAGAAATGATCCGACAGTTATACTTATCATCAGAAAGATCCAGTTAAAATTTCGATCGCACGTGAGGAGGAAAGTTGGAAAATTTGATCCTCACATGACAGGTTGTTTGCAATAGTAATAGAGGGAAAACAACGTATAAGCTACCAGGTGAGTTTGAGTGAATGGATGATGAAACATGTCTGGGGAGTGTTAGGAAAAAGGCAAATTTTTTTCTAAGAGCTATGACAAGTGAGCAACTTGTGGGGAGACATTATCGCCAACGTTCTGAAGAGACATGGTATACAGACGAAGACAATTTAAACAAAATGCTTCTCAAATTTCGGGTAGCGATTATACGAGACCCTGCTGAAAAAATATCGGCCTGACCCAAATGATTCACCTTTAGCCACATGTTCACCTTAAAATCCGACTCAATTTCCACACTGTTTTTGAAATTCATTTAAAACCTCTGACTTTTGGCCATCGAAACATTGATGCTAGGAAGCAGTCAAGGCCGTTAAGCTTCCAGTCGCGCTTGTATTCTTAACATTTTTAATACCATTTCCATGCAGGAGGTGAGAGATAATGACTCTCTGCAGATTCCAATTCTTTATTATCTGAGAATTTCCGTGCCTTCTTGGGAAAATAACGGAGAGATTCCCCGTTGTTTATTCTACGGTTTTGAATTTCAAGTTGGAATTTTCCTTTATTAACCTGGTCGCCATTCTAGCCTAGGCTGCTATTCACTCCTTAGCATGGTAGCTGGGGTAGACGAAAGAGAGCAATTCATTTCCGAAAGGCATTACTGTGAAAGGAAAACACAAAACCCGACGTTAGAACTTGCTCCCACTCTATCTCTACCTGTAAAAGGCAGGATGTGTGTGTGTGTGTGTGTGTGTGTGTGTGTGTGTGTGTGTGTGTGTGTGTGTGTGTGTGTGTGTAACGAATGCACGGCCGCAATTTTCAACAGTTTGCACCAAAGTTTACAAGCACATGCTCCAAGTTAGCGGAAAAGCCAAGACCGACATTGCATTTCCCAACTCCCATCGATAGTGGAAATAATCAATTTTCTCATGCTTCTACGGCAGTTTTCATGTAGTTTGCGGTCATTTTCTACTGGCCAGAGTGAGAGCCAATAGCGGGCTGCCACGAATAGGCAGGAAGATTCTATTGGCCAGCGTGAGAGCCAACAGCTGACTGACACGAATGTTAACTAGCATGCTAGTAAACAAAAAAATTCGATAGCTGCATTCGTCACAAGTAGGAAAAATTTAAATCTGCATAGCACTTTACTCCAGTTGGCTCATTCGCTTGCTTAAACTCAACGTTGATTCTGATTCCGCAGAACTGGGTTGGGTGTGAAAAAGTATTTGTTGTTAACATTCTTTTTTCATTCGGTTTTTCCAGTTACGTGTCCTTTTTTAAATCTGATCGTTTTGTGTTCATTTTGTTTAGTTCTTTTTCGTAACAGATTTAATGTTTAGTATAGAGCTTAGAAAAAATTCCTGGGTAAGACGATAAACTACGTCCGACAGCAAGAACTTCAGACAGGGGTTGGGAGCGTGTTCATTTTTATTAACTTTTCTTAATAAAAATGAACACGCTATATATATATATATATATATATATATATATATATAAAATCTTAAATTATATATTTAATCACCCATTGAGGTTGATATGCCATAAATGAAACGAAACACAAACCAAACTGAATTTATTTCCAGTTCAGGCTGACACATTTCATTATTAGGAACTAATCCCCTAATTTCAAAACTTAAAGACAAAAAGAAAAGAAAATATTGGATACTGTCATTAACAGATATAAGTTTTTCTGAGAAGACAGAAAACAAGAATATTTGAAGTATTATTAATTTTTTTTAGGTGAATGGTGCTCAACGTAAAAGTACTGAGGATATGAGTTTGAGAGACGAGTCAGATACCAAAGCTAACGGTCAATGAATGCCGAGATGTTCTGACTAAATTCACCATGAAATTTAATGTGCTTTCTTCGTTTGGTTTTCGTCTCTTATTAGGTCCCTTCAAGATTATTCTTATTTTTATTCTCTTCTATTTCTTTCGAATGGTTCTTATTATATCCTCTACTGTTACTTCCCTTTAGTCTATCTTTCTAAATAATCGAAGTACAACATATTATGATTACTGAATCAAAGTTCTAGAAATTATAACTTCCAAGACCCTACAGTATTACTTCTGTAAGCTTTTGAATCCGAAATTTAGTTTTTATATATATATATACACACATACAAACACGCACACACATACATACACACATACATACACACATACATACATACATACATACATACATACATATATATATATATATATATATATATGTATGTGTGTGTGTGTAAATAAAAAGAAAGAACAGTAACATATATTATACGGTGTTCTTATTGATATATTTTTTTATTTTTACAAAGACAGTGATCAATGTAAATTTACAGAGCATAAGTATTATAAACTTAACCTCTTTTTCGAACGTAACTAATAACTGATATAGCAAAAGTTTATAAAAATGAACACGCTGCCAACCCCTGTTTGAATGATGGGATTTCTCTGTATCCTTTGCAACAGTGAATTATAAATTTTTCTGTGCGTTTAAAACTCAGTAAATTTAAAAAAAATAAGTTACTCCAATATTCGCTTGAAGATAAAATGGAACTAATATTTTCAATTTAATTACAAAATTAAATTTGAAGTATTTAGCTTCCATTTCTGAAACATGGTCATTACTGTTTAGTGAAAAACATAATTTAAATTAGTTAATATATATATATATATATATATATATATATATATATATATATATATATTCATTGTCAAATAATCACTATTAAATCAGGATGCAAAGCATATCATGGCATAGACCCACATATCACAATTTAACTTTTGAAAGTCATAGAACTGTAAACCCGGTAAAGTTATTCTAAATAGAATTCATAAATACATCAGTTGCATTTTCAACATTTTTTCCTATATTTTACGTGTGGGATATATGAAAACCTTTACTATATATATATATATATATATATATATATATATATATATATATATATATATATATATATATAATAATTTTAAATGGTATGTTTTTTTAATCAACAATATTCCTTACTATAAACGTTATTTTTTAGCGAGATGTTAGAGTGGCCATTCCTGCTTTTATCTTCTTAAACAATGAAATGAATAACTACTGGCATGATCGAGAAATACTACTAAAGAAAAGAATAATCAGTACCGAAATTGGTGACCTCTTAGTGTATACCAAGTGCGAAAAGCTGGGATGCGCGGATGGTGTAACGGATAAAGTCTCATAATTTTTAACTGGAGACCTGAGTTCCGTATCCACACGGGTTCGTTATATTCACTTACGCGCGATTACCATTGGAAAAGGTATAAATTCGCCTCTTCCTTCAGCTGTGTTAATTAGTATGACTTTATCAATAATTGCCGTCAAGAAATTATTTACAATCTAAAAATATTTTCTAGTTTTAAATAACCTTCAAAAGATTAATAAGCCATAAAAACAAATCAATGAAAACTTGTATATTAATAACTGTTAATAACCATATTTCATTTTATTAATCGATTTCGTTCTAAAAAGTAAAACTACGTAATTGTCAGTCGTTTTTCTTTTCTTTTTCTTTTTGTTGATTTTACTGTTTTCGTTTTACCGCTGTTTGGTAATAGAATTTCTCATTTCTTTGCACCAATATTCTGATATATTCCTTTTTTCTCTCTTTCACATTAGTCCTCTTTATTATTTTCATACTTCAGGCGTAACTTCTGAAACATACTTGTAGCTGGGTACCAAATATAGAGGTACTACTACTATGTATATCAATGACACTTACACGTATAGGATTCAAGTAATAATAACAACTCCAATTTGTTAACAAACAAATATATATTGAATAAAATACAACAACATCCATGAAATAAAATTGTGTTCACAATGTAGATTAAAGAGAAGGAAGTTCTTTCCCTTTGACTGTAGATTGATTGTAATCAACTGTTTGAAGAAATTTCTCTTGAGATAAATGTTCCGAAATAATTGTTAGAGCAAAGTTTGCATGTGAAGAATGAATAACACGAAGAATACAATTGCTTGGAATGTTTTGTGAATAAACTGGTTTGAATCAACAAAGTTCTGGTTGATTGTGCTTGGCGAAAGTTACAAAGAGAAAAAGTAAGTTTGTAGTTACGAAATTCTGTGTCTGTGTGTGCGTTGAGCAAGATCGTGGATTTGTGTTGACGGCTGGGATCTTACTGAATCTTACTGGCGATTTGCGAAAAGTCGCCGTATTTAGGGAAAAAAAGGTAGGCTCCCACGGAACCGCGGGAAAACTTGATCTTACATTAAAATTATGTGATTGGTTAAAAATTAACCAATCACTACACTGGTACTAAACACAATAGGTAACTATGCTTAAAACCAAAAGTTTCAAAGGAACAACTGCCATGGCTAAATTCCCCTATACAAAGGTAGTAGTAATTTATTAGCCAATCGCAGGCGAATAAAATGACTTGGAGTGTATGTGGGTGTGAAAAACATAGCAATCGCTCGGTACTCTATAAACTTACAAAATAAATTAATATATCATTTTTACTTTTTCTCAACATTCATATGATTAAAAATTGCAATGATGATACTCCCACCCCTAACATCGCAAAAAGGAAAACGAACATAAAAATTGGAAAGCAAATGGGTTAATTTGCAGTGTAACACCCGCACTTATTTCGCATTAAAAATTTCCAAAATACTTGCATTTATGTGTGATTGTACATGTTTTATTCGAATCTGGCTTAATAAATACTTTTTTGGAGTTATCGACAGTGAATTTGGGATTCAATCGCGCCATTACTCGCGTTGTTTGCATACATTCGCTGCGGAAAGCTAAACGCGGAAGACTAGGTAAGGCTAAGTTCGGAAATGATTTTTCTTGTCCAAATTTGTCTCAGTTACTAGGCACGAGAACTATTTACATAGACACGCTCAGTTTGCGCAATGATACCTACACTGATATGTATTCTGCAGCGAATATATACAAACAACGCCAGTAATGGCTGCCCGCGACTCGAATGAATCCGAACTTTCACTGTCGATAACTCTAAAACGGTAGATTTAATTAAATTTATGAATCCAGATTCGAATGAAGCATATACAATTACACATAAATGTAAGTATTCTGGAAATTTTTAGTGCGAACTGAGCGCGGCTGTTGCACTGAAAATTAACCAGCAAAAGAATATTAACGTGTAAAATATTAAAATAATAATTTAATCGCGCATATGGGATATCCTGTTGGGATAATCGAATATATGATTCTATGGCATATAATATTTTTAGAAAATAGTAAATATATTTCACTTATTTTATTTGCACGATGAAAGTTTACTCACAAAACAGTCTGTATAAATATTTAAGCGTACATCAACATAGATATTTTAAATGTATATATAATAGTAGATTCCCGTCTACGTATCACTCAGGCACATTGGTGTTTGCTCAACACCTACATAGCCCACCTGTGGTTTATACTGCAACTATTCTGAGCAGACTTTAGTTACAGTTTCTGGGAGAAAGCGTGTTATCTATCATGATCAACAATTTGAACGTTCTGTCGTAGTACCGTCTACCCAGTGTTGCTTGTGTCAACTTGTAGTATATATATATATATATATATATATATATATATATATATATATATATATATATAGATAGATAGATAGATAGATAGATATATGCGAGCGCGTGTGTGCGCATGTGCATGTGTTTGTTTGTGTAAAGGTAAAAAAAAATCCGTAGGTATATAATCCAAGTAGGTCCTAGTGATACAAGAATATTAAAATTGACCCACAAAAGAGAGCTCGATGCAATTTATTTATACAGAGCAATAGATAAACAATCTCGAAACATCTGTTTACCTCATGTAGTGAATAGTATATATTCCAAGTGGGTCATAGTAATATAAGAATATGAAAATTGATCCACAAAATAATAATGTTATGATCAGCCTAGCTGCGTTAATATCATCGTTATATCTATATTTCCATCATAACAATATTATATTAAATAAATATATTTCCAACAAAAGCAACGTTATTATTTACCCATCAATCTAGTCTGCCTAAAACTGCATTTGTAACGTTATTATCCGCCGTAAAGTGTCGATTCATCTTCATACACTTCGTTTGACATTGGTAAATAACAAGTTCCAACAAAACAGTTTCTTCTCTAGAACAACTAAATTCTGTAGCAGGCTCCTCGGAATGTGCTACACCAAACAGTACTATCTTAACCTCCGCACGTTTTTATGCTTCCTATTTGTCTATACAACTATCTCATTCAGTAACCACCTAAATTGCATAACGCTTGGGCGTTGTATTAGGTTGGTTCGATTCTTGGAGATAATATCAATTTAATGATACAAGTCTCACTAATTAACCCATTGCTGGTGCGAAAAGAGATTGATTCGTACCGTTCAAAAAGCTATTTGCGCCTAAGTGAATAGAAAGAATCCTATTTGGACTAGAAAATCGACTCTCCGATTAAACACTCCAAGCCATTACACCACCCGAAAATCCAAGCTTATACCACCTGCTATGCCCATGCGGTCACCCATCTTGATACTGACCGGGTTCGACTTTGCTTACATTCGTAGTACCGATGTTTCAATGTGATGTGGCCGCAAGCTTTGTATTAAATGTACATTTAGTAAAATATATGTTATAATATAAATGTATAAAGTACTAAAGTAAAATAATATATTAAAAGAAGAACTGTCATCTGTTATATTTACCTTGGCAATATTTGGATACGTTATATGTACTGTCATCATCATTTAATATTGATTTCTATTGTAAATGCGTTATTTGTTGGGAATACAATATTATAAAATGTACGATTATTGACGATAATGAAATAATATTTAAATGCTAAAAAATATCAACAAGATTGGCCACTCTTGCAAATTTTCGTAACTTTTTCGGACTTGAAATATCTATTAATGAAAATTTACTTGTTCAAAAAATAAATTGTCATTCTTCTGAAAACGTAACTATTTTTTTAGTCGAAAAACTTATATTGATTATTTTGCCATTATTTTCTCTACCTGTAGAGGTCACCTTTTTCAGCAGGCGTAGGTGAACCTTATTCAATTTCACTACTATTCGTCCTTCAGTTGGCAGTCCGTGCGTGGCTCTCGTCTGGCGAAACGGCTGAGACAGTGTAACTCAGGCGTTGGATTTGTAATAATTATCGATTTCTGAGCTAGTCTTCAGAAAAAAAAATGATTAGCTTATGGAATTCCTTTGAAGTGAAATAACTGTCAATTTTCTTTCATGCATCTATGACTTAAAAATCCATCACGAAAATATGGTATTTTTTTATTCCTACGTTGCAGGAACTTTTATGTGTAATAATGAGAGTTTTCCCTTCGTGAGATGACATCGATATCATGTTAAAATCTCTGACTGAGAAAATTTGGGATTTACAAATATAAGAGATGAAAAAGATTTTGGTGATGATATATTTAGTCCCAGGTGCAAACAAATGTTCAAACTACAAAGAAAGTATTTCTTTTTCTTTGAGTATATGACAACATTGTGTTGTTTTCAGAGCATCTTTTAATCATTTTTTCTGTCCTCCGACACTTCGGCCGCTTTTTTCTGAAATCTTTGCATAAGAACTTCATTGAAATGCAGTCCTCCATCATCTTGATGACATGACCAACTTATTTGAATTGGTAAGTGCTTATCATGCACTCAGTACTACTGGCTATTTTTAGTTTATACGTTGTCCACAGTAGAAATATATGACAAGACATGAATTTCGAAAGATCCTCAGGATAAAGAGTGGATGTGAAAACAGCCAGCCTCCTGACTTTAACTCTGTTTAGGGGTCATGTTCTCCTGTAATATTTTGGATGTATTTTGCATGAATGAAGATGAAAATTTACAATTTGCTTTTCAATTACAAAATACAGATATACACACAAACATGTGCATATATTTGCGCGCGCGCGCGTGTGTGTGTGTGTGTGTGGATGTTTCTGTTGAGAACTGTGTATGTGTGTTCAGTAAAACAAAAACAAAAAAAAAAAACAATATGTTATGATGTCCCATGTAGATCTGTAGGCCTTTTTCATTCTTGTTGACTTTATCCCATCGTCGACATGTACGACCAACTTGTGGTTAAACTAGGTGTCTTTGAAAATGGCGGAAATAGCCCTGTTTTATGCCAGAAAAGCGTAGTGACAAAATTATTATCTTATTAATGCAAAATAATATTTTGGATCGATTTTACATGAATAAATGTCAAACAATTTTAATATGCCCTTAAATTACAAAACATATACGCCCCCACAAACACAAACATATATATGCATGCATGTGTGTGTATGTGTGTGGCGATTCTTCTCTCGAGAACGACGTATGAGTGTTCAGTAAAAAAAAAACAAAAAAAAAACTATATGTTATAAGGTCCCATGTGGATGTTTTGGTTTTTCTCATTATTGTAGACTTTATAACATCGTCAACATGTACGGCCATCTTGTGGTGGAACTATGTGTCTTTGAATATGGTGGACATATCTATCCCTGTTTCATGCCAGAAAAGCACAGTGACGAACAAAATTATCTTCAGGTGCGTTCAAAATACGAAGTTTTAAGTTAGCGTTCAGTTCATCGTAGTGTCCTTGACCTATTCTTTCAAATATTTTAATCTTGTTAAATCGGATTGACTTCCAGTTTTGAAGATTTGTGACCTGATGCTCCCAGGTATATACCGGTATTGCACATGTTTTAAGTTGTATTTTAGTTTGTCCCTAAAACGGAAAAAAGGGCGAACGCCTCGATGCTTCACTTACGTCATTTTAAAAAAAAACAAACAAACAAAAATAAGACTTGCTTAGGAATGCATGAAGCTTCCATCCTGAAAATTCAAGAGGCCCCAACAAATTCTCTTCAGATCATGATTTCTTCAATGCCTGATATGTTACAACAGGGCATCTCTTTGATTTTATGATACCACATAATGTCACAGAGTTGGCATCTCATATGAAAATCATCTTAACCGCGTAATATGCCTACCTTAAAGAGTCCAGGCATCAACACCACACAGAGGAGTGGTTAGGAAGACAGATCTATACACATCAACCTTTACCATAAGAGACTCTTCATTTTAATCCTAACGTCTATACTATTTTCTAAATGCGGACTTGATTTTGTAATGCGATATTCTGTTTCTTTGTCCATTTTGAACCCCCTTAGGACCAAGATAGATGAAAAAGAAGTTTTCAACTGGTTGCCATCAACAAATACACTTGGAAGGATGCTTGGATATTGGTTAGGGAAAGGCGGATAAAGAATTTCATTAAGATGCTTCTCCAAGGAGACTCGACATCATGACTGATATCAATCAAAGATCTTTTAATTGTTGCATGGAAAGGTTACTTGTTTTCTTCCTCTTTAAGTTTATTGATGCTTACTTTTTTGAAAGAAGAATAGCATTAAGTTCCAGATGTGGCCAATCTTGCTTAATGGAAGAACCACATACGATAAGTTCAGATGTTTGAGCGCCACAAGACAAACAAAATTTACACAAGTTTCTTTTACAATAAGTTTCACCCATGTACAAGGATCGAGGACCACTCGAGGTAGAGTTTAGCGGTTAGTTTATATAGATAGGAGGGGAACATACCGGTTAACTCTAGACTTGAACATGTTAAGATTGTATTGATCGGGGAAACAGCCTCTTTGGGGTCTGTTCTACAGAGCAGTGGTTCGCAGGAAGTAGCTTATTTCTCGGCAATGGAATACGGAGGGAATGATGGTGGTTTGTTATTATGTAAGTTGCATGGCGGGTCCTAGCTGAGAAGGTCAGACCTTTTTTTTAATAACATTAACATTAAACTTAAGTTTCAATCCAATGGCGTCTCAATTCATGCCCAGTAAATAATTAAAAATCGTTTTCTTATTTAGAGTTTATATTAACTATGATGAAAAAAGGGAGCTTGGCCAACATTTTTTTAAAGGTCAAACAGATGCATGCGGCTCGCGAGACGCGATTTGGCCACCCCTTATATAGTGTAACCGGCCACCAAAAATGCATGATTTTTACGCTCTTTAAAAAAATAGTTACCTCTGTATAGTGCGGCCCTCTCTATTTTTTTTATTTAGATAAACAAAACTCGCGCTCAACTCTAGCATATACGGTAGCTGTACATATTGCAGTGGTGGCCAAACATGCTTAATGTAAGAGCCACATTACTATTTAGATGTTTGAAAGCCGTAAAACAAACAAAATTTACACAAGTTTTTTTTTCTTTTTTTTATTTACAATAAGGTTCACCCTCTACAAAGCTCGGAGTCCACTCGAGGTAGAAGTTAATTCAGTGGGTAGTTTATATGGATAGGAGGGGAATATGCCGTTTAACTCTAGACTTGAACATTTTAAGATTGTAATGATCAGTTTCAGTTGCTCTTATTTCTCGGCAATGGAATACGGAGAAAATGGTGGTTTGTTATTATGTAAGTGACATGGCAGGTCCTAGCCGTGAAGGTCAGACCTTTTTTTAATAACATTAACATTAAACTTACCTTTTCATCTAATGGGGCCTCAATTCATACTCAGTAAATAATTATAAGTTTGAATTTTTTCTTATTTACCTTTTATATTCATTGTCATGAAAACATAGCCCACGTATTTCCACGAAACACATATTAAAGGTGAAAGAGCCGCACGTGACTTAAGAGCCGAGTGTTTGTCACCCCAGTTATATTCGAATTACCTTTTGTTCTGTTTTCTTTAGAGAAAAGAAAAAAAATAATTTATGATCAGACCATGGTTCAGTTATATAAGAATAAAGCATCGCTGCCGACATTGTAGTTTGGACATAGATCGCCAATGAGCAAACACGGGCGATTCCATTTTGAATAAGTAGATAACGTCATGGCAAATGAAATGTATATATAGGAATTAACGTTGCGTCTAATGGATCATTATTTCTACAATATCCTCTATTACTATACGGTTCACTCTTTTTACGCTATCCTCCATTAATATATGGATCACTCTTTTTACACTATCCTCTATTACTGTACGGATCACTATTTCTACTCTATCCTCTATTACTATACGAATCACTATTTCAAATATATCCTCTATTACTATACGGATCACTATTTCTATACTATCCTCTATTACTCTACGGATCACTATTTCAAATATATCCTCTATTACTATACGGATCACTCTTTTTACACTATCCTCTATTACTATACGGATCACTATTTCTACACTACCCTCTATTACTATACGAATCACTATTTCAAATATATCCTCTATTACTATACGGATCACTATTTCTATACTATCCTCTATTACTCTACGGATCACTATTTCAAATATATCCTCTATTACTATACGGATCACTATTTCTACTCTATCCTCTATTACTCTACGGATCACTATTTCAAATATATCCTCTATTACTATACGGATCACTATTTCTACTCTATCCTCTATTACTATACGGATCACTATTTTTACACTATCCTCTATTAATATACGGATGACTATTTCTACACTATCTTCTATTACTATAGAGATCGATATTCTCTTCACTATACTATTTCTCTATACTGATCACTATACGGATTACTATACGGATCACTATTCGGTGATTACTTTTCGAGCGAGTATTATCGAGCGAGTACTATTAGTGCGAGTGTTATTCGAAGGCGTCTGACATCAGTATTGTTCAACGGCGTTACTATAATTATATCTGCGATTAAAAAGTCTCTACTTCAGCGAGCATTACGAAAGTGACAACAAGTATTCGTTGACATTACAAGAGCTTCTTTAATTGCAAACCTCGAGTTAAGTTTACATCATTTTTCATCTGATTTGAGTGCAATCAATTAGTAGTGAACTGATTTTGGGTGTTTCAAGACATCCTTACGGAATTAACTGTTGGAAGGCTGTATTTATTATATAGTGGTTACATTTTGTACAAAGAGATATTAATAAAAGGCCGTTTGTATTGATCTCCCATATAATGCCTGTCTATAACATTAGATTATGAGAAAAATAATTTTCAACATTGGCATTGAAATAACCCACTGAGAAGCATTTATCACAAGCTGACACTATACTGAGCTGTCCACGAAGGCATGTGATGAGATAAAATTAATAAAAAAGTTGAGTTAAGATTAAGAAAAAAAGCCATTAAAGATTTTTAGAGATTTTCCCATGAAGTAACATTAGCCTAATACTGATCCCTACAGGAAGTGATTCAAGTTGCCTGGTTAAATTACTTCTGATAGCAAAGCAAACACCAGATTCCCTTTCCTCATCGAGTGACTTACCTATCCAGTAATAAGCATAGCCATCTTCTACTTCCTGCAGATGACCACTCCCAGGAAGTCTAGTTTCTTGAAGAGCAGCAATAATAATATTTTGTTGAGATAAGAGATGTACTATGATCACTGTTCTGCACTCATTCCATGGAGCTACGTATATTTTGTGGTGGGGTAGAAAGAGGCCCCCCACCCCCCAGTCATCAGCACCTAATGACCAAGCACAATCAAATAATTTTATGTCGCATTTTATTTACTCTTCCCCGCGTAGAGGGAAGTTGTGTCATCCTAAATAGGGATGTTCGTAAATGTTACCAGACAAGACCATCTACCCTTCACCACCTATTTGTCAATTTAATACTAGAGATTCCCTACCAGTAGATCCCTACAAATGTCTCCAACTTAAGACCTGATGTCACTACAAAGTTTTCAGAGCTCTAAGTTTTACTGAACAAGCTGCACAAATGAATTGCTTAAAATACACAATTGACTGTACATTGCAATGTATACTCTCTCAATCCCTGAACCATGGCCTGTGGTACTATTCAGAGTACCCCATGTCCAATCGTAAGGCTTTTGAAGAGAATATTTTTCACCTTCTAGCTGCACATTTGACATTGGTTACTATAAGCAGCTCATCCGCACATTGATAGTTTTTTTTATTAGTGGCAATCAGCCATAGAACTTGTATATATGTAAAGTCTAGATGTAACCGAAAATTCTATGCTAAAGGTTTCTTCAAAATATAATGTTAATTGTTATCTTCTGTCTTCTTAATTCTTGTTCTTTGATTATTCTCTCTCTCCCTCTCCTTAATAGTATTTTTCTGTAACACTCTATAACCCATTGCATCTTAGTGGCTTTATTGCCTTGGTTGTATTGAAATTATTTAAAAATGATAAAAACAAGACTTCAAAAGTTCAATACAGAAGAATTAAAAATGTGGAAATCAAATAAATGCGGGAAAATTCTCATGGAGATTTTAGAAACCTACCGTTACCAAAAAATTAATCTCCTCAAATAATTGGTGATAAGCTCAATATACTTGGAGTGTAATCGTCTATCATAAAATACATAGTTAATGTCCAAAAATACGAATAACAAATATGGTTCAAATGTTCAATAATTAATTTAAATGTAATTGTAAATACACGTTTGGGTGATCATGTCTGTTTCGATTCATGACTGACGAGGCGAAATATTACCCCTAGTAGGCTTCCTTTTCGTTCCGCGGTTAACTGGTTGCCAACCGAAGTTATAGGCTCCAGTCTCTTCTGCTATTCAACCCATAGCTACGGGGAGACATGATACATTCAGAGCTTTCCCAAGGATATTTCCACGTAAAAGAATGTAACGAACCTGACTGGAATTCGAACACAGCTCTCCCATTTCTCATTCAGAGTATCCATTGCAGCGTAACGCATTTTGTCTCATACTCTACTTCCTCTATATAAACCCACATAGTTAATGTGATCAAATCTACACTGGTTAAGCACAATGATGTTGCCAGAAATGCATCTATGGACACAAAAATGGTATAAAAGTTGAAGATAAATAAAATTCTTTATAGGTATGACGATAAAATACATTTGTGTCCTGGGTAAGCTGATAAACTACATCTAACAGCAAGGCCTCTGATCAGAAGGTTTTGAGGAGCGTGGGACCACTTCTTAATTGCTGATGTTATCAGGTCCACCTTGGCCCGGGGTGTTAAGGTCCCAGCTATGCACAAATAGTTAACCCCAAACAGTGGTCGAAACACTATGAAAGTGTAAAAATGTTTTAATAGGAGCAATAAATTTGTTGAGGAAAAATTATTAACAGGAATACATTATTAGCAACAATACATACTTGAAGAAAAAAAAATATTACTAGCAATGAATATTTGGGAAAAATATTACCAGCAATACAATTTTTTAAAAAAATAAATATTACAGACAATAAAAAACTTGCTGACATTAAACAACCCATTGAGGTTGATATGCTGTAAAACAAAACGAAAAGAAACCAGACCAAAGATTTACTCACACGTACATTTCGATTATTAAAACACCAAAATTATTAAATTTAATCAGCATAAATCTTTTCTAAAAATGTATTGATCCGGTTATGATTTAATACGATTAATGCCACTTTTACTAGCTAAGGTAATACTTAAAGAAAAAAATAATACAAAAGATTTTATTTAAAAAGTTTTATAATTAAAATTCTTATTAAAAACATGATTTTTGTATTTTATATTAAATCGCAATTTTTAAAACAATATCGTCTTATCTGAGTAAAAGTTTAACAAAATAATATTTGAACAGATACTGTTTAAACACAGTAATAAAAATAATATAAGTTTTATTTCAATTTAATTTAATATCTATTGGAAAATGGAAATAATATCATTAATTATCAGTTGAATGATATATTTATATTCACTTTTTTCATAAATCTCATCGATTTATTTCTCTTACTGTAACATTCTCTTCATTTTTCCCAAGTCCATATATTTTACATTCATTTTAATATTTCGCTATGCATAAATCTCATTGATATTTCATATATTCAATATTATTTATTATAATGTTATAATGTTATATATGTTTGGAATTTCCAAAAATATTTATAATAATAATAGTGTTTCTAATTAGCACCGTTACCATGATAACAAATGTTTCTTAACATTTTAGTTGTTCTGATGATGTCCCAATTGTTCGAAACATTGGTAGAAATGAAAAATTTAAAGAATCCAACTGCTTTTAATATATATTAAATCTAAAATAATGTCACATTTTTATATCAGTTGTTTTATCAAAACATGCACTATATATATATATATATATATATATATATATATATATATATATATATATATATATATATATATATGTATGTATATATATATATATATATATATTTTATTTTATTTTTTTAAAAGTATTCAAGCTGCAATTTAAAAAATCGAAAGTATTTGTAAACATTAATATTAAAAAATAAAACTAAGTTACATCCCTT
>CAHIKZ030005300.1:0-7500 GCA_903632075.3 Acanthosepion pharaonis
TCTATATTTCTAATTAAATTCCATAAACCATCGCCGTGTTAAATAACTAGAAACCTTAGTAACAAATGTAATCTATACGTTCCAATAAATTACATTACAGGTTACTTTCGGGGTGTTAACCAAAATATTTAAGATGCTATAAAATCATTACTTCTTATTACAGAAGTTAAAAAAATAACATCGACATGCAGAAATAAAACCTTTCAAAATTACGATGAACTTCACCGTCTGGTGCAAATATCTCATCATAAAATTCGACATTCACACTTTCGTCATACGTGTCCCAGTCGGTCGACTTATACGAGGGATAACAGATAAAATCACGAAAATCTATATAGAGATTGGGCCACGTCTATATTTTCCCTTATACGTGGAAATGTACTGCAAAATAAGTTATTTTATTTTATAAATTTTATAAGTGACGTAATATATGTAACGGATTTTTATGTAAACATGTATTTTGTGAAATATAATTAACTACTTCATACACCAGGTATTCGTTGGTTGATTTTACATTCAAAATAATTTAACATAATATATATCATATATAATTTATGTTAGTATAGCTTCAATATAATAATTTATTAGAAAAATTATATTCCACTGAGCAGATATTGAAATATTCTAGAAAGCTATTTCTTGCAATTTGACATTGCGTCATCTTGTGGCTCACTTGTAAATGTACAGGTACCTTTTAACCAACAACCCTACATGCGTAGCAAACAGAACCATATAAAAAGCAGAGAGAAAAACATTACCCATAAACAGATACTCACTCTAAAATGGAAGGCTCTGTGCCAAGAAGAAATGATCTCATAAAAAGATCAATAGGCCTGTGTTTATGGCTACGAAACGTGAATTCTCATTACGACCAAAGAAAATGTTTGCTTTCAAATGACTAATCACGTATTCCTTGGCGGCAATTTTCATTTGCCGGAAATGATGATTTGAAAAGTAATCATCTGTACTATAATTTCTCCTTTCTCAACTGAAGTTTGAAATTTCTGCGCCAGTCCTACAATAAAACAGCGAGTTTACAGAGCATTCAAAAATGCCGGCCATTAGAGACAGAGACTCTACGGAATAATCAACTTCATCAATCTAATTTTAAATTAGTTGAATGTCTTTGATGAATGCTAAGAAACATTTTTAATTGAAATTGATAAATAGCTAAAAAAAAATATATCATAAAACATGGTGTCTCGCAAAAAAAAAAGTTCTTAATAACAAATTGCAAATTTACTTTTTCGACAAAAAATGTTTTAAATCTATTTGCGAAAAATATATGATTACAAATATATGAAAATTTGATCGTTAACATGAAAAGTTATTTATTTTCCTAGAGAAATATAGACACTGTACTGAGTTTGAGAAAGATCATTTAGCAGGTGATTAATGTAAAACGACCAAACGTAATATATTGTAGAATGTGTATCTCTTTTCGCATTTCTCTGATTTGTATTAACTCAACACTCCACGAGGTCAGGTTGGGAAATAAGGTCGGTTTTATGTGATGAGCCCGACCGCGTACGCCCAGGCTCGGCACAAAAATATCCGAGCGCCCCCAATCGTCGTTTGCACAGGTCTCGTTGCGAGCACCGTTTTCACTATCTAGTGCAATGTGAGGGCGCGGCCTCGGAGACCTGTTCCCCAGGGCTAGACAACTCTCAGTAAAATTTAGCTCAGTTACGACACTGTCCTTAAACAGAGTTGCCAATGAGCGCACTCTGCCCGAAGACAGAGACCCAACTGAGATTTCACAAATAGATGTGTTACAAACTACTCGAGTGTAATATGTATTTATTCACCCGCTGCCCCAAATGAAATCAGATTGTGACACATCGTTGGTTTAATGTAGGGAGCGCGTGCACCCGGGCTAGGAACAAAAATTCCCGAGCACCTACGCAACTGTCGGTTGTGCTGGTCTCAGTGTGAACACCGATCCCTCTCTTTAGTGCAATGTGCGGACGCGGCCTCGGGCAGCTGTTCCCCAGGGCTGGCTACGACTCAGTATAATTTTCCTCAGTTGCGACAGTCCTTTGACGGAATCGCCACTTTGTTCACTCTGCCCAAAGACAGATGGCAACTGGGAGACGATAAATAGAGTGTTACAAACCACGCGAGAGATTAATTTACACACTCATTTCCCTTATAGATTTATCTAATACGATATGGTGACTTCAGAATTATACCTGGATTTAAAACGCCATAAGCATGTTTCTTTCAGATTTTTCTTCTAATGGCACAAAAAGTAACTAGCGAAGTATAATACTGGAAAGTTATATGTAATGCCGGACTGGATGAGACTCATTTGTACCTTAAAGTATTCTAGATTAAATACGGTGAATATTCGATGATAGTTTTATGGTGGCTGCATCAAGTTGACAGTCTCTGTTTATCCGGGAAGTGAACAAACATATCCCAAATCTCTTATCATAAAAAGGGACAAATTAGTGTGAGAGCAATAAATATGCTCACCAAGCAATTAATTACACTCCAGTACCTCTAGTGCTACACATATATCGGTTTAAAAATCCTTATATTATTGAACTGTGTTTTCACGCGATGCAGTTCCTGTTAATTTCTAAGTACAATTTAGAAAATGATCTTTTGTCATATTCATTTTAAGAATGATACTATATCTTTTTACGTATTCATTTAAATATGAAAATAATTTTTTATATTAAAAATACATTTTTTATATTAAAAAATACAACTATGTATATATATATTGCAGATTGCCAACAATATATTTTATGGCAAAAGGACCAGAGTTATCTACTCATTTTAATTTAGTTACTTCTAATTTCGGACTCGGGGTTGGGATAAAAAAGAAGGAAAAATCGGGAAACTGATATTGAAATCCAATCGCATTGGTTGCATTCGCTTACTCGCAGATAAAATTGGGACATGTATGAAAAAACTCATCTAACTCCCTGAATAGCATGAGGGATTGAGTCCTATATCGCTTGATGTCAACTATTTTTTTGCAGAATAATGGCAGCCTACTGCAATCATCTCTGTTCTATCAAACACTATGGTTATTTAATGCTGTAATCAAAATATTTTGAACAATTTTATGGCTTCAAATAAATATACTTTTAACACATTTAAAATATTCAAATAGGGAAAAATGAATTATTAGTCATTTTGCTATAAAATAAATTGTTGGTATTTTACTATAAATATGTAGTGTTGAAATTATATATATATATATATATATATATATATATATATATATATATATATATATATATATATATATATATATATATGATTTGCTGGTATTTGTATTTAAGGCTATTTATTTTTTATATAAACATGCCAGTGACTGCGAGATCTCGATTCGTTTTACCGAATAGTATTACATTATTAGCAGTAATATTGACTATTTACAAACTCTCAATTCTTCCCTAGAGAGCTCAACTGAAATAGATTTTCAGTAGCATATATATATATATATATATATATATTGGCATCCAGTGACAGAATCTTTCGCTGTATCACAGATCATCCGTGTGATATATATATATATATATATATATATATATATATATATATATATATATATATATATATGCCTTGGTGGTATTTGCATTATAAAAATGAGTTCATAGTGTTTTGTTTTCGTTTGGATGTCCACATTTGACTATATCTGCGACCCTAACAAGTCCTACCACACCGTCTCAAGGAGCGTATGTAAACGACAGAAATGAAGAGTGGTTTCTACACAACTAAAAACTTGAAAACTTGCAGTCTCTTGATTGGATGCTCTGCTGCCGTATACAATGTATTGTATCTTTATTAAGAAAAATCATGATCGCCTAAATGTATATTGCGCATGACACTTAACTATCCTTTTCATTAAACCTGACTGCATATATATATATATATATATATATATATATATATATATATATATATATATATATATATATATATATATATATATATATATATAAAATGTATATATTTTGATTGTATATATTATCAATTAGCTTCTTAAAGACAAATGATTTGATGGTTACATGTAGGTATAAAAAATTATATCTGTTGAAATACTTGATCTATGTTATTTGTTATTTCATTCTTAGTTTTTTTTTGTTTCTTAATTTAAATTTTTGTTTTAATTTTAACAATAATCAATAATTTTTTCACTTTATTCTTATCATAAACTTAATATTCACTACGTTAAATAATCTCTGTATAATATATGCACTGAGCTAAAATTCGCTAACTACATATTTTCATTAAAATTTAAATTACTTAGGTTTCAGTCTATACTATTGTATTGTGGATGAACCACAGATTCATGTTTTGAACAATAAAATATATTAAAAGATTATTTTTTCAGCCATACTCGGTTGTATGCTAATATTTTTTGCTTTTATTATTTTATTTACGTTCCTAGCGTAGTATCGGCCTCCATGGCCATTCTCAGGAGAAAAAAAGACCCTTCCTTGGGTTATTCTATATTTAATAAGTGTTTATCAAAATGTAATTGTATTAGTAAGTAATTTCAAAATAAATGTTATCATTTACTGTCCACCTACTTTTGGATTAAATGATTGTTTCTGAAATTTGAATGATTGTTTCTGAAAAAAGTGAACTTTATCTGTACTTTGCATTTGTTTTTTATCTTTAATTTTGGTTTGTCCTTGTGTTGTTCAAACGGCCTTTTTCAAGTTATTTTTAAGATAGAGGAGGGAAGATTAATGACATTCATAATATTCTCCTTCGTAATTTTGCCGGTTTTATTGGTTGCTGGGAATGAGATGTATCTGTTAAGTGTATGTTATCTTTTATTTCTTTGGGAATGTGTGTGATGAGTGTATGTGTATATATTTGTATGAGTGTGTGTATAAGTTTTAAACCTTAACACTTCTGTAGCATGTCTGTCTTGGGTGCGTAGGAAATGTGGGTATAGTTTGATTTATGGGATTATATATTAATGTTGTTTAAATTTGTGGTTAATCCCGTCGAAGTGTTTTAAAGTACTAAATCCATTTCTCTTCATGTTCCTGTAGTATTTTACTAACCTTAATATTTCTGTCTGATTCATTTTCATCAATTATAGTGACTTTTGCATGGCTTCTAAAATCATGTTTTTCTAGACGGAAATGTTGTTCAGCAGGTAATAATATTTCGTGGGGTGCCGACTGGATCGGATTCCGATGCCGATAATAATTCATTCTGTAGTGAAAGGGCAATTCAGATTTTCTCACATATTGCTTTTAGCGTAGTGTGTTTTCTAATAGATAAATTATCTTTCGACTTCTACAGTTGTGGTAGATTTTGAAAGTAGATTTAGTGACTTACATAATTATAGAATTCTTATGTCTAATGCGGTTACAACATATGCACTTTAGTTGTTATATGTTTGGGAAAATTCTGTTGTTAATTTTTTTTTTTTTGCTATATTAGAGGTTACCTTATCATCTGGAATTTGTTTACTAAATATAAGTAGCTTTAAGTTTCTTAAGTCTATGATATGCTAGAAGGCGGATTCCTGAAATAATTCTTTTTAAGTCTGGTTTGTTGTGTAGTATGTTCCATCGACTATTGATTATCTGAGATAATGGAGGAAGGGTGTTGTTGAAAGTGATTACTAGAGGGATGAAACTGGATTTGTTTTTAATTTTATACGTGGGGGAGTCTTCTCTAGGTTGGGAAATTGCTTTATTATGCGAAAAATGTGTGCCGAAGCGTGAAAGGTAGACGTCAAGGCTGTGTAAACTTTTATGGACAGCAGTTTGAACACCAGCTTTGATAACATTTTCAGTGCTATTGTTATTTATTATTATATAAAATAAAATGTAATTCTATATTTAATAATTGTTTATCAAAATGTAATTGTATTAGTAAATAATTTCAAAATAAATATTATCATTTACTGTCCACCTACGTTTGGATTAAAACACTCACACAATCATATATATAATTTCTGTATATTTAGGCAGCGAATATCTTTAAGAAAAATACTATTTAAAACGACAGATAATTTATGTCAGTGGATTTTAAAAATTCTATTTTCAAATCTCAAATAATCATTTTCATTAAAACGAGGAGGAAATTCCGTTAACAAGTGTTTATTTCGGAAGAAATATAAATGTAATAAATATCATTTTAATTTTTTCTTGGATATAGATTTATCAGTGTCTGAAGAAATTATGTTACTATTGACCTTCTATTAGCATGGAATATTTCAGCTGGAGAAATAATTTGCTGTCTTGTGGAATTCACATTGGAATTTCAGAAAAAATAGTTCATTTGAAATATTTAAATTGTACAGTATTTCATAATTTGGGCAAGATGATTTTAAAACTTAACACAAAATTCCACTGGTTTTCAGCATATATATATCAGGTGGCCTGACGATTGCATCTAGCATGAAACAGACTGTCGCCTCTAAGTGTTGACTTCTATGTTCAATATATATATATATATATATATATATATATATATATATATATATATATATATATATATATATATATATATATATGTGTGTGTGTGTGTGTGTGTGTGTGTGTGTGTAAAATATTAATGCTCTGTAAATTTACATTGAGCACTATTTTCTAAAAATAAAAATATCTATAAGAACACCGGATTATATATCTTACTGTTCCTTCTTTTTATTTATATATACATACATACATACATATATATAATGAAAAATTAAAATCTTCAGAAAAAACTGGGTTGTATATTAATATTATTTTGTTTCTATTATTATTTCATTTAGATTCCTCGACAATTTTCGGCCAACATGGTCATCATCAGAAGAAAAAAAAATTCTGCTTGTTTGTATCAGTGAACTACAGAAATGAATGTCTTGATGGAAAAAATGAACTTTTGTCTGTAGTTTTCATTTGTTTCTCTTTTGTTTTCTTTTTGTTTTTTAACATGAATCTTTTAACATTCATTGTGTTGGTCAAACAGTCTCTTTTAAGTTGCTATTTGAGATAAGACCTGGATGGATCTATGCTGCTCTGAATTCCCCTGGTCAGTTTGACAGTTTTATTGGTCCTGGAGAGTGCATGTGTGTCTGTTAAGTGTTTGTGTTTTATTTGGTTCTTAGAAAATAGAAGGATTGACTGATCTAGGAGTAGGACATATCCTAACTAAAAACCTGCGCAGGGCCGTTGGGGACCTGGTCGCACGTAATTCACCTGGTCTCTGTATTCAGCCCTTCAAAAAGTGTCGTAGGTTCTGCTCAAAGCCTTCACCACTATTATTAATAGGTTGTTGCCTCTTTGAGAAAACCGGCAAAATAAAGAAAACAATATTATGCTGAGTTCGAGGAATTATAATTAATTCGTGACGTGGTTTGTTGTCTTCCTGAAGTTGGAATTTATGACATAGCACACCGAAATTGAGATTCGTGACAAGCCCCTAAACCAAAGCAGAATACGGTTCTTAACTGATATATTATTGTTGCAAACTTACTCTAATAAAATATTTACTGATTGCATTACAAAACAAACCATTATGACTAAC
>CAHIKZ030005300.1:12500-70000 GCA_903632075.3 Acanthosepion pharaonis
TTTTTTTCTAAATTCACTGTTTTTTTAAACAATATATCTACAGGTTTATGCATTGGAAAATCTTAAAATAATGTTGATGCCCTCCTGCTTGGTACAAGCTCCTGTCCACGTTCGTAGTAGAGATCATCGTCTACATTATTTCGTTCTGCCACGGAGTATTTATCGGCCCAGCTATGTTCAATTACATTTGAAAGAATGCACACTTCTCGAATATCATTATCTGCATTTAAATAAGTATGTAGGATGTTCTGCCATTTTTTCTAGTTTCTCTACGAAACGTAAAAAGGTAATATTTAAGGATTTAATACATTTTATTTTTAATCTGATATCATTGTCCTTAATATAAGCTTCATACTTTACTGTGTGAATCATACATACCCACCTCTTCATTTGATAATCTAAATGGAGAAAATCTAGTCTACGCTTCGATATTTCATCAAACTTTGTAGAGGTAACAACCTGATATGGTGTAATTTCGACGGCTCTGTAACATTGTCTCACAGGCCTGATTATTTCAATCTAGTGACTGCACGAACGATAAATACATCAGAAAAACACCGCAAAAATTGACTCAAAATATTGTCAAATATTTTGATAAAGCTAAAGTAGAGAAGGATTTATTTATCAAAACTTTTGCGAATGGTTGACTAAATTTGTATTAGAAATATGTACAATAGTAATAACAATAGCAAAGACAAATAACAGCAGCAATAAAAATACTGTGTAATAAATATAAAGGGATGGATAGGTTTAGATATAAAATATTATGAATTTCTCGGACGCGGCATTTTTACTTGGAATTCGAAGTTAATTTATAATGATAGATGAGATGGAAAGCACAAAGCAACGTGCAATACAATGGAGACAAATATTACTAGGGAGGGATGTAACTTGGGTCTAAATGTCCCGCATAGATCTACAGCAAACTGGTTCAGTTTCGTTTGGTTGATTTTGTTTTACGGCATATCAGCCTCAATGGCTTATTTAATGCCGACAAAAAATTTTATTGCTGGTAATATTTTTTTTTGTCAAAAATCTCTTTCTGGTCATATATTTCATTCAAAATTGTATTGCTGGTAATAATTAATAGTTAACTATTTGCCCATAGCTGGGACCGTAACGGGTGCTACCACCCCGGGTGGACCTGTGTACACCAAAGATTAAAAGGTGGCTCCAAACTCCTCAAAACCTCCTGATCAGAGGCCTTACAGCTGGAAGTCGTTTAACGTCTGACCCAGGACGCAGATATAGTTTAGCATCTTACCAAAGACTGTCAGCAAAGTGGATAACCCTGAATAATTAAATACTTAGCAAATGTGCCAGACAAATTTGGGTGGATGCCTGATCCTGAGCATTGTTAGGCATTAAACACCAATCATACATAACCATCCTCATACTGCAACCAACCATCGTTCAATAAAGTTTTTCGCTGCTGAAACAAACTGGTGGTGACAATGGGTTAAAAAATGTAACAATCTAACCTGAAACTCCTCTAGAGCTGCCGCTGCAAATCAATTCAGCCACGTTCCCAAATCTGATGCGCATGTTCAACCATCAAAACTAATCCACAACAAATTAAACACTCGATAAAAATGGACGTAGTAGGAATATGTGTAAGATCTTTACGCACAATAGTTCGTAAGTGAACATCTCAAATATAAAAAAACAGTTACAAGAAACTTGCAACATACTGAGATCAAGAAATACAGATGCCAAACCTCGTCTTCAAATCTGTAAGATAGCAACAGCAAGCCGTGTAAAACTTAACAGGCACTGGTTTGCCAGCAGACTAATTGCTAAATTAAATGCTCAGTGAATAATTTTCCCGTACATATTAAAGCAAGATTATTCACAAACCAATCTTCTTACGCTGCTTATCAACTGACTAATGATCATTTAACTGACAAATATGAAATGTCTGTGATTCATTCAAAATATAATTGAAGAGATCGCAGCTCAATCCATGATGAAACTTTACTTATTGAAATTCTGAACAAGTACATAATAATCCCTTAGCATGACAAACCCAACCAAATAGAAAAAATAGGACGCGGTAATATTAAAGTTACATAAATCCGTTGAAAAATCATCCCAGCCATATTGCAAAACAGGAAGAAAAATTAACTGTCCTTAATAACCTAAGATATTCTTCTATACAATTAAAAAAGCGTGAATATGAAATGAAAATAAAGAAAACAAGAGATAAAATGGAATCTATATGCGAAACAATGCAGACTGAAACGATGCGGGTAAATGAACCAAATAATAACTAGCATCTACTTTTTAACAGAACACAAATCGAAGTAAATGTCCAAATAAATGAACTAAAGTGAATCATGACCAATTGTAACCTATCCAGAGATTACATTGACAATCAAATTAACTATTTAAGAACACCTCTTTAGCTAAAGGCGAAACGTCTGTCAGGATGTAATAATCAATCTTCCTGCTACAGACATAACAAACTTTTCAGAAAATTTACGGAATAAAAGTAACCGAAAATTCATCAAACCACCAACATAAGATTCACTAGAAAACATATGGAAAAAATAATCTCGCTGAACCTGGAGGCTTTAACGCGGATGCACATTGGATAGGTAACCAAGGAACTAAGGAAAATTTGTTGAAGCACACGATTGGTCAAAAACGTTAGATCAGGTCTAGCAAATTCTCAGAACTGTAAGCATCCACAGAGAAAGTTCCACTCTACCAAATATCCATAATGCACTCTCCATTATCTCTGGGATCAAGAATAATCCTGAGACACCACTAATGTTCTTAAGTGAAGGCATAATTTTATGTTAGAGAATGTGAAAGTCCCCATAATGGCCAGCCATTGGTCGAGGTGCCTGAAAGGAGTGATATATTGACGTTGAGAATATCTTTGTCTGGGTTTGGGATATAAGTCCAAAACGGCGCGAATACAACAGGAGCCTACAAGGATTTTCAAGCGTTGATAAGCTTTACAGGCCCAGGTTGAGTAACTGACAAAGAGCACCTGCGTAGAGACACTGAGTCAACGTAGGACATACTTTTATGTGATATCTTCCCCCTCCGCTCTCTCTTAAGATCTAAACTGCCACGTCTTCCTCTTCTAATAAAAACGAATAAGAAATTGTCCTTTTTGTTGATAGTACTTTATGTAACCCTGTGGAGACCGAGAGACGACACTGAAGGCAACATTAACCGACTGATTCCCGCAAATTGCAAGACTATCATATGCATAACTACTATCTAAACCATCATCTCAACAACCAGCAACACAACCGACTTATTCCTGGATAAAAATAACCTTTTTATCTTGAAGAAAAAATGGGATGTATAAAACGATTATATGCATCCGAAGATCACCTCCTTACTAACAAGATGATAATGGAAAACTGTAAGAATTTATGTAGAAAATTCGGAATTGCTTGAAGGGATGACAATAAAGATTTTGATAGTGTCATTTGTAACTGAATCTTTAAAAATATTCAGGTTTATAATATTTCACAGATATCATTGCATTTAGCATTGCATTAGTAGTGAATATGCATGGAAGACAAGTCTTATACACAATCACACAAACTTTGATATTAAAATAAATATTATACGCATCAGTCGCGGTTTATGACAAGGCAATTAATCTTCACCTCTGCTCTTCCCTATTGTTTGTCCCTCTCTTTCCAAATTCGCCAACGATTCAAACTGGTGATACAAAATCCTGATAACATTAATACATTGCATGGATCCAAGCTTTATGCGAGAAATATCACTGTTCTCAAATCACTACTGGATTTAGGAAAGTATTTCGTTGATATCATCTCAATGGAATTTGCCCTGAACAAGTTTGCAAAGTAAAAGTTTAATGATGGGAAATTTGTAAAATCTATAACTGTAGTTGTGGACATCAACACCACTATCAGGATCCTATCAGAGGCAGTTCAAAAATACCTAAACATTCCTGAAAGAAACAGCATACAGTACACAAAGAAAGGAAAAGATAAGAAAATAATGCTCTCATAGACTGTGTTTGAATTGAACAAATAGAATAGACGAAATACATTCACTGTCTGTAATCGTCGTAACCTAAAGCATTTGTGTTACAAAATGGACATTTAATGTTATAGCACTCATTGATTCCAAATTCGTAAGCTGCTAAATAAACATCGAAAAACATGATGTAGATAGAATATAAATTTCTAGGAAAGCTGGTGGTGAAGAACTCATTCAGTTAGAAATATCTTTGAAAACATGAATCAAAGACATAGTACAATAGACGCCACCAGATAATTATCTGAAGGATGCACTCAAACTTGAGAGTGCTAAGTATACTTCTATCTTTAAAAAGATTCCATAAATACGTAACACCTTAGACATAAAAGATACTGAGAAGGAAACGCATATTAAATATCCCGACTCTGCAGCAAAGTAAAATAATTTACTGCGAAAAGCTGCTTATATTGAAACGGTCGAAGAAAAACGAAATTCTAAATCATTGTATGGAATTTACGCAAAAGTTCTGGATGAACTATACACCGATATTAGCGCCAAAATCATGAATGCTTTTGAGAGACGGAACAGCTAATTATGGCAGCATAAAGTTGAATTCATCCAACTAATCCCTACCATACTCAAATCAACAAAGATGCCTCAAATCCCGATTGTCTTTTATGTCCTAAATTTGAACACATAGTATCAGGGTGTCCAAATTTTTCTAAGACAAATATATTAGAAATGACAGTCTAGGACAATATATATCTTGGCATGTCTATTCGAAATCAGGTATTGAAATCTCGGATACATGGTAAAAACACCACACGAATTATGTCACAAATGATAACTGAGTGACTATACAGTAGAATTTTAAGTCTTCACATCCAGAAAAATGTTTGCAAATACAAAAGACATGAGGCTAAAATATTTCGAGAAAGGAACCTGCTAACAAATTGCTATCATTTGCCTACAGGATTTCAAATATATGGACCTGCAAACCGAAGCAACACAAATGTGGAAATGTAAAACTACTATTACCACTGTTGTGATACGAGCATTATGTCATTTGAGTAAAATTCCTGGAGACATCAGCAACTCAGAGATAGAAAATATTAATTTGAACGCAACTGCACATATCTACTGCAAAAATCTTCCCATTTAAAAGAAATGTCCCTACGGTGAACAGATAACTCTCCTACAGTGTTCTTTTTACTCAGACATCCGAGGCAACTTGGTAATTAGTCACTTAAAAGTAATCCGTGGTAAGATGGTACTACACGAAAATAACAACAACAAAATCAAAAACAACAATAACAATAACAATAATAATAATAATAATAATAATAATAATAATAATGGTAGTAATAATAATACTCTGATTTTTTAATATATGCTGATATACATGCGGCATTCGAAAATGATAAGATATAGTCAACAAAACCGTAATAGCATACTGGCAATATTTAATTCTCCACAATGCGAGAGAATGTCAAGCCTATTTGAGATACTAAATAAAATGATGAAATTTACAATGATTACCCACACATTTGAGTTAGATATGAAAGAAACAATTTAAAATTTTAAAATTAGAATATTAAAAGTCAAACTTACATGTTTGTTCTTATTCAGTTACCGAAACATCTATTACATTATTGCGTGCTCTCTCTCTCTCTCTCTCTCTCTCTGTGTCTCTGTCTCTGTCTCTGTCTGTCTGTCTGTCTCTCTATCTCCTTCTCTCTCTCTCTGTATATATATATATATATATATATATATATATATATATATATATATATATATATATATATATATATATAGATAGATAGATGGATAGATATATACATGTGCCTGTGTGCGCGTGTGTGTGTGTCTGTTTCTTTTAATATGGCAGACAAGGACATTTTCATGAACTTTTATTTAGTTTTTCCAAGATTCTTACAATATGACCATTTGTGGGTCTAAGAAGACGACAAAAATGTCCGTATTGTCCACTGTCCTAAATTCAGCCCAGCTCAGAATAAACGCTACTACCATTCAAAGAGA
The DNA here is from genome assembly GCA_903632075.3 of Acanthosepion pharaonis. Lineage (NCBI taxonomy): Eukaryota > Metazoa > Mollusca > Cephalopoda > Sepiida > Sepiidae > Acanthosepion > Acanthosepion pharaonis. The sequence continues at coordinate 18,516 of CAHIKZ030005300.1, forward strand.
CGAAAACAACTAAATTTAAAAATAACAACATAACAACTCTTAAAAACAAACACCTAGAAAATGACTGAAGAACTGGCCGAAAGCGCTTGTGACAATGAGTAGTAAGAACAATTTTTGCACACATTACTCCCAATAAACGTGAAAACGAGAGAATGTGGGAAAAATAAACCAAAAATATATCAATTTTCCTTGTTTGGAATATTCAGCGAAACATGTTAGAAAAAGACAATTATACATACAAATCTTTTAAGATAGTGAAAAATATCGTACCACAAATCGGACGTATATCAATAAGTGCTCGATGCAGATGCCTTGACAAAGTGGATGTAAATAAAAATAAAGTAGCAAAACACTTTATGTAACCGCAAACAAACTTGGTTTCAATGCCTTTGGAAAGAAACAAGTTCGTGTACGTTTACATAAAATGTTTACTCCTTTTTATATATATATATATATATATATATATATATATATATGTGTGTGTGTGTGTGTGTGTGTGTGTGTGTGTGTGTGTGCGTATGTAAAAATATATAGAAAATAGGAAAGACCTCGTTAGGTAAATAATCCAAAGATCTTTAGTATTTTTTGTTATATATATATATATATATATATATATATATATATATATATATATATATAGTGTGTGTGTGTGTGTGTGTGGGTATGTGTTTGTAAGTCTGCGAATGTCTCGCTGTGTGTGTGTGTGCTATTGTTCAATTTATTTCACCTCAGCATCTAATGTCACAGCATTTCCTATTGTGACTGATGCTGCCTTCTTACCCTTAAATCAAGATTTAATATTTTACCGTGCATTTTTCTTTACCTACAGCCCAATGTAATTTTTATTAATATTATATCCCTTTTTTTTAATGTAAGCCTCTTTATGATTAATCCCTGCAATTAACGTTTACATTAATCTCTCTGCATTTTAATATTTTCTTCTAAATTGTTTTGTTGGTTTCTATTTACCTGTACAGCATAATTGCTAAACTAGATCCATTACACATTTTAGGTATATTAGAAATGTGTTTTTTTCTTTATTTGATTTTAAATATTTTCAACCCTTTTCTAATTCGTAGCTTTCCATTTCCTTGGTATTGCATAAATGTACTCAGCTCTCTCATCAATATTTTGGACTTCTTGTTTTTCGTTACGTTTCTTCCTCGTTTATTAAATACGCCATTTATTTAATTCATGAAAATTAAGATATAATTTTAATGGCGACAGAAAAGAGAAATGATTTAAATATTCTCCGATAACATGGATCATCGATATTATTCAGTTTATATTACAGATAATACATTCTAGCCTTGCTCTATAAATATGTTTTTAATCCAGATAGGATGAAATAATTTTAAACCTTTCGTTGGATTTAATCCAATTTACAAGACAACTAAGAAGATATTATAACACAATTTTCGAACAATAGCATTTCTCATTTCGCTAGTTACCTTGTCTCATCAATATGTACATTTTATTTGGAAATTAACAATTTTATTTGAATTATATAAATTTTATTTGAAGAATAAACAAGACTTATGCTTATGCACCAATCCCGAAAAATCATAAATTTGTCAATTTCATAAAATACACTTTTTATTGATAATAATGTTGAAAAAATTAAAAAAAAATATTTTAAAAATTCATGACGATTTTAAAGAGGACATATTTACATATTAACATAACCGTTCATAAATATGTCCATTCCTAAGACATTACCGTGTAACTTAAGAAAAAGCTTTGCCTATTGATCAGGAAAATATATTTCGGTTTTGTAAAAACCATTTCACATTTGATGAAATATTTTATTAAAAAAATCAGACAACTTATCGTTATACTTTAAGCCTTGTATTAACATGTAAATATTTAGAATTATGAAAATAAACACCGTCTTTTTAAACATCTATAAATTTCTCCGGTAGATGTATGACGCCAGGATATTATAGTCATAAAAGTAATTACTGCGATAAAAACATATTAAGTTTATATATGAATAATGCAAACAGATAACTCAATTTTTCTTGATATTTTACTAATTATTTACATATTGTTTTAAAACGGAACATCTTTCTTAATTCGACAAATGCAAATTATCTCATAAATTTTAATTCATATGTCAGCCATAATATAAAGTCGGATATATGCAAAATACGTCACAAACTACAGTTGCCACTGTAAGGAAAAAAATGAGATATTTTTGGGAGGATATTAGAATAATATATAAAATATACTGGTTGCAAACCCACTGCATATTGAACGAAAATGATTTCAATACATATAAAATATATAAAGAGTGCAAAATATCTATGCGTCTACGCACTGGATTTATTCCCCAAGTACATTGAGACGTTTCGGAAAGAGGCATAGTGGCTCGGATTCAGGAATCGGAAAACTGGGTTCGAATTCCAGTCGAATCCATTACATTCACTTACGTACTAATAACCTTGGGAAAGGTATGAATCCTCTTCATCTCCCTCCAGCTATGGATAAATAGCAGTACAGACCGGGTTCTCTAGCTTTGGATTGCAACTGGTCTACAGCAGATAGAAATGGCAACCTACTGCGAGAAAAGATCTGCCTTAGTCAGTCAATTATTATATGATACATGATCGCCTAAACGTGGATCAAGCATGGAATAGAACTGAATGAGAGTGAGACGATTCGAAACTTTTCAGCAGGCTTCATTGTTAGCATACAAAATCTTAAAAACATAAGATATGCAAATTAAAAACAGTAGATAGCAAACACAGAAATGAAACTACAGGAACACTTACAGAATTTAGGGAACGAAAGCGGAAAGGAAGGAGAATACATAAATTTTAAGAAGACATAATATATATTAGGTAAAAAAAAAGGACGGGCCCGACACGCAAATAAGAAATTGAAGATACCAAAGTCTAAAATGCATATGTGTTTTAATAGATGAGTGAAGCTGCAATAGTGAAATGAGAATTTGCATTGGGACAGTGAAAGATAACTTCCAAAAGTTTAGCAAATTATTAAGAGACAGAAACATTGAAGAGAGTATTGAACTGTTACGGGGTATCTTTTCTGCCATATGGCAGCGTGTGCTGAACAATGTCTTAACGTATGAAGAAAGGCCGGAGCAACAGAAATATAGTTCTACTGATAGATACTGAAAACACCATAGACGAATATGTAAACAACGATCAAGTTCTAGAAAAAAATGGAAACAAAAAAGACACTTATATTTAACATCAGGAGGAGACAGATGAATAAGGGCTTGAGAAATGGGACTATCACGATACATATTGAAAAACAGAGCGACAGTGAAAATTACGTATAACCCGGATTCTGTAAATGGATTACAGAGCAGGTTTTAGGAGAGCGCGCGCGCGAGAGAGAGAGAGAGAGAGAGAGAGAGAGAGAGAGAGAGAGCAAAAGAATTAAAATTTACTTAGACCTTAGTAAGGGATGTTGTGGAGGATTATAATCGCCTAAGTCCTGAACGTAAATGGCACAAAGAATAATGTGCAGCTTCGACTGTCTATCTGATGTATAAAATCTATTGAAAACAGTGTAGATATCAAAACCGTGTAAAATGTTGAGTAGGTAGAGCATTTCTCTGAGATTAAGGCAAGAAAATCTGTGAATAAACAAGAAAATCTACATTCTCAATGGACATTAAAAATGATAGTTGAAGTTGTATATTTATCGCCATATTCCTAAAACTTTTCGTCAATAACTAACTTCTGCACTGCTTTAGAAAGAAAAGTATGTCTTTCTTCATAGTCAAATAAAATCAGTAAAATAATTATATAATAACATTTCCTTTATTTTAATCATTATTATTATTTGTACGAGGTATATTCATGAGTAACAAATCTGGAATTTCACATTTGTGAGCGAAAACGTTTTCATTTAGGCCTATTTTATCTTTGTTTTCCAGTAATTTGGGGAAACCTTTGTATATGTTCCAAAATAATATAATATAACGATAGATGGCAATATTAAATGTCATTTTTAGAAAGTAGATTTACTATTCCAAAACAGAGATTTTGCCATACATATATTGTTCTTATTGTGGCACCTTGCATTATTAGAAATATTCATAGAAATATGATTTAATTTTTTCTTACTCGGTTACTAAACAGGTTGTTGATTTTTTTTTTTAAAACGGAAAATAACTGAGTTGGAAATAATTCACTAAGATTGTACTAGACGATCTTAAGGGAAGAAGAAGGAAAGAAAAGAAAAAAAAAGAAAAGAAAGAAGGAGAAAAAGAGTTGTATGATGCATGACCCAATTGAGGGTGGAGATAGGAGTCAGAAAGAGATTTAGGTCAGCGTCTTGGCCGATTTTCGAAAGACAATTGGAAGAATAGAATTATAAATAATAAGAAGAAAGAAAGGGAAAAAAGACATGATATCAAAACGGGCCGCTTGATGGAAGCCAGATATCGGTCAAAGCACCTAGCCTACTTTTGCATGGAAAGACACCTTATCAATTTGGATAAAGAGAAATTTTGGGAACAATGAAACAATCTTAATCAGAGAAAAAGTGTCTTTGGGTTGAGGGGAGTGACCGGTGGAACGATATACAGATCCTGACCTGTTAAGAATTGGACACCCACGTTAATAAAGTGGAGACATTTTCAAAGTAGATAATTAAGATTTTCGACTATCAGGAAAAACAAAGAGGTAAAAAGAGGGACAGTTGCTTTTGGCCCACGGAGGGCGCCAAGAAGGCGGAAAAGATCCTTTCTAAAGTCAAGACTAATTAGCGGCGGGCTGTTTGACAAAGTCCAGGTGAGAGAAGGCCAAGATGGTCATTTTTCGTACGTGCGAAAAAAAAGGAAAAATTAGATTTTGTTTTTTTAGAACAAGAACGATATAAGCCCGCCCCGATTGATTGCAGGAAACGCCCAATCAGGATCTCATTAGCCGAAAACGGTCACGTGGCTGCAGAAAAGAAAAGAAAGAAATGCTCAACCAGAATCCCATTAGCCGAAAACGGTCACGTGGCTGCGGAAAAGAAAAGAAAGAAATGCTCGATCAGAATCTCATTAGTCGAAAGCGGTCACCTGACATACGAGAGACCGAGAGAGATGGATATGCGCCTCCCACCAAAGGCACTATGAGGAAGTAGGGGTGAAAACAATAGCGATAATGGAGAAGACAGAATTAATGCAGCTTTTGGAATTATCGAGAAAACCCTGACGCCGACAGACCCACCCCAGTTTGTTGCGGCGTCAATATAAGCAGGACCCCAGTCGACAGAAATCAGTTGAGTTGGAGTTGCAGTTGGAGTTGAGAGTTGGACCGCGGGCAGGGATAGAGCCTGAACGCGGCCATCAGGCCCGATTCACTCGCCCCTTTGCGGGCAGAAGAATCCTCAGACAAGAAATCCTTCCAGCCCAAGTCGAAGACAGGAGAACTTCCAGCCCAAGTAGACGAAGAAGAAGATTGCCTGAAAGCCTGAGAAGAATTGGAGATGCAGACAAGCCGAAAGTCGATGAGAAGTTAAAAGTTCAGCCCCGGACGGCAGTGAGAAGAGACCACCTCAGACGACAGAGAGTTGCGGCTAAGTTGAAACAAGAAATCTTCCACCAAGTTGAAACAGGAAAACTACCAGCCCAAGCAGACGAAGAAGAAGAAATACAACTCAAGTCGGAGAGAAGAATCAACTGCGAATGATCGATAGAAATTAGCCCCAGTGTCGAACTGAACCACACTCCGACATACATACATGATTCTAGAAAGTAGGTAATTCGACATTTTTCTATTGTGTGATAGAAGCTTGGTGCCATAGTCCACAGAGCGGGTCGGGAATTGAGAACAATTTTGTTTTTTTTATGTAACGGACATTAAGATATAAAAGGTTGTTACCCTTTTTATCAGCAATTTTGTTTAGTGTCGTGAGTTTTTGTTTTATTTGTGTTTTGCCACCCCCGTCGGACTCGACTTGTATCGGCCCAAATCCCTGCTGGTCCCGTCTGTCTAAGATCTAAACACAGCGTGGGTAGACAGACCGGAGATCGGTATAGTTGCTTTAGTGACCAGGTATTGGAAGCGAGTCGGGAAAGGCGAGGCTGGTGATCATCTGACCAAAGGGTTGGAGCGGCGCGCTTGGACCCAGGAGGAGCGACCAGGAGGAGCGACGTCACCGTTGGCGCCGTAACCAAAGGATCCGACACTGGGCCAGGTGTGTAACCGTCACAAGTGGTGCCGTGACCAGGATCAACCCTGAGACAGCCACGTCATATATGGTGCCGTGGTGACCGAGGGATTTCAACCCTGAGAAGACCACGATCGACCGCCGTTGCTGAAAATTCAGACAGAACTCAGAACGACCCGGGACCAAAGGAAAAGAAAGAACAGAATCGTCTGTAAGGTAGGACACCTTGTTTTGTTTCCCAACCTCGATTGTTGCTGTATAGACTGTCTTTCTCTGTAGACATGTCAGATTGTGATTCGGATAGAGCAGTGGGGGGTGAAGAAGAAGTAGGGCGGGGGTTGTCAGTGGAATTAAGGAAGCTGTTGGGTGGACCGAGGGTCCCAGTATTTGATGGCAGCGGGAAGGAGTTTAAGAACTGGCTGGCAATCCTCGAGAAGAGCCGAACCATCTACGAACTCTCGGACCAAGAAACCCTGTATTTGGCATACGATGCCACAAAGGGAAAAGCGTCTGAGTTCGTAAGGGGGCTCGTGGAGAACCAACGCCGCTTGGCTTGGGAAGAAATAAAAAGACTACTGACCAAAGAATTCGCCGACGAAGGTACGGCCATAGAGGCCATGAGGGCCCTTTTAAAACTAACACAGCTGCGGGATGAAACCCCGGGAGAATTAGGGGCCCGAGCGGGGAAGCTATCGTCATTGGCATTCCCCGAAGTGGTCAGGGATAATGCGGTTATGCAGGCTCAACTGGCGGACCTGTATGTAGAGGCGCTGAGCGACGAGCGTGTTCGTCAAGACGTATTGAAAGAAGGACCGCTCAGACTGTCGGCAGCGATAGAGCTGGCCAGGGAGAGCCAGGGGGTGTGGGATAAAGTGAAAAGGTGTGGGAAGAAGCAGATACCAAGTCAAGAGGCTGGAAGAAGGGGGTAGGCGGAAGAACCCCGTGTGGAATCAGAGGGTTAAGGAAGAGGTGGATCGGGCAGAATTATGGGAGGAGGACCCCAATAGAAGGGCATGGTCGACCAGGCATGGCTTTTATAAGCCCACGCCGGGTCGATACGGGCTGGTCTGCTGGACCTGTGGGTACGAGGACCACAGGGCGGCGGAATGTCCGACGAAGTGGGGTTGCCCCAGACTTCAATCAGGACAGATGCACCAGGTGTGGTAAGAAAGGACACCTGGCCAAGTGGTGCGGGCTGAGGAAGGGTGCCCCACCGATATTAACAAAGAAGGCTGAGCCCAAGAGACCGGCCCAGGGAAAAGCCAGCGGGCCACCCCAGAATTAAGAGGGAGGGTGGCCCAGTTAAAAGGAGAGAAAAAAAAATTGGACCAGTGGGTGGGCGAACTGCTTGAATAGAGGACGGGTTCCCCTGAGGATAGACACAAGGCCAACCCAGTTAAAAAAGGGAAAGAGCAAAATGTTGGACATGTGGTCGGGCGGGCCACTTTGCGGCAAGCTGTCCAGCAAGAAGGTGCTGGTTTTGCAGGAGGCCAGGACACCTGAAAAGAAACTGTATTCTTAGAAACGGCCATGGGAGACCAGGGAGAGGTCCGGCCAGGGTCGCCCAGGTGCAGGGGCGCAGAACTCCACCTCATAAAAAAAAATGAAGGTGATTTATTACTACCGGCGCCTATGGCTGGGTTAACCCAAAGGTGGGGACCCAGGAAGAAGAAAGCTCAGGTGTTCTCTTCGCTAACGCAAGAGAAAGAACTATCCTGTAGAGCAGAGATAGGTGGTAGAGAGATGAGGGCTTTGGTGGACACAGGAGCATCTGTGTCATTGATGAGAGAGGAGACATACAGGCGGGTGAAACGGAAGAGAATGTTACGGGAAGCGGACATAGAGATCACACAAGCAGATGGGGCCCCCCCTGGAGATAAAAGGGATGGTGAGGCTCCCGGTGAGGATTGGGAGGGTGAAAAGCACCCAAAACTTTTACGTAACCCCCGACCTGTGTACAGAGGCAATCTTGGGAGAAGATTGGCTCCGGAGCCAGAAGGCCCAGATCGAGTTTAATCCTACTGCGTTGGTGGTGAACGGCGAGATTACGCCATTGGGATGCCCACCTGAGGAAGAGATAACCATAGTGGTGGAGGAAGATGTAAAGTTACCTCCTAGGACCGCAGTGTCGGGAAAAGGGTAGGCTAATGTCAGAAAAAAAGGTACGGAGAGGACCTCTGCAGTTGGTCCCTGTAGAAGGAAAGGGCCTAGAAGATAACGAGGTAACCCTATGCGAAACGGTAGTGGAGGCAGCCGAGTTGGTGCCTATAATGATGGTGAACCAGGCCCAAAAAGACTATAAAGGTTAGGAGAGGGAGAAGATAGGGAGAGCACTTCCCCTACGAACTCTGAATCGGGTGAGATTCGAGGAGGAACGAAGGAAGCTAGTAGAGCAAACAAAAGGAATCTTAGATGAGGATATATTAGCACCGGATCAATTTAGAACCAGAGTGGGGGGTCTGTTAAGGAACAATCGAGATGTGGTAGCCCAGTCAGATAAGGAACTAGGTCAGACCCACACAGTCGAAATGAAAATCGACACCGGAGACCACCCCTGTGAAATTAAAACCCTACCGAACACCTATACATAAAAACCCCTTGTAGAAGAGGCAGTAGAGGAAATGTTGGAAGCTGGGATGATCGAAAGATCGATCTCTCCTTGGAGCTTCCCAATAGTAATAGTAGGTAAGAAAGATGGCGGCCACCGTTTCTGTGTAGATTTTAGAAAGCTGAATTCTATATCGAAGCCGTTGGCGGTGCCATTGCCATTGATAGACGACATTTTGGCATTATTAGGGAAGGCAAAGTACTTCTCTGCGTTGGACTTGAGGTCCGGTTATTGGCAGGTAGCCCTGGATGAGGCTGACAAGGAGAAGGCCGCATTCGCGTGTCACCTGGGACTGTTTCAGTTCAGAGTGATGCCATTCGGTTTAGCTAATGCCCCGGGAGTCTTCCAACAGCTAATGTCAATAGTGTTAGGAGGATACGAGAGCTTTGCCATGGCGTATTTAGACGATATCTTGATATTTTCGGAGACAGTGGAACAACACTTTTTTCATTTAAGACAGGTGTTGGGAAGGTTGAGGAAACACGGATTAAAATTGAAATTGTCAAAGTGTCAGTTTCTGAGGGAAGAAACTAGGTATTTAGGCTTCGTCATAAACGGAGACGGTATTAAACCCGACATGGATAAGGTAAAGGTCATAAGGGAAATGCCAGAGCCTAAGACAGTGAGGCAGGTAAGAGGTTTTATAGGAGCTATAGGCTACTACCGGCGCTTCGTCCCGGCATTTTCAAGAATTGCCATACCGCTAGTGGCCCTGACGAAGAAATACGCTAGGTTCAAATGGACAGAGGACTGTCAACGAGCATTTGATTCGCTAAAGGAACAGTTGACAACCGTTCCACTGCTGACGTATCCAGACCTCAGCAAGCCCATGATATTATACACGGATGCCAGTGAGCAGTGTGTAGGAGCAGTACTTACCCAGCCGTGTCCTGATAAGGAAGGACCAGTGCCAGGCATACCAGAGGAAGTACCGATATACTTCCTCTCCCATAAGCTCTCAGAGACACAACAGAGGTGGCCAGTAATAGAGAGGGAAGCATATGCTATCATGTATGCTCTCCAAAAACTGGACTACTATTTAAATGGTGCGGTCTTCACTATAAAGACAGACCACAAGCCTCTGCAGTACCTATTGCAGGCAGAGTGGACAAATAATAAGAAAATTCAACAGTGGGCACTTAAGTTAAGTGGCTACCACTGTAAGATAGAGTATTTGGCAGGAATTGGAAAACACGTGCGCAGATTTACTCTCAAGAATACCGAAACAACTGGAAGAAAGATCTGTAAGGGTAGAACAGGGAGTAGATGATAAAGCCTATAGAATAGGAGTAATTAACTCTAATAAGCTAAAAAAGATCGCCCTATATTAGAATCGGACGAAGAAGGGGACGCCCAGATAATAACCGATCCTTACTGGACAGAAGGAATTGAGAAGGAGCAAGCAGACAGTGAAATAGCTGCTCTGAGAGAGAAGGTGAAGTCAGGAGAGACCACCAAGTATGCCATAATAGAGGAAAGGCTGTATTATCTCTCAGGAAGGGATGAAGAAGTCAAACCCAAGTTGTATGTGCCCAAAAAGTTTAAGACCAGAGATATTGGAACAGTGCCACGAAAGGTTGGGTCACATGGGAATTGATAGGACATGTGATCTCATAGGAAGAAAGTACTATTGGCCCAAACTGTACGGAGAAGTCACTAACTATGTTCGAAGTTGTGTAGTGTGCCAGTCGCAGAGCAGAAGGCAGGAAATGGCACCCTTGGAGGAAACAGACGTACCAAACTTCCCTTCGAGAAAGTGAGTATGGATGTATCAGGACCATATGGGGAAACTGCACAAGGAAACAACTATATAGTGAGTTTTGTCGATTGGCTAACAAATTGGCCTGAAGCATTTGCAGTACCAGACAAGAAGGCCAGAACTGTGGCCGGGTTGATAATAAGTGAAATCTTCCCTAGGTATGGTGCCCCTGTGCAATTGGTAACAGATAATGGCACGGAGAATGTGAACAGCATCATGAGAGAAGTTTTGACAGGTTTGAATGTAGAGCACATAAAAACATCCCCATATCACCCCAGGGAAATGCTAAAGTGGAAAGGTTTCATAGAACCTTGGGAGATGTATTGGCCAAGTTGGTCAGAGAAAACATTGGAAATTGGGACTTGTATTTGACGCAGGCTCTGGCGGCCGTGAGGTTTACGATAAACGAAACCTCCAGATTTTCTCCTTATTTTTTGTTGTTTGGCAGAGACGTGGTCCTGCCTGTAGATAACCTACTGAAGCCCCGAAGAAGGTATATGGGAGAAGATCATCATCAACTATTGCTGGAACAGCAACATAAGATATTCGTACAGGCCAGAAGAAGAATAAAGAGGGCCCAGAAGAAAAGAAATGAGAGGGTGAATGCTGAAAGAAAGGTGGTGGAATTGAAGGTTGGAGACCCTGTCTACTATAAAATCCACCAGAGAGAGGGAAAACTGGACCAGAGATGGGAACCGTACTACCGGATAGTAGAGCAGACGGGCCCAGTATCATATGTAATATGGGATCAAGTGGCAGGACGAGCGAGGAGAGTTCATGCCAATGATCTGAAGAAGGCTGAAATAGCTAACCTGGAAATGAGCGAGCCGAGGCCTAAGAAGACAAGGAAAAGGAAGGTAACTCTGGTTGAACCGGAAGGAATGGAGACGGAGGAAGACTCCGAAGAAGATGAGGAGATAGGTCAACTTGACCAGATAAACGAAGCAGTCCGAGTGACAGAGTTGGAACCCTCAGCGGGGATTAGCGATGTTCAGTCGTCGACTGAATCAGTGCAGAGAAGACCCCGTGAGATCGCCATCACACCCCCATGTCCGAAGGAAAGGAAGAAAAAGACGAAGAGGTCCAATCAAGCAGTCGAAGGCTCTAAAAGGAGGCACCCTGAACAAGACGAAGGGTCCAGCGAGTGGGAGGAGGAGGATCAAATACCCCTTTCCCAGCTTAAGGAAAGGATAAAGAACAGGAGAAGTTTAGACATAGAGTCGAGAGGTATTGAAGACATTCAAGGCGAAGACTCTAAACAGAAAGAAGAATCAGGGGATGGAGAAGAGGACAAAAAACCTCCTGGACGAGAATTAAACACAGAAAGAAGGTTAGAGGTTGAACAGGAATCACCTCAGAAGATGAGATCAGGGAGGGAGAAGAACCCCAAATCTCAGTAGAACAAAAGGGCTGTGCAGAATAGAAGCATTTAGTGTCAACAGATAACGACACTGGCTCATCCAAGATCCTATTGGCTGACTATGGTAGATGTGAGTGGAGGGGATGGAGATGCGGGCTGCACCTCACGAGGAACGGAAGATCATTGGCATTATTGATTGGCCACCAGTGGTGTCATGAAGTACGACCTTTAGAGTGGGCGCCACGCACACCTGACCAGACCATTCTGTCTGCTAGGGGTTAGTTAGAGGAGGGAAGAGCCGAACTAAGAGAAAAGTTATGAAATGATTGAGTGATGAGTCGAGCGAGACTAAGTGATTGTGAAGAATAACAACAAGAGAATTTGTTATCTTTCAGGAATGATAGCAAGGTACAAGTTGGAGCAGACTACATAGCATTAAATTCGGGGAGAACGAAATTTATGTTGCTATCAGCTGAAGAAGCTAGAAGGTGTAGAGATGATACCCTGGGGACTTGTACCTCGTTGAGCCCTATCTATAAAACTGGTAACCGCAGACTGTGCATATTAGAATTGTTTGAAGGGAGAGGGGAAGGAATCAAAAGAATCTGCCAAGTAGAGGTATTAACAAACTCGGCATTACCACAAGCTATCAGTGTTTCAGACGGGGTGTGGGCAGTAGCCACACAGAAACATATCAGCCTGTCTAGGGTATGTGGGGGAGAGTCCACAAGGACATTAAGAATAAGGCCACCGTTATCCCTGGTGACGCTACCCATGGGATGTTCGGCGGTTGGGGTGTCCATCTCCTTGCCCCCCTATTACCAGATGGAAGAAAGATATGAAGAAAAAGATTCACTCGTAGAGATGATTGGTAGAGGCTTAGTCAATTGTACAGAATTATGGGAGCCGATAGTGAAGAGATTCTCTAATGTTACCTTAAATAAGATGCCAGTATTAATGAAGCCAATAGAAAAGATCGATATGGATCACTTAAGAGATAAGTTAAGTGCGTTGGGAGACGAAGGTGTAGCTTGGGAAGACGATGAGCAGATCGCGATAAGTTGGTCAATAGTAATGGGTACATTCCTATTTGTAGCCATCGGGGGTGTAATAATATGGAAGATTAAGAGTAAGAGAAGGTTAGCGAACGACAGTCTAGTGAGCATGCAACAACTCGAGAGGGAGATGCCGAGCAGTGTTCCTTACTCAGACAGGACTGGCGAAGAAATTGCTGAAAGACCAATGGAGGAGGCTGGCGTGAGACCACCACGTGCGGCGGGAAAACCTCCCACGGCAGAGAGGAAAACATTGACCAAGAAGAACAAACCCTAGTGAACACATCTGCACCTACAAACACACGCACACATTACCTTGCATGTAGAACAGAAGAAAATGAAAAGAACATTACATTGCATGTAGAACAAAAGAAAATGAAAAGAACATTTCATTGCATGTAGAACAAAAGAAAATGAAAAGAACATTTCATTGCATGTAGAACAGAAGAAAATGAAAAGAACATTACATTGCCTGTAGAACAAAAGAAAATGAAACGAACATTTCATTGCATGTAGAACAAAAGAAAATGAAAAGAACATTTCATTGCATGTAGAACAAAAGAAGATGGAAAGAACATTACCCTTGCATGTTAGAAAGTAGAATAGAATTGCATGAGACAAATGCATGGTGCATGTTAAATGATGTAATTGGGTTTAGGTGTCATTTACGGGTAAATGACAAATCGGTTAGAGGAGGATTGTGGCACCTTGCATTATTAGAAATATTCATAGAAATATGATTTAATTTTTTCTTACTCGGTTACTAAACAGGTTGTTGATTTTTTTTTTTAAAACGGAAAATAACTGAGTTGGAAATAATTCACTAAGATTGTACTAGACGATCTTAAGGGAAGAAGAAGGAAAGAAAAAAAAAAAAAGAAAAGAAAGAAGAAGAGAGAAAAAGAGTTGTATGATGCATGACCCAATTGAGGGTGGAGATAGGAGTCAGAAAGAGATTTAGGTCAGCGTCTTGGCCGATTTTCGAAAGACAATTGGAAGAATAGAATTATAAATAATAAGAAGAAAGAAAGGGAAAAAAGACATGATATCAAAACGGGCCGCTTGATGGAAGCCAGATATCGGTCAAAGCACCTAGCCTACTTTTGCATGGAAAGACACCTTATCAATTTGGATAAAGAGAAATTTTGGGAACAATGAAACAATCTTAATCAGAGAAAAAGTGTCTTTGGGTTGAGGGGAGTGACCGGTGGAACGATATACAGATCCTGACCTGTTAAGAATTGGACACCCACGTTAATAAAGTGGAGACATTTTCAAAGTAGATAATTAAGATTTTCGACTATCAGGAAAAACAAAGAGGTAAAACGAGGAACAGTTGCTTTTGACCCACGGAGGGCGCCAAGAAGGCGGAAAAGATCCTTTCTAAAGTCAAGACTAATTAGCGGCGGGCTGTTTGACAAAGTCCAGGTGAGAGAAGGCCAAGATGGTCATTTTTCGTACGTGCGAAAAAAAAAAAAAAAGGAAAAATTAGATTTTGTTTTTTAGAACAAGAACGATATAAGCCCGCCCCGATTGATTGCAGGAAACGCCCAATCAGGATCTCATTAGCCGAAAACGGTCACGTGGCTGCAGAAAAGAAAAGAAAGAAATGCTCAACCAGAATCCCATTAGCCGAAAACGGTCACGTGGCTGCGGAAAAGAAAAGAAAGAAATGCTCGATCAGAATCTCATTAGTCGAAAGCGGTCACCTGACATACGAGAGACCGAGAGAGATGGATATGCGCCTCCCCACCAAAGGCACTATGAGGAAGTAGGGGTGAAAAAACAATAGCGATAATGGAGAAGACAGAATTAATGCAGCTTTTGGAATTATCGAGAAAACCCTGACGCCGACAGACCCACCCCAGTTTGTTGCGGCGTCAATATAAGCAGGACCCCAGTCGACAGAAATCAGTTGAGTTGGAGTTGCAGTTGGAGTTGAGAGTTGGACCGCGGGCAGGGATAGAGCCTGAACGCGGCCATCAGGCCCGATTCACTCGCCCCTTTGCGGGCAGAAGAATCCTCAGACAAGAAATCCTTCCAGCCCAAGTCGAAGACAGGAGAACTTCCAGCCCAAGTAGACGAAGAAGAAGATTGCCTGAAAGCCTGAGAAGAATTGGAGATGCAGACAAGCCGAAAGTCGATGAGAAGTTAAAAGTTCAGCCCCGGACGGCAGTGAGAAGAGACCACCTCAGACGACAGAGAGTTGCGGCTAAGTTGAAACAAGAAATCTTCCACCAAGTTGAAACAGGAAAACTACCAGCCCAAGCAGACGAAGAAGAAGAAATACAACTCAAGTCGGAGAGAAGAATCAACTGCGAATGATCGATAGAAATTAGCCCCAGTGTCGAACTGAACCACACTCCGACATACATACATGATTCTAGAAAGTAGGTAATTCGACATTTTTCTATTGTGTGATAGAAGCTTGGTGCCATAGTCCACAGAGCGGGTCGGGAATTGAGAACAATTTTGTTTTTTTTATGTAACGGACATTAAGATATAAAAGGTTGTTACCCTTTTTATCAGCAATTTTGTTTAGTGTCGTGAGTTTTGTTTTATTTGTGTTTTGCCACCCCCGTCGGACTCGACTTGTATCGGCCCAAATCCCTGCTGGTCCCGTCTGTCTAAGATCTAAACACAGCGTGGGTAGACAGACCGGAGATCGGTATAGTTGCTTTAGTGACCAGGTATTGGAAGCGAGTCGGGAAAGGCGAGGCTGGTGATCATCTGACCAAAGGGTTGGAGCGGCGCGCTTGGACCCAGGAGGAGCGACCAGGAGGAGCGACGTCACCGTTGGCGCCGTAACCAAAGGATCCGACACTGGGCCAGGTGTGTAACCGTCACATTATGCTTTGGTTAAATAATTATGCTAATTCATTCTGAACTCTTTCTTTTGCGACTTTCAAAACGTATATTAATATACCATCATCACCTGCTGCCTTTCAATGCTGTGCCTTTTCAGGTGAAAACCTTATTTCCACAATTGTGACATTAGAAATAATACCAATATGTGTCTAATGGCTCCAGCTGATGTATGTACTTTGGAAAGATAACGATTTAAACATTAAACCAAATTTATACTTCAGAAATTCGTAACATTCCTGTTTTTTTTTTGCTTTTAGATGCAATTAATATTATTTTTTTTCTTATTTTTTCAGGGTGTTTCATGTTTCTTTTACTATTTCCACGTTCATCTGGCTTACACCTATATCACATTGAAACACCAGATCTCGTTTGATGACGGAAATTACACAAATTTGTGCCGAGTCAATAAGAAGATAGATGGCTGTCTGCCAATACAAGGCTTTGTAACCTTGCATGTATGCGTAGTGCAATGCATAACGAGTTGGAAATTAAGATTGTAGAGCGGAGATTCAAATTCAGATGGTTTTGTCATATTTTCTTAATCTCAAATATTTGTATACGCCTCTTATTCCCGCACCAGCTATGGGTTAATTAGTATCGCTTGTATTAGGAAATCATTATGATCTACAAAAAAATTAGAATCTAAATTAAATACTTCCTGGCTTTAAAGAGCTGAAAGCCGTAAAAGTCTAATCAGCTGATCATTCGATATTCATCTTTCTCTCATTTAATTGTATTTCAATTGTTTATTTCTGTATATTCAGTTTGACATTTCACAGTATTTTCGTTTATTTGATTCATGTTTTGACCAATTCTAATGCTAAGCATTCGTCATGTTTTACTATTTCTTTGTGAACTCCATGGCGATACTGCTGCTACCGTCATCATAGATTCCAATTTCCTATTAAATATTAAGCGTTATTTCCGTCATTTCGCAAGATGTGGAATTCGTTACTCACTTTTATCTGAAAATGAAATATGTCTCTACAAAAGTTTGATAATGTTTTATTTCTAAGAATCATTTTATCTCAATTTTAAAATATAGTTTCTTTCTATCAGGTAAAACTTCACGTTCCAATAATAACTTCTTTATTATATTTATACATTTACTTATACTGGCTTTGTCAGCAACTATAAAATCAATTTTAGTTTTTTTTTTCCTTCCCACATTCACTTCTTCATATCATGTAATAAAACATATTCATGTCAAGTAAAATTCAATAGGTTTATTTTCTATGATGTTGAATGTGTCTAACAGGCAAAATTATGCGTGGAAATAGTTCATCATACAATGATTCTTTCCTAATATTTATTTGATTATGCCAGAAATCACATGCTTTAATTAAATTATTTTAATTGATATTGGTTTTGTTGCCTGCTATATATTATTGATAAGAGTGATATCAGGCTATTGAACAAAACCTCACAGTAACTTACTGTTTGCCTATTCAAATTTGGCTTATTACAAAGATGAAAAGGATTTTTGTTGACTAATCAGTCATATTATAGTAGAGAACATTGACTGAATAATTGATTGATTGGATCGTTTTCTACGGTTTATCAACACTTCACATGCTATTTACTGACAAATTATATTTTATATTGTATGAATCTTTACTTGAAATAATAATAAATTGGTGATACAAGTCTTACTAATTAATCTATAGATAGGGTGAGTTGAGCTGCATTCATACATTTCCCAAAGTTATTTGAGTGTAAGTGAATATAATGAAACCACTTGCAATTGAAATTCGACACTCAGATTAAGATTTCCAATTATCCATTACGCAAGACTCACATGCAAGTTTCTGGTTTCCCAAGCTGTCACCAATCAACGCATTGATCATACTTAAAATTACTTATCTTTGATTATCGTAGGGGAACAGGAAACACTGAGATACTGAGAAGCTGAATTATCACTAATATGCACTCCTGAAATGAAGGTAGTGATTTTACCTTCGTTGTTATTGTGTTGATACATGAGCATCAGACGTTTTTCTATTGTTAGTGAGTGATTTGTAAATAAAAATTGATGCTTTCTTTACTTTTTTAAATAAAAATATTATTTTATTTTCAGCTTATAAAAATGCGTGGCAATAACCATACGCACCGGAATAATCATTTAAAAATGTTATTGTTGAATTGTTATGTTTCATTTTTCATAATAAATATAGTTGAATAACGCCTGATAGTTATGCACCGACCCAATATGATAATGATATTTCAGTAGAGGCTACATTTTATTTTAGTGAAGTTTGAGAAAGAGCCAATGCATGTAGAGTGCTACAGAATAAAGTGTATTATATCAACGTAGGAGGTGGGAAAAAGAATTGGAGATAACGGGGATATTGCGGAAAAATAAAGAGTTTCAACAGACGTGTCGGGGAAATGTTTGCATGTTTTTTTTAGCAAGCGGCTACCGTGAGAGAATCAATATATGGATGAAGCAATGTCACTATTGTGGCGTACTTTACGCCTATATCTTACAGGCTGAAGATAATAGGGTTCAAGCAATGGACTGAAAAATGATTCTGAATGGAAATTATAAAAAAAATTGGGGACACATGTGTGACAGGTTAAAAATATAGGATTTATTGAGCGAATAAATTAGTGTATAATAATATTTCCACATATTTAGATATAAATTATTAACTTGTGGATCCCGCGTGAAAAATAGGTATCAAATAAATGACAAACGCAAGTATTTAAGCTAAGAAATTAAATGTATTTACACAAAATACAAAAGGTAATGATGTTAGTAAAATCCAGGAACGCCGGTTAGTAGCAAATACAGATAGATATATACAGTCTCGAAGTAGGACTTCCTTAGAGTCTACGTGCTTGTAACTGACTTCTACAAGAGGTTACTTCACTCTATCCGACTACCGACACTCACAGACGACTCCGGTACGACTCTTGTACGACCCATCTTCTCTGCCTGACTGTGGCTATTTTATGGCAGCAGGACGAATCCATAATATCCGAAAAAGGTGGACCCCATAACAATATGCAAAATATAATTTTCTATAACTATATATGTAGGAAAAGAAGTTTGACTATTTTAGATGATTAAAAAATATATATATATATATATATATATATATATATATATTTGTGTGAGAGGTACGTATGCATGTATATCTGTTGTGTATATATATATATATATATGTTTGTGTGTGTGTGTGTACAATTTTATGGATGTTATAAAAAGTTCAATGCGTAGAAACTGATAATTCATCATTACATTCGGTTTTAACTTACGTTTGATATAGTTTAAAGCATACACATTATCGCCGATTCTTTATTAATCGATTTCTGCTCATCAACGCCTACAATTAATCATGAGCAAAATAATGGTCGCGATTGATAAATTGCCGTCTAAAACACGCAAAAATAAAATAACACTGGCATTTCATTTTAACTGATTCAGTTTAAAAAATTACACAAACATATCTTGAAACATTGAAGAGTAAACTCCTTTCAGTAAAATCAACACTGGCATTAAACACAGTCTTCAAACTACTCCGGAATCTCCTGCATCACTTCTGAATGGTGTCCTTCATTAAGTTAGTGGATGCTGGCATAAACGTTGTTTCCAGTTCATCTTTCATGTTACAAAGAGTTGATTTTGTATCTCGTCCAACCGCACCCCACATATGGGGCTTGAAGAATGATGAGTTATGTAAACCAGATATAAGAACTGATTTGACCACAGAAATTGTCTGAGATCGTTGACTATGTACTCCTACTTGTGTGGCATGTTGCAGACTCATATTGCCAGATAAAGGTTCTTTCAACAGACACCCCTTTCACTCAGGGTAGCACTACTTCCTACAAGACACTGGATGTAAGCCTCCCAGTTGAGATTGAGGACTTATTTGGAGTCGCTTGGAGGCATGACGTCGTCGTCACTAGAGATCACTCCAAACACCTTCGTAATCACCATGAGACTCATCCAACTCTTTCTGATTCCTTTACGCTGTATTCAGATTGACACATAAACAATAAAATATTTGTAGTGGAGCTTCTGCAAGATGATATGATGTATATTTTCTTATTTTAAGAGACAGAAGTTCAGAAGGTTATCTCTCTCTCAGTTTCTCTCTCTATATATATATATATATATATATATATATATATATATATATATATATATATATATATATAGATAGATAGATGCCGGAAGAGACATACCCAGAAAAATCTAGAAAAACAAAACACTACTGTATTCATATTGTGTCTTGAAAATTACGTCAAGTACTGTCACGTGTAGAAATATTGCTTTTAACGTTGCATTCATGGATTCAAACATTTTCATTTGATTTCCAGATACAGTTGTGAACGTTAGCTTGAGAGAGTAGTAATTCTTTTAGGAATAAACAATAAATGCAATAAAAATAGTATTTCTACACGTCATAGTATTTGACGTAATTTTCAGCTTACAACATGAATGCATTAAATTTTTTTCTAAATTCTTGTAGTTGCTAAGGACATTTTGTTTCTTGTTAATAGTTACTTTGTTTTTAATAAATTTATTTCGTTTTTGGCTTGAAATGTCCACATTTTAGGTAACGCTTCGGCTAATAATACGTTTTTTACGCTTATACATAATGCCCTTTTCAACAAGTTTACTCTGTCAGAAATATTTTATATATATATATATATATATATATATATGTGTGTGTGTGTGTATATATATATATATATATATATATATATATATATATACATACATATATATATATATATATATATATGTATATATATATATATGTATATATATATATATATATATATATATATATATATATATATATATATATATATATATATATATATATATATATATATATATATATATATATATATATATATATATATATATATATGTATATATATATGTATATATATATATATGTATATATATATATGTATATATATATATATATATATATATATATATATATATATATATATATATATATATATATATGTATATATATATATATATATATATATATATATATATATATATATATATATATATATATATATATATATTCGTGGGAAAATACTGAAATTAAAACACTAAACTTATCCCGCTGCCGTCGTTCCTGCACTTAAAGATCAATTATTTTTGGATTTATTGAAATAAAATCTTGTGATTAGTGAACATATGTACTTATACAATTTTTGATATATAGGGAAGTTATAAAGGACTTTTCAATGTGACATATAGCAAATAGTTCACTGTAATCATCGTGAGAGAAAAATAGATTGTTTTGCAATCATTGTCACGTTATGGTATTTCAATCATTAAAACAAGTTTGTTTAAATATAATGCCCATCCACGTGTTAAATTATAATTTTAGTTTATGGAATAAATGTTTTATTTGAAAGCAGATCATTAAATGCAATATATTATTCCTAGTAGCCGAATAACCATTATATTTAAACATTAGAATTTAGGTTTTAACCATGGATATTGCTTCCAGTGAAATATTGCATTGATTTTTGCGTAGAATTTTACTTACAAATTGGAAATCTCAAATTTCAATTAATTTATCATGGTTTGATTAGATAAGACGGAACAGCTTACATCAATGTGTTCTGAAATAAACACCGTTGTTCATATAAATAAGAACTCAAATTCATAAAATAATATAGCAGAATTGTAAGATCAGCAGGATATCTGCTATTTAGTCCAGGAACTTATCCAAATTTGTTTGTAGGATAATTCGTGAAAATAACTCTCACTGTAGACAATATCCGCATACAACATTTTTAGAACGGCCTGAAAACCATATGAATTTACATAGAGGTTAATTTAGATTAGGTATACGAAATTCCTTTGAAACAACGTTTATTGTGCTAACACGAAGTCAAATAAAACCTGACATCTGTTGTACTATCTTCGTTCAACAATTATGATGGCAGATTTTGCGTTCTCAACCTGACAATATAATTAATATATGCTAATATAGTAAGTAATGCCTCTCTAATATACAGGTCGAAGAATACCTGTGATGGCGTCCACAAATAGATTAGCTATCCAGTCACGTAAACAAGCCATTATAAATATAAGTTTATGACCAAATGTATACTGCATTAATAGAAGAGTATTGTTCAATTGTATTGGAGACAAGGCTTGCAAAGATACAAACCACATGTAAATAATTGTAAGACGTGTTTGTTGAAAATATTATGTTATAAGTAAGCTGATATTTAAATTCAGTTAATCATTACATTTTCGTGCGATTTAATTTCATGTAATATCAAGAAAAGTAGTAGTCTTCGCCTGCTCGCTATTGCTTCGCAAAGTAAGATATATTCACTACTTGAATTCACTGAAAAAAAATCCATGCCGAAATTGGCTTCTTATAGATAAGGAAAGTTTTACAAATAGATACCAACTTGCTGAAGGCCAAGCAAAATGCAAATTTGAAACAATTTTCTGCACTATATAAGACGATATTCCTAAAGAGAATTATTTTTGATATGAAAATCAAAACAATCCTGGCTAAAAGAACAGTAATTAAGGACAGTTCATTAATGAAATATTTTTTAAAAAACAATATGCAAATTATTTATACCTGAAGAGTGATATTGCCTAGAAGTAGATAATATACAGATATTGTGATTTTGTGTGTAATTTACTCTGAAGCAGTTTGTAACACCCTATTTATCATCTCCTAGTTGCGTCTCTGTCTTTGAGCAGAGTGCACTCAAGGGCAGCTACGTCAAAGGACATTCGCAACTGAGGAAAATTATACTGAGAGATGACCTACCCTTGGGAAGAGTTGTCCGAGGCCGCGTAAACTCATTGCATCAGAGAGCTGGGTCGGTGCTCGCACCGAGGCCAGCACGACCAGCGTTTCCGTGGGCTCGTGCAATTTTTGTTCCTAGCCCGGTTGTACGCTCTATGACTACACACATTAAACGGACCTTGCGTCAAAAGCGGCATCTTTTTTTGTGGGCTCGAGTAAATACCAAAATCTTATAAAGTAGATTTGTGCCCTTTTAATGTCAGATTTTAACTCCAATTTCGCATTTATTTATATAGATTTCACATTATAGCTTTTTCTTAAATACTTATTATGTTTCTCCAACTCTTCAAATGTCGAATGTGTAATTAATTCTAATTTCTATTTTCCCAACTTTACACAATATTAATTTTATCTTATAAATTGCTTCCTGTTCTGTCATCCATGAAATAAAATAATTGTCTGTACGGAATATAACGAACTAGGTTCATCAAATCGTCTTTAAATTAAGTGGCAGCTGTATAAGCATGTTGAACTTTTAAAAGGTAAGCTTAAACATAAATTCAATATTTAAATGCAGCGATCCATTTTGATGTTCACTGTAGTTTATTGATGACTAACGCATCTACGCCTCCCTGGCCATTGTGATGATGGCCAAAACAAAAGTCTTCCACATGAACTAGCTTAAATGCCGCCTGATAGGGCGGCTTTATGGTAGCTTAAAAGTTTTGCTAACCCCAGTTTTGGATACCAAAGGAGAATAAGTGTTATACGACTTGAATCATGAAAACAACTATAATGGCTAGTATAATATATTAATGCATATATAAAACACTGGATAATTTGTCAACACTTAATCTGAGCTCAGCAAAAATCGTTTCTATTTACTTACTTTTCTATGGCTTTTGAATGAGCTATGAATCATTGAAATTGCACCAGTTGGAGCGTATGTGCTCTTTCGATACACAAACACACACATACACTGTAGTTTATATACAGGATGACTGGTGCAGATAAATAATATGGTTCAGACATTTTTCCTTGTGTTATTCTTGCTTCATAAGGAATTGCTTTGTCATATAAAATGATAATAAACTTATTCCGACCCTGTTTATTCCACCGCTTCGGCTGTAAAACTAAAAACTGCTAGAGTACGTCATTTTGTTCTGAACTTTCAGGCATAATTGGTAGTTAGATACATTCTGCATTATGATTGTTTCCCCCAAACAGATATTGCTTATGACACATCTTTAAATGCGACGTGATGTGATATTCCCCTGTCTTTTGATATTAACAATCTTATGGCTAATTTCGGATAGAAATTCTTGTTGACGGAATGATTAATTATACAATCCTCGAATGAATAGAAAAATTAATAATACAAACCTCGATGGAAGGAACAGAAATATATATTTTATAATTTATATAACGGATATTTCATTAGTTATTCGATAGAAGAAGCGTGAAATCTATCAAATCTGAATGTGTAAGCTAAACAATCAAATATAGAGGCGCTTATATGTGATAGACATACGGCAGTGCGTTGTATGCACACACGTTAGGTCCACACACAAACAAACAAATACCCAGAGACATTACACACAATTAACAATCTACCAAATTACTCCGAAATTAGACTAGAACTAAAAGGAAAGCAGCTTCGATTGAACTGTTTTATTTTCGGTGGCTGTAAGAGAGAAATAATTTCATGATTGTATATAGAATCCAATCAACCAATTATCGGTTTTCTTTAGTTTTCAAACCACATGAAAATATAGAGGTTACTTCATTAAAACTAAACAAAAGAAAACAAAACAACTTTTCAGTTGGATAAAATAATCAGTAGTGGAAAGTTCATTCTTATCTAAGTACAGTCTTGATTCCGCGGCTACTTCAAAAATATATATATGAGTACTACATACAGTCTAACAGAAATGATGTAGAGATGAATTAACAACATTCGTTCCTTCTGAATATATAGGCACGAAGAAATATTGATTTTCGGTATCAGCATAAATCCTTCACAACACACACACACACACATATATATATATATATATATATATATATATATATATATATATATATATATATATATATATAACGTTCTTTTTTATAGATACAAATATTTAGTAAATGCTCTGTTTATAATAAACAGTATTAAATAACATTTACCGGCCTGAATGTCCGAGAAATTTTCATAGAAAATATTCGTCCTTTGACAGGATTCGAACCTATTTCTCGGACATTCAGGCCGGTAAATGTTATTTAATATTGTTTATTATAAACAGAGCATTTACTTAAATACTTGTATCTATAAAAAAAGAACTTTAAAATAAAAATGTCTTTAATAAAAATATATATATATATATATATATATATATATATATATTCTTACAAAATCCTTTTATTTGGCAAAGAATAATACAGTAATCTGAAATAAAATATAGGAACAGCTTCTTCAAAACTATTTTGTTTCAATTTTATTTTATTGATTTAAAACGTATAATGTTGTTATTAAACGTAATAATTATTTGGTTTTCTTGGTTGTGTATTGTCGGGAATGGGTTTTGGGAAAACGCAAAATGTGTTAAGTGCTACAATGGACAAGAAAATATAGAGAGCAATTATTGCCTACGTCATAAGCTTGCTAGCTAGGAATTATCAAGCACATATACAGAAATATTGCGTTTGCCCAAAATGCAGAATCTGTGATAAATATCCAGAAACGATTGATTATCTTGTATCAGGTTGCACGATACTGGCACCCACTGGATATAAAACCCGGCATGACAAATTGGGCCACTATCTGCAACGAAAAAACTTCAACTTCTACAGGCAGGAAACTGAAAGAAACTGGTATGAACACCACCCAGACCCTGTTACGGAGATAGGACCTGTTACAATTCTATGGGACTACACAATACACACTGACAGAACAATCAAGGCTAACCGGCCAGATATTGTTATTAAAGACCACAAACAAAAACGGTGCCTCCTTATTGATATGGCAGTCCCTGCTGACTGCAATGTATCTTTGAAGATCTTCAAAAAGCTGTCAAAATACAAAGACCTTGAAATAGAAATGTGGCATATGGGAACATCAACAATCCCTGCTGTATTTGGAGCCCTAGGACTGTTTGGAATAGATTCCAGTTGACTAATTGAAGGGACTCCTGGAAGTCCATGCCTCAAGGAGATACACAAAATTGTTCTGACAATTACAGCCCACTTCATCTATGTAACTTTTTTTTTTGTCAGTGGAAAGTGTCATGAGGCCATTTCTAACCTTAGCTCCCTGGGCGGGAACCGGAAAGAAATGTGTAAACACCATAAATCAAAGAAAATAATAATAATAATAATAATAATAATAATAATAATAATAATAATAATAATAACAATTTACCTATTCGGATTTCCGTTTAGATTAGACACTTACGTATTTAATCGTGCTCGCATGTTAGACTTAAGTTTTTAATTGTTGTTTCTTAATAATGTTAAGACCATTAATTATGTATAATTGCAATAATGAATCATATAGCACATTTTAATTAACTACTAAATATATTCCTTTGTATGGTTCATTTATAATTTATTAATCATCTGGAATGAAGTAATTGCACATGAATTTTGCTTCTTTTAGCGTAGCTGTGTCCAAAACTGTATGATGTTAGAAAAATGATCGTTAACCTAAGAACTATTCCTTTCAAGCTATAAATGAACTCATCAATGCTTCGCTACAAAATCACGCTAAACGAACATCAACATATAAGAGAAGCCACATTATTTAATGTCTTTAAACATATGCTATAACGAGAATACAGAGCACATGCAACTCGAATGTAAAAGAAAACTGTCATAATGAAGATGTCCAATTTTAAAACTACTTGAAATAGACATGATCGGGAGTTAACACTCATTACTACTAGAAAATGCCATAACTTTTAGTGGACTTAAGAAAATTATTTTCCTGAATGCTGTTTTAAGAGGAAGTGTATAGAAACCTCCAGTGAATGTAGCGATTTTCCACCGTAGCTTATATGTGGCATAAGGCCGAATGTGTGTGGCACCCACTGAGCATCGAACTCACTAATCAGTCGTAATTGTTCTAACGAGACAAGTTTGCTAACCATTACACCATCTCGAGTTGGCCAACTTCAACTGAATATAATAGTAACTGTTTGGGCAATAAATGCTGAAATTCTCCTCATATGGAAACGATTAATCTCACAATTGCGTTGTCAGTCTTTTAAGCGTATAAGAGAGTAAGCTAAGCTTAATAAATATATATATAACTAAACCTCATTTACAATAATGTAATGAAATGATTAAATAAATTTTATATTGATTATATCGTAGACTTAGCTGAAGTAATCAAAATGTCAATCATAGTACGGTAAAGAAATATATATATATTTCTGAAGAAATCTCAATTGTATATGGAAAACTTATACGATGTTTTGGTTTATTTTGCTATACGGTATATCAACCTCAGTGAGTTTTTTTAAGATTTTCCGGATATTTTTGTATGTATAGAATATGTATTTATAATTTTTCAATGCATAGCCGGGATTTTCTTTCTTCAAAATTTTTTAGCTGGTATTTTTACCCTAAAAATTTATTTATATAATTTCATATTATTTTGACACCAGTTTTGGGGTTAACAATTTGCACATAACTGAGACTCTAATAGGTGTACCACACCGGGATAGGATGGACCAGGGAAAAAGAACAATCAAGAGATGGTTCCACGCTTTTCAAAACCTTCCGATGAGAGGCCTTGATGCCGCTTATAGTTTATCCTCATACACAGGACGCGCATATACAATGAATTTCATGTTAGATTGGATCGCGTTTTTATTTTATTTTAATAAATCAGACCCAAATGTTTGTGGTCTATGCTATGCCTGTTTATTAGGGAATAAATCAATAATATATTCTATATGACGAGAACTGTTCTGCGTTAGTGAAAAAGCAAAGCAATGTAATTAATGAGGTGAGAAAAAAATGAAATTCAATATGAAACACAATTTTATATAATTTCTATTAAGAAAATGTCAGAACTTTAAAAGAATAGTTATTCTAATAATATAAATAACACTTTTTTTAAAGCAAAAGAATAAAGCATGATCATAAGTCAACAGAGACTGAAAAATGAGGAAGAAATCTGTAGCGGATAGGGACAATAAAGAAATGTTTATCGAAAGAAAAGAGAAATCCGTGAAATTGAAAAAAAATGAATAAAAGCAAAACAATATGGAAGACAGTGAGGCTAGAAATAAAATAATCGTATTAAGCAAGATGAGAAAATGGAGATGGGAAAAATAAACGGGATGAAAATGTAGAAGAAATGAAAAAAATGAAATCGATGTAAACAAAAAGAACTCGATATAAAAAGAATCAGATAATATATAAATAAATATCAATAGCAAACTGAAATAAGGAAGTGAAAACGACACACTAGGCTAAGAAATATATTCTATTTTACCTTAAACACCAGGAAGATTTAAGGGAGAAACCATATATAAGAAATACGCAGATAGAGTTCAGTATCTTTCATTTTATGATTTCAGATCTTTTACTTATTGTTTGGCTTCATTTTATAACTTGTCCTTTTTTTTTCACTTTACTGTGAAAACTAATTAGCGGCGCCATAATATTTGCATGTAAATAGGATCATCAAAGAAAGATGTGACTATGCTTCTTTTGGAAATGAGATTCTGAGTAATTATTTCACCATTTGATGCCACTGTAATATTGCGGTCGTATTACTTAGCAGTGAATACTGGGCGATTTCCACACAAGACCTGACTTGAAGCAAAAGAGATATGGATTAGAAGAAGAACGCTGAGAATAGCATCGACTAAAGATAATACTAATGACGAAGTTTTAACAAAGAAAACAAAATGCGCGCTTTTACATACTATCAAAAAAAAATCGGCTGAAAAATAACACATAACAAGTAAAGACGTCTTACTGAATGTTACTCTGCCAGGACACACTGAAGACAAACAGTCAACGGAAACAGTCGGAAACCAATATAACATGTGGTTGCGAGAAGATTTATTGGGAAGGCAATATGATAAAACGTACTAAGATCTAGAATGAACAGAAATATGGGGAGAGTCATGATTGTCCATATTATGATGGTATAATGTATATAGAAAAGAAAACATTATTTATCCAGTTCATTCTTTAGATTATATTAAATTTTATGTACGACCAATCATTACATAACAAACCTAGCTTCTGTGTTCTGCAGAGTTCTTTTACTTTTAAACTAATTTAGGAAGGCAATAAAAATAAATATTTTCTAGATTGTTGTGTAATATTTTTTTAAAATCCAAAATATAATATAGAAATTTGAAGTGTAATAAAAAAGTGTTTTGATTCGGCAAAGTTGTCCTAGTGTGACGGTTACACACCTGGCCCAGGGTCGGATCCTTTGGTTACGGCGCCAACGGTGACGTCGCTCCTCCTGGTCGCTCCTCCTGGGTCCAAGCGTGCCGCTCCAACCCTTTGGTCAGATGATCACCAGCCTCGCCTTTCCCGACTCGCTTCCAATACCTGGTCACTAAAGCAACTATACCGATCTCCGGTCTGTCTACCCACGCTGTGTTTAGATCTTAGACAGACGGGACCAGCAGGATCGGGGCCGATACAAGTTGAGTCCGACGGGGTGGCAAAACACAAATAAAATAAAAAAACTCACGACACCAAACAAAATTGCTGATAAAAAGGGTAACAACCTTTTTATATCTTAAAGTCCGTTACATAAAAACAAAAATTGTTCTCAATTCCCGACCCGCTCTGTGGACTATGGCACCAAGCTTCTATCACACAATAGGAAAATGTCGAATTACCTACTTTTAGAATCATGTATGTATGTCGGAGTGTGGTTCAGTTCGACACTGGGGCTAATTTCTATCGATCATTCGCAGTTGATTCTTCTCTCCGACTTGAGTTGTATTTCTTCTTCTTCTTCTACTTGGGCTGGAAGTTCTTCTTGTCTGAGGGTTCTTTTCTCGCTGCCGTCCGGGGATGAACTGATTTTTGTCGATTGGGGCCCTGCTTTTTTATTGACGCCGCAACAAACTGGGGTGGGTCTGTCGGCGTCAGGTTTTTTTCTCGATAATTCCAAAACTGCATTAATTCTGTCTTCTCCATTATCGCTATTGTTTTCGCCCCTACTTCCTCGCAGTACCTTTGGTGGGGCGGCACATCCATCTCTCTTAGTCTCTCGTATGTCAGGGTGACCGCTTTTCAACCAATCGTTCCTGATCGAGCATTTCTTTCCCTTTTCTTCCGCAGGTCACGTGATCGTATTCGACCAATTGTTATTGATCAAACATTTCTTTCCCTTTTCTTCCGCAGGTCACGTGATCGTATTCGACCAATTGTTATTGATCGAACATCCTCTCCCCTCTGTTTGCGGGCGTGGTTACATCGTTCTTGTTTAAAAAAACAAAATCCAATTTTTGCCCTTTTTGCACGTACGCAAAATGACAATCTTTGGCTTTCTCTCACCTGGACTTTGTTAAACAGCCCGCTGCTAATTAGTCTTGACTTTAGAAAGGATCTTTTCCGCCTTCTTGGCGCCCTCTGTGAGTCAAAAGCAATTGTCCCTCTTTTTACCTCTTTGTTTTACCTGATAGTCGAAAATCTTAATTATCTACATTGAAATGTCTCTACTTTATTAACGTGGGTGTCCAATTCTTAACAGGTCTGTATATCGTTCCACCGGTCACCCCCCAACCCAAAGACACTTTTTTCCCTGATTAAAAATTGTTTCATTGTTCCCAAAATTTCTCTTTATCCAAATTGATAAGGTGTCTTTCCATGCAAAAGTAGGCTAGGTGCTCTGACCGACATTCTTACCAAAATGACTTTCGAAAATCGGCCAAGACGCTGACCTAAATCTCTTTCTGACTCCTATCTCCACCCTCAATTGGGTCATGCGTCATACTTTCTCTTTCTTTTTTTTCTTCCCTTCCTTCCTTTTTCCTTTCTTTCCTTCTTCTTTCCTTAGGATCGTCTAGTACACTCTTAGTGAATTATTTTCAACTCAGTTATTTTCCGTTTAAAAAAAAAAAAAATTAACAACCTGTTTAGTAACCGAGTAAGAAAAAATTAAATCATATTTCTATGAATATTTCTAATAATGCAAGGTGCCACACTAGTTCATATCTTTCTCATAAATGCTTTTATCATTAACAATACATTTCTAATGTCAAAATCGTAGCCTTGGAACTATGAGTTAAAAACTCAACTGAGTTAAATGGTATCGCAGAAAATTAGAAAATTTAGTATCGTATCGATTATGAGCGCTCCGGGTGGCAACAAAACATTTGTTATGGAAGAGAAATAATATTCCATATAAATCAAAATACCAAGCTCAGAAGCTTGAGCAGGCGTATATTAGAGTCATGAAACCAAAATCTGGTGAAATTTATATATGAAGCGTTTTTCATTAAGACGGATTATATATAAGTGTCTTTCATTAAGACGGATCAAAATCAGCATTAAATAAAGTAGTGTTATTGGTGAAAATTTATTTCTTTATTGCATCATGTTATTTAAATATAGGCAATTATGCGTGAAAATAATATTGGCCTAATGTCCACCAAATCTGAAAGAAAAAAGAAAGTAATCATTACGCTTAAACTTTTATTTGAACAGCATATATATATATATATATATATATATATATATATATATATATATATATATATATATATATGTGTGTGTGTGTGTGTGTGTGTGTGTGTAAGCAAATATATGGATATAGATCCGACAGTATGAAGAAAATATACGGAAAAAAAAACAAAAATACTAATATGCAATTATGCTGTTTTAATGTTAATATAATATCAACGTCGGACGTTTCGGTCTAATAGACCATCTTCAGGACATATTCATAAAACATAAAACATAAAACCGGGTCCTTTAATATTTCCCCTTTTCTAGCCAGATTAATGCTCGACAAACGTACATATAAGTTTTAGATCAAAATAAAATTATTTTCGTTTTTCATTCAAAATACTCAAATTTTAGGAATACGTTTTCACAACATCGCCAACGTGACGACGACGTGATCATATTTAAACGGAACGCTGATATTATAAAAGATTTCAGTTATCTGTTTGGATTGGTATTGCTTTTATGTCCATCGTTTTTTCATGTTGAATTGTATATGGTCTATGTTAATTATGTTTTATGAATATGTCCTGAAGATGGTCTATTAGACCGAAACGTCCGACGTTGACATTATATTAACATTAAAACAGCATAATTGCATATTAGAATTTTTGATTGTTTTTTCCGTATATTTTTCTTCCTATATATATATATATATATATATATATATATAGAGAGAGAGAGAGAGAGAGAGAGAAAAGAGAGAGAGATAGGAAGCATATTTTCATTCAAGCATATTTGGTTAAATAATTTAGACGTATTATGTCCACTTATTTTAGTTTTAATCCTTTCAGGTCCATCCATGAATTAATTTTTAATTTCTTGGTGGCTGTAGAAAATTGGTGAAGAAAATTTCATGAATTTTCCTTCAAATAATTTTTCTCAAGTACTTTCAAGCACATCTGAAACCATGTTAAGGGGTTATATATCTATGCTTATGTTATTTATGATTGCTATTATGATTATTTTTTATTTTTTTTACTTCTATGCATAACTTATGTGAACACACATAAAAATTTAATATTTTATTTCAGATTTGTAACTGTGGTATTTTAATTTAGTATTTTTTTATATATCACTTTACTGCAGCAAACATTTATGAAATTTGATGATAAATTCATAGTTGACTTTTTGGTCGCAATTCTCATATATAAAGTGATTCCATAATTTCAATTTCATGCTTATTAATATCTTGATGGGGCACTGATACATTTTCGACAAATATTTGTCTAAACTAGAATGTGGACATGAGTTTTCCTTTACATTTTCTGAGATTAAACTATTTCGTGCATAATACTTCCTCTAATAGATCTAGACATATCACATTATTATACTATAAAATGCAATCTAACAGTAATCAGAAGGAAAAAATTCTAAAAAGACTCAGAAATATTAATAAATCCGCCACTGATCCAAGTAAATAAACACAATTTATCATATACTGCATTAGATTTAATACAACCAACTTAGTCATCCATAACATCTCTTCTCCGTCAACTAGCGTCTGGCAAAAGACCAACATCGTATATAAATTTAAATCCTTATATTTATGTTGGTTTTACAACAATGAAGAGAAGGATTACGTTTCACATGAATGAACATAGTTCAATCCACTGTTTCTGATAATTATATATTCTTATTGATCCAAGTAGAGTCCAATAGTATTATAAAAATCTCGGAGAATTCCAGTAAAATTTTTATACGAAGGTAAAGCTTCAAGAACACCAGAAATCTGTAACACGAGGGGAAGTAGAAAAATCAGGCGTGGCTGACCCCATATGGAGAGAGAAGGGAGATCACCGCCCTCTGTGGGATCAGGTTAAGATCATTGACAAGGAACACCATTGGAAAATTCGTAAACTTAAGGAATCAACACATATGCTAGGCCATAAAAATCTCCTGACTCGAGCAAGCATAGAAATAACTACAATATGGCAGTGGAGAACTTTCAGACGGAAAATCAACAGGAGATAACTGATAACTGCCATCCATCAAACATGGCACGTGGAACTAGAACAGTCTACCACGGTGAGCGAAATAAAGGTTTCAGTTCGACATTCCAACCACCTGAAGAAGGCCGGAGCGTACAACGGCCAAAACGCTGTGATAAATACGGCGACAAAGATGAGGACAATAGTCCGAATAATGTGAATAATGTACATAATACCTCATCTCAGAAATATAGACAAAGTGGAAAAACTTTTTTGTACAAAACGGGTCACTTGAAGCAATTTCCCTCTATATATATATATATATATATATATATATATATATATATATATATATATATATATATATATATATATATGTGTGTGTGTGTGTGTTTTTGTGTGTGTGAAGGCGGACTGATTGTAAAAAATGAATTTGTGTGCATGTGTGTGTGTGTGTGTGTGTATTTTGTGATTGTAATGATGTGTAGTACTTTCTGTTCAATAATATAACCTGAATAACACATAGAAACATTCAAACTATGTTTGCTAGAACCGTCTGTGAGTGTAAACAGAAACTTCTGAATTGATACTTACTGAAAAACGTATAATACTTTTG
This sequence comes from Acanthosepion pharaonis, assembly GCA_903632075.3. Classification (NCBI taxonomy): domain Eukaryota; kingdom Metazoa; phylum Mollusca; class Cephalopoda; order Sepiida; family Sepiidae; genus Acanthosepion; species Acanthosepion pharaonis. The sequence goes on from CAHIKZ030005300.1 coordinate 52,312, forward strand.
GAACGTAGAAAGTTTCCATTAATTTTTCATCGGTTCCAAATTGCATGACATGTAAAAGGTAAAAAAAATTAAATGTCATGTAATCTGCTGCATTGACGTTTCTAATAACATTATGATTTCATCTCTATCTCCTGATATAGAAAACACCCCCTACATATAATTTCTCAATTTAAATGCTGTATTTTGGGTCAATAACGGACTTATAATTTTAGAATTAAAACTAAATATCATGTTTCATCAATTAGATGTTTCGTAACGAATATTAAAAATACATGAATGCTAGTACACATAAAAGAAAAGAAATATAAAATACATCTGAAGATATTCTTAATTTTTGCTTTTTAATATTTAAAAGGATAACATCTTCTTTTCCCGTTTTCTCCCGTAAATGAAATCAGATATTTTCTAATTATGAATCCCACAAGTAAACATATAATTCTTTTTAATTAGACCTGCAGTAATAAAATGCATTGCGGTTATTTTGGTTTAAATATGCGTTTTATATCAGTAACATCAGAATTACCCCTAATTATTAATAATGAATACCAACGATTTTTTTTATATTATTGACACTAGATTAATGTGCACACAGCTTTCTTTTTAAAGTATAAATTACATTGATGTAAAAAGTTAATATGTGACTATTTTGGCAAAAATCGATTACTGACACCCGAAGTATCCCAACGTCTAGTATTAATTCAGAAAAAAAAAAGATTAATGATTGCCTAATAATGAGATTAACACTTAATATTTTATGTATATTAAGGATTGAACTTCATCGGTATCAGTGTAATACGTATATCTATATCTCAATAAATTGAGATTATATATATATATATATATATATATATATATATATATATATATATATATATAAAACAAGCCAGATATATATAGACATTGTGCTCGACGAGCTGGTCATCCAGTTAAACTGAAATCGCACACGAAACGTAGGTACACGTATAGGTACTGATTAATACACACACACACACACACACACACATACATATATATATATATATATATATATATATATATATATATATGTTTGTGTGTGTGTATGCGGACACACAATTATTGCCAGTCACTAGAAGTTCCTAGAATAATTTGAAACACAACTCTTAGCGGCCACCAAATTAACCTTCATCGGGATACTTACGAAGATATTTTAAAAGAAAATGAAAATGCCAACTCAATAAATAACATCATATTTTTCAACCTACCATATACTAGAAATAATAAACAAATCGTTGATTTTATATTTTTAATCCTGAATGACCAATAAAAACAGAACCTACTCAAGCTAGATGTTTGTAGAAGAGCATACAATAAGGAGTAAGAGTAAGAGGCTTATTATGAACACACACACACACACACATATATATATATATATATATATATATATATATATATATATATATATATATATATATCATTGATGTGGTTTTGATCTTGGACTTGGAGATTTTATATATTAGATCTCTGGAAAGGATATTCTTAGAATTCTGTTCCACATAATAATAAATCCCAAATAAAATAAAATTTGACAGTATTAATATGAAACTATCCTACCTGTAAAACAAAAAAACTGCTTGTTCTGAATGACAACAGAAGAAACTCCCAGAAACTTGCACAAGTTTCTGGATAATATTAGTCGTTCTACGATAAGAAAACGTTTGGTCTCAATTGGCCGATCAATTTTTTCTACTGACCGGTTGAAATCTATAAATATTTCACTTCAAGTATTTTTTAGGAAAATTTTTTTTTTTTTCATTTCAGTATGTGTCATCGTTCTAACCAGTACTGGGAGCGTTTTCCTTCCTAACTTTTTATTTAGTGTAATTGGAAATGTCAGCCTCTTGTTTGTGTCATTATTTTCTCTTTTTGTTACATTTGATATCCTTTTAGTCGTCAACTGTTATGTTTCTCGTGATTTAGTACCGTATTATGTCATTTTCTATCGCAATTTGTTTAATTTATGCTGTGGAACAAATAATACATGCTGGTGACTATATGAACAGATCGATTGCTATAAAGAGATACAGGCCGGAGTTAAGACGATTTGCCCGTTTCAAGCCAGACATTTCGCTGCCAAAAATGTCAAAATATTTGCCTTCGGGTAGGGAGAAACCCAGAGGAGGCTATACCTACGGGCGAGTCTCGACATGGGAGACAGACAAACCCGACCCTGTGTATTGTGAGTCTAACGGGAATTTTTGCCAGAACCTACAGCCTCGGAATCGCTTGACGTAAAAACCGGCCTTGTGCCACATCCTGCCTTGTGGGGAGTTTTGGTAAATACTTAGCTATTTCCTGTTAGACAAGTCGCTGCCAGTCTCGAGCCAGACTTTGGCCAGAGAGGGACCCAGACGAGGCTATGCCTACGGGCAGAGTCACGTCTAGGGATGGAGACAAACACAATCCAGTGTATGCGGTGTTTACATGTATTATTTGCCCCATGCCTACGGGCTCGGATTCGACCAACATAAAACTCGGCGTCATGCCAATTCCTGCCTCGTGAGGAGATTGGAAAATACCAGCTGTTTTGTGTCAGGTATATCGCTATCTGGCTTACGAATGACAAAACCATTGTCTTCGAGGAGAGGGATACTAAGTCAAGACTCTCTTCAGTGATTTGATAGAGACTCGGTTGAGAAAAAAACAGACAAGCAATGTCCACGTTCGCCGAAGTTTTAAATGAGGAAATTTTGGACCAGTTGCCGGAGAGTTCGCGGTCGGGTTCCCCACGTTAAACCTGACCTTGCGTCACAACTCGTCTAAGTGAGGATTCATTGGTAAATACCGAGTCGGTTGGAGACTTTTTCAAATCTACTATGCAGGCGTCACGTAAAGTAGCCGAAGCCTTATAGGCAAAGTATCCTTATATGAATAAGGTATATAAAGTAAAATTATGCTATAATAATAGCCATATAATAGTGGTGTTATAATAATTTCCTCATCTCCTATACTAAATTTATTATAGCTGATCCATGTATGTTAAATGAAACTTATTTACTAATTCCACATCCTAAATTATCATGAAAGGATTCTGGGTACGTGCCAAAAATACTATCATCCCAGTTCCAGATGACAGGTCTGTTTTGGAAATTAGTCCTGTTTCTTGGAACACTTGATATGGAATATTGATTTTCTGTTCAATGTCTCTCATATACCAAAAATTGATACTTTTGTCATCCTCGGTACATTGGCCACCGCGGTGAATCCAGGATCGTCGTTGGCTATTGTAAGAGTCGTTTAGGATATAATAGCATGAAATGCTTTAATAATTAATGACCATAAATAGCAATCTCAATAACAGGGGACGGTAATTTTTTTTCTCCAACTTAATATAACAATGAAATGTGAAATTAAAAAAAAAGCATAAAAGACACGGCAAATTATATATCAAAAAGAAGGTATTTCTTGATTTAACTGGTGTCCTTACTGTCGATTGAAATTTTTAAAATAAATGTTTAAAAAATGTATTTTCAATAATAAATGTATACATCAAAATAGAACAACATAAATTATGATGGCTACACTAATGTTTGGAAATGGACGTTTCTATCAAACCAAATACTCTTCCAGTGGCCAATATATGAAGTTATGTAAATGATAATACAAAAATACATGAATAATTACGATATATATATATATATATATATATATATATATATATATATATATATATATATATATATATAAATTCTGGAGACAACATTTGTCCAGCATGACAGTGAAACACACTTCTTAACAACTGATCTAGCAATGGGTTCAATATAGACTCTTCCCTTCATATTAGCCTGGAACGTTAGTCAAAGGAAGCTCAACGTGTCACTTACGTAGACATCAGCATCAGCCATGTTGATGGAATGCAGAGAGAGCGTTCTCTCATATGATTAATATAGATATATTTACGTCAGTCTTAACTAAGCACAGGAAGATTGCGTTGTTTATGGAGCTCAGAGTTCTGCAACTGATGAGCGTATATATATATATATATATATATATATATATATATATATATATATAAATAAAACAGCATTTCTTACGTCAGTTGATTGTAATACACGGAAAAAACTTTCGTGAATATGAAAGGATTATGCTAAAAATAAGCAGACATGATGTTTGTAATTTATTTAATCAGACTTAAAAAATAATTTACTGCCTAAATACAATAATATAATTATATATATGAATCGTCATACACACACACTCACACACACACACATATATATATATATATATATATACAGTGGGGTTGGGTAAATGATCGATGTATGCATATAAAACTAAATAATATTCAATGGTTAAGAAAATATAACAATATTTAAATTTTCAGGGGTTCAAAAATTGATCGTACAGCATAACAAAAACATGTTTTCTCCATTTAATATTTTGTGGGAAATCCTTTATTAAGTTCAACAGCAACCAATCTCTTCCTGTGGTCTTTAATTAATGATTTGCATACTTTAATAGGTATTTTGTCCCATTCTTCTCTATAACGGATCATATTTTTCAAAAGCAGCCATAAATTCTCTATCTGGGTCATTGTAATTTGTTAAGCTTGTAATTAGCAAGCCATTTTTTCCTACTCTTAGTAGTATGTTGGTATCATTATCCTGCTGGAAGAACCAGTTAGGAGGAAACCCAAGATTTTTCTGCATTCATTCTACTGTCTATAATTGCTAGTTTCCCAACCCCTCGTATCGAAAAACAAACCCAAACAGTTGGTATGTTGTTCTTGGGTGCGTATGTTTCGCTGTCTTTCCTCCATATATGTTTCAGATAATTGCGAACGAACAACTCAATTTTACTCTCATCTGTTCAAAGAAATCTTTCCCAATCAGAATTTTCGTTACCTTTATGCTCTGTCGCAAATTTCAACCTGGTATCTCTATGCCGTTTCAGAAGGAGTGTTGTCTTTCTTGGGGAGCAAGAATTTATACTGTCTCTGCGTAGTTCATTACTAATTGTTTGCTTAGTTAAGTTAACTCCTGAAAAAATCAGTTCATTCTGAAGGTGTTGTCTGATGGCCATTGCATTATTTTGGACATATCGTATCAATTTTCTTCGTAATCTGGGAGTGATCTTCCTGGGAGCACTGGGTCTGCCTTTGTTCTCAACAGTATTACGTCTTTAAATCTTGCCATAAATGAATCATTTGTTGAAAAAGGTATGATCCTGTAACTGGAGATGTTTCTGTAACATTTTCCATTGTTCCCTAGCTTAATAATTAGGTCCCTTTGATCTCAAGTCATTTCCTTACATCTAGCCATTATTAGAACCGTTATCAGGGAACAGTGACTGCAGAATAATCCAATTTTGAAGTGAATGTTGCAATAGAGTTACCGAGAATATTCTAGAACTATTGAGAATCTTCTACTTTGAGGTACAACCAAAATCTACCGTTTTATTATGCAAAAATGAATACTGTACGAATACTTTTCCGCTTTTCGAAAAATAATAAATTGCATAATGATCACTTATCGATGAATTTCTAATTTTAAATTACAGATTCTGATTTTATGCCCGAAATACATATAAACATTTTTATTCGAGGTTTTCATTCGCTATAAGTGAGAATAAGAAGCATTTGTTTGTTGCACGATCACTTCTTCAACCCCGCTATATATCTTGGAATATATATATATATATATATATATATATATATATATATATATATATATATTCCAAGATATAAAGAAATATTATTTTATCAATCCAACATGTTATACCCGTATTTGAGTAGTGGTTCCGTTTCTTTATTAAACAATATATTTATTTTAGTGAATTGATCTGTTTATACCAGAAATCTTTTTTTTCAAATATACACCTGTCAGTAGGATTCGAACCTGCGTCCTACAAGAAAGTGGGAACAGTCATTAGAGTCGAGGCGTTTTTACAGATTGAAGTACAGAGGACATAGCCGTGAGCGTACCGTTGAATTTTGAATTTAAGCGAAATTTATCAAATGATAGATCTCTCGAAAATGTTTTTTTTTCTTTCTGATGAGTTTCGTATCCAATCGATGAGCAGATTAGTAAAAGTTTCGAACGGAATTTTTTCTTACAGGTACTATTCAACCTAGCCTGGATGATTACGTTTTCTGTAGCTGAAACGGTTAGTGTACTTCCGTCTTCTCAAATATGAGCATCAATTAAAAATGACGATTAAGTTACTGTGAATATGTTTTTTTATTTAATTTTTCTTGCGTTCATGCAGGTGTTTTCTTTCCTAGACAGAAAATGTGTAAAACATTTCCAAAAGTTCTGCTTTCGTCTATTCTCTTAGCTATTATCAATGATGAGTTTTATTTCATTTTTAACTGAATGTTTGTATGTGTCTGAAGGTAAATGAATGTTTCATTTTCTAAAAACTTTTAGCATATTGTGGCCCTGTAAGTTCCAAATATTATTTTATGGTTGCTTTTCCTTTTTCATTATTAGGTCTTCCATTATTTTTAATGTCTTTTTTAAATGTGGATGAGGCTATTATATTTTTATTATCTTCTACTATGTTTCAATGAAGTTTTGTAGGTGTTCGTGTTTGTTTAAATGAGTCCTAATTAAGCTATGGTTCGTATGTGTAATGCGATATTTCTAACAAAAAATTGGCTTGTTAATAATTAACATGAATCTGGCATTTTAGAAGTTGTTGATGCAGTTGTATTTATCAGTATCTGCAGTATTGCTAATACTTACTTAAGAAAGAAATAGTCTCATCGATGAGGTAGTTAGGAAAACCATTCGTAACTAGCGTCTGTTTTACATTATTGACTGCTTTAAGTAGAAGCGAACGAGAGTATGGATTCCCGTGCTCTCAATCGGGAAGTGAGTATTCATTCTTATAATTAAGGTGGCAGGAGTTTCCGCTAGTGAGAATGAAATGATGAATGTGTTGTTATTGAATTCTACGTGAATGACTAAAATAGGAGTTTATTTTGTTGACTAAGTTCATAGATAAAATTTTCGAAAAGGTTTTTGAGATTATCAACTTCCTGTTTTTTTTTCTTTTAAATAAAAAAATATATTCTGCATAACGGATATATATTGAGTTTAGTAACTTTTTTAATTATCCTGTTTCTATCTGGGACAAGTAATATTTGGAGAAGCAAGGGTCATGTGAATTTCCATATTAACACCATTACCTTGGCATTTTGTCCGTAGGAAGAGATATTTGTTGTGCAGGCATACAATAATGTTTTAGGATATTTAGTTTGATGGATGGGGTTTGAATGGAAATATTTTATGCACAGATTTAATGATCATGACGATGTTTTCCATAACAGGGACAAATAACGTCGAGTGACTCTAAAATACTTTGGTCAAATTGGATAGCTTTTTTTTTTTTAATTTTCGAGGAATTCTTGGGTTGATGTTATGATATAATTAATAAGGTAAATAAGGATTAATGATATCGCTAAGGAATTTTGTGAGCTTGTAAATAGGGGTTGGGGTTTGCAAATTGAGAGATCTTTGTGGGTGTCCGGTTTTATGTATATTTATATTTTTATAGGAATCCTGGTTGATAATCTCTGATGATTTTTTTTCAAGGAATCTACATCACCATCGTTTGATTTTATATGTTATGACGGATCTTTTTAGAGATGTGTTGAAATTTTTATAATGATTCGCTTTGTCAAACATTATCTATGTTAGATTTCTCGGCTAGATGTTAGAATTGTGGTATAATTATTTTGCAGCAGTTTTGAGTTTTGCTTTTTAAACTATTTTTGTAGTTATTGGAAGGACAGCTGTCCCTGTGCTTTGTGAGAGTTCGCAAGTTTGAATGGGCTGTTATTACGCTGCTAAGCCAAAGTTTGAAGAGTAAATGGTGTAGAATTTGATTTTCGGTTTTCATTATGATGAGGCCAAATTTAGTTTGGAGATGGAAATTTGTTTCCTTCTAGTCTTTTATTAGTTTATGAATGGTTAGGTTTATATATTTATCGCTGCTAGTTGGTAGTCCTAGGTTGCAAAGATTTTTGTTACTATTTTTATGAGTGTAAGTTCGTCTTCGTTAATAATTTGTTTGATATGGAACAACACTTCTTTATAGTCAAGTCGTTCACTCTCTCTCTCTTTCTCTCTCTCTCTCTCTATATATATATATATATATAATGTTAAAAGGTTTTCATGTTAATATTTTCACTGTCATTCAACGAAAATATTATTAGAGCGACACCGCTGCCAACGGTCCTCGGTGACAAAGAAGAAACTGACTAGTCTCGATATAGAGTCGCTACCCAGAAATTCCGTGGTGACACTCATCCAAGTATACATGATCTAATGGATTATTCCCCCCAGAGCCACGTCTTTCTTTTTCCCCGAAACGCTACATTTTAGAGCACTGGCTGGGTCAAGCAAGGATATACAAATAGTAGGATTTGGGGATTTAGGCAAATCATTATAGAAATTCATCGAGACTAGAAGAATCCTCAACAGAATGCTAAAAGCCCTGGATAGCCGTTTCGTCCTAGTTTTGGAACTCATCAGTGGTGTGCATCCACTACTGAAGCCCGTTGGTAGAGTTGGCATGTTGCTTGCGTTGTATCGAAACGTTTCGAGTTCGATCTGTGTGTGTGACGTTTCTAATGTGTGTGTGTGCATTCTGTTGTTCTTCTTGTACATGTTTGTACGTATATATATATATATATATATATATATATATATATATATATGTGTATGTGTGGTGTAATTTTAATACAACACATAATCAGATAATGTATATATATATGTATATATATATATATATATATATATATATATATATATATATATATATATATATATATGTGTGTGTCTGTGTCTGTGTGTGTATGTATGTGTATATATGTTTGTACAATTTTAATACAACACATAACGTATATATATATATATATGTGTGTGTGTGTGTGTGTGTGAAGTATATATAATTTATATATATACATATAACATCATTTGTTAATATATATATATATATATATATATATATATATATATATATATATATATATATATATATATATATATATATATATATGTGTGTGTGTGTGTGTACATACATGTTTGTCTACCGTCTTCAGGTGAAAGTGGAATTTTTACATATTATTAAAAATATATATATATATATATATATATATATATATATATATATATATATATATAAATATATGTGTGGTGTACAATTTAATGCCACACATAATCAGTTAATGTACAGTTTATATATATATATATATATATATATATATATATATATATATATATATATATATATATATATATCATGTTGCGCTTGCGTAAATATGAAATATTGCATGTGTTTTTTTTATATCTATTCAGTTCGGGTTTGAATTTTTCTAAATATGTACTGTTTTATATATGCAATATTTATTTATGTTCGTCAATTTTTTTGTACAACCAAAACGTTTCCCTCTTCTTTTTAATATATATATATATATATATATATATATATATATATATATATATATATATATATATAATATATATATATATAATGTACGTTACGCTAAATTAAAACTTATAAATGCTCTGCAAAACGAAATCCTGCCTGAAAAACCTTCATAATATTTTGAAAAACAGTGGAAATGCATCAAATATTGCAATAGTTTTGTTAACCCTTGCGAGGTGCAAAACTATCACCAGTTTACAAATAATATGACTAAATCACAATGTCTCATAAAACATTCAATAGTGAAAATTTACAAACCTTAAGCAAACAGATGTTGAAGAAGGAAACAAACCGACAAATCTGATTCATATTGTATTTAATCTTAAAATCTAATTTGAATTTGTCATGTCAGATTGCTTACCAGATGCTTAACCTACCGTTCATTGACAATCCCGTTGATAACGTCTAGACATTCGGTAGTTTGTGATGGCTACATTTTCTTTCCAAGATAATAACTCACAAGCGTCACTAAAAAGCCAAATTGACAAGTCACGGTATCGATGTTAGTGTACATTAGATTTTCTACGACTTATGAATTATTCACTATTCATGTATTGTGTAAGACTGACGGGAATAATAGAACAAAATAAATGTAATTTTAGGACAAATAATCTGAGGGGAAAGATGTACATTCGAATGATGTGAGCTTCGATTTTAGCAAAGATTGGCGACTATTGTTTGTAAGCGACATAAAAAAACGTTTTTAAAAATCGTACATAAAACTGAGCATCTTGAAGAAGAAGAAGAAGAAGAAAATGAAGAAGAAGAAAATGAAGAAGAAGAAAAAATGAAGGAGAAAATGAAGAAGAAAATGAAGAACAAGAAGAAAATGAAGAAGAAAAAAAGAAGAAGAAAAAAAGAAAATTTAGAAGAAGAAAATGAAGAAGAAAATGAAGAAGAAGAAAATGAAGACGAAAATGAAGAAGAAACTGAAGAAGAAGAAAAAAGAAAAAGAAGAAGAGAATGAAGAAAATGTAGAAGAAGAAAATGAAGAAAAATGAAGAAGAAGAAAAAAAAAATGAAGAAGAATAGAAGAAGAAAAAGAAGAAGAAAATTAAGAAGAAGAAAAACAAAATGAAGAAGAAAAAGAAGAAATTGAAGAAGAAGAAGAAGAAGAAGAAGAAGAAGAAGATAATGAAGAAGAAGATGTAATTGAAGAAGAAGAAAATGAAGAAGAATTTGCAGATGATGATGAGGAAAGATGATGATGATGATGATGTTTTGGTTTGGCGCATTGACTTATAAAATATTCTTGCAAGTCTTTTAAACATTGTTCGTGTATGCCATCACTGCTGCAAATTAGGGAGCTTACTAATATTATGAATGTGAGTTTTCTTTTTTTTTTGTAGTCAAATTTTAAAAAAAAAACACAAACCGTAACGAGCTATTGTAGTTTTAACTATTTAACTCCAAATTGTAGAAGAGGAATAATCTGGATTAACGATTAAAATGAATGATGAGGAAAAACATGGAACAGAAAACCTGACAGAATATTAAGTTGAGACGTTATTCTCTTTTAGGTTGGCAATAAAATTTGTAGAAATGTTCTGTTTGGTGTGTATTAAATTATGATATATGACACAGCGCATATGTATTTCTTTATATTATAATTATTTATTTTTATCATGTATTCTTTTTTGTTTGACTTACTTTATTCTATCGGTCCTGAATTACTTTAAACAGCGTGACTGGTAATGCAATTCGGAATCTCGTTTTGTGGTAGTGAGATATTCATGTCTGCTGTATTGAGAATCAAGTCGTCATGCCTATCTGGGGGCAAAGGGCACACTAGCACTTGCATTACATATATTAAGGCGTTAAAAGTGTAAGAATTCATCTATTTTAACTGTGATGAATTACCATCATTTAAGGACGACTACATCATATTATCTTCATTAAAGCAGTCCTGTTGTCTAAAAGTCTATTGTACTTGCAAATGTAGAAAATGACAAGAAAGACAAATCTGAAGAAACCAAATTAACAAAACTTCGGATTTCTAAAAGACATAAGAAGTAATTGATTTTATGAACGAAAAACTGATGTTGATGTGATCAGTGATATAATGTAATAAACCAAATAATAATATCATAGATAAACGAAGAAAAGTGGCTCTCTTTACCTTGTAGTGATAAGAACAATCAAAATATAAGTAGTGAAAAACGAAGAAAACTTATTCAAGAATATTTTTCAATGTTGGGGACGTAGTAACAACTGTACTCAGAAGCGATAAAAAAGTATCAGGGAGATTGAAAATCGACAGTTTTGAATATTTCGGAGAGTAAAACATCAGTCTAATTGTACTTGATTATTACCTTGGAAATAATCTTTGTTTTTTGTCATAAATAGAATATATGATATATATATATATATATATATATATATATATATATATATATATATGAAGAAAGTAATTTTATTTCAATACAAAAGTAAAGGATAAAATAAATCGATTCAACACATCTTAAGAGAGTAAAAATGATATTTACTATTTCTAGAGAAAGTGCGGCTCAAGGCATAGAGTTCGACAACACAGTCTGAACAGATCTGTTCGACTGTTTTGTTTTGTTTTTTGTTTCGTTTCACCCCAAGCAAGGCGGGAAGCCACTAAGACGCAAGGGGTTTCATAAAATTAGGAGCAAGATCAGATAGGACTGATAGAAGAAAAGATGAGGAGAAGGGTAGTGGATAGATCAAGGCAACTGGAGTTGTCGATTGACATTACATTTGAATAGTTGGAGATTATAGCTATCAGGGAAACTGGAATAGGGAAGGGAGTTCCACAGGCGAGAGTTGCGAGACATGAAGTTATTGGAGTAGAAGGGACGGCTACATTTAGGAGTTTCGACAGTGAAGGGTTCAGAGCGACATGCCAGCCTCGTAGGGCGCTTGAACTCATGAAGTCTGGGAACAAGCGAATGCAGCTCCTCGGAGCAATTGCCATGAAAGTATTTGTAAAACAGACACAGAGAGGCGACGGCACGTCTGTGAGAAAATGACTGTAGATGAGATGCCAGAGTAGGGCCAATTATATTACATATTCGCCTCTGGATCCTATCGAAAACCCCGAGGCAAACAGAAGGGGCTCCAGACTATATATGGCAGCAATACTCCATGCAAGGGCGAATTGTTGATTTTTAGATCTGAAGGATCGATTCCGGGGAGAAAAGTTTCCTTGCGCGGCACAACTTTTCTTGCGGTGGACGAAGCAATTGACTCAATGTATTTGTTCCATCTCAGGTCAGCCGTCAACGTGAGACCAGAGAGTTGCTCTCGAGATGTTGAGCGTCAGACATTCTAATGGAGGCCGGGGAAGGATCTCTGTGGTGATTAATAAAGAACAGTTTTGTTTTTGAAGCATTAAATTTGACCAGCCAATTCCTGCCCCAGTTCACAACCGATTGGAGGTCCTTTTCGAGATGCACGGCCAGGTTAGTTTTGTCAGTGACACTAGATTTGTTTTTGAGGCAGGAATAAATTGTGGTGTCATCCGCGTAGATACCAACTTGGGAGGTTATGGCGTCAGGAAGTTCATTTATGTAGATAAGTAATAGAGTGGGGCCTAGGACGGAGCCTTGAGGAACACCTGCGTTTGTGGGATAGGAACTGGAGGAGAATCTGGTGAGAACGACCTTCAATTCACGGTTTGACAAGAATGATTGTATTAGGTTATACAATCGACACGTAATGCCATTACCCTGGAGTTTGCGAAGAAGGCCGGCATGCCAAACCCTATCAAATGCTTTGGAGATGTCTAGGGCCACGGCACGAGCTTCCCCGTTATTTTGAAGAGCTTGGTAGACATTTTCAGTGATGGCCGCAAACACATCAGCTGTAGATCGGTCAAACCGGAAGCCATATTGCTTGTCTGAGAGCAGATCATGGGATGTGAGGTGGTTAACTACCTCGGTATTGATTAGGGTTTCGAAGACTTTGCCGAAGAGGGGTAGGAGACTGATAGGATGGTAGGGACAGAGCGATCGCCAGAGTTCATGAAGACAGGAACAATGGAAGAGGACTTCCAGCAGTCAGGAAAAAAAGATTCCCTGTGGCAGTAGTTGTATAGTTTAGGAAGGGCGGGCACCAGCTCAGGCGCGCATTTCTTCAAGACAATGGCTGGTACCCCATTTCCACCACTAGCCTTGTTGGGGTCTAAATTGGAGATAACGTCCAATACAAAAAAGACGGTGTTAAATGTAACCCACTCAATAGTGCCTCAGTTCTAAGAGGGAAGTCGGGTATGGGTACACCGGAAGAGTCGAGCGTCGAGTTGAATGAAAATTTCCGAGCAAAGCATTCAGCCTTGTCGGCAGAGGAGATCAGGACTTCGAACTGGTTGAACAATGGAGGTATAGAGGGTTTGCAATTGTTCAATACGCTCTTGCAGAGACGCCAATAATCTTTGGAGCCATATTAGCGAGATGCAATACGCTCCTTCATCCGAGCAGCAAATAGTGACTGAACATCGTTGAGGACACACTTACACTCGTTACGGGGATGAAAGCGACGATTCCAGCTTTAACCCAGGATGAGACATCAGAAGCACATTCTTGAACGGGGAGCGTAAAGACACCATCTCAGGGGACATTGCGGAGGAAATCACGGAACGCGTCCCAGTCAGCTCGTTGATAGTAGAACGAAGTTCTGGTGGTAGGAGGTCCTTTGCAGGGGGTGGAGGTGAAGGAGATGTTAACAGATACTACCGCATGATCAGAGTTACCAAGAGGGCGGAGTTGCGTGGCGCTAGAGCACTCGGGGATGGAGGCAAAACACAGATCAAGAAGACAGGCTTTACCTTCCCGGTTGAAGGCAAAACGAGTGGGGAAGTTAACTATCTGCGTGAGTGTTTGAGAGACTGAAAAATAGAGCGTTTGAATTCCTGCGTGGTCAGTAGTAGCATTCTTAAGCCCCATGGTAGGATGGGCGTTAAAGTCACCAAACACAAATATGTGAGCAAACGGTGGAGGCAGAGCCTTGTCTATGCTGTCATAAATGCTATCGAGTATACCACATTTTTGAGAGGATGGAGAGCGGTAAAGGAAGAAGAGATAGCTTAGCGCATTGAGAAGAGACAGTCGGAGACACATGTACGACTGGTCTGGCGATTCGAGAGAGAACTCTCTGGCAAGAGGGAGATGGTCCTTGACATACACACAGAGACCGTGCATGTGGGTTATAGAGTCTTTTCTGAGGAGAGGAAGGTAGCCTGGGATAGAGAGATCAGAGGAGGGGATAGACGAGAAAAGGTTGGTATCACAGAGAGCCAGTATATCCGGACAGTTTTCAGTGAGGAAATATTCCATGTTGCAGAAGTTTGTTCTAATGCCACGGATGTTGGAGAACGAAATGTTAAGGGGTTTAGGTGATTTTTGAGTGGCTGGTTTAGGATTACTTTTTCGGTCTTTGTAAGTCATGTGGAATTTTGGTTGGAAGATGAGAAGGCCCGAAGTAAAAGAAGCAGACATATTCGACCGTGACGTGGGCAGAAAGGAGTTGGCACAACCTGCATCATAATGTGGCCTCACGGTTGCCCACCGGAGGTGACTGCAGGGACACCTTTGCATGCGTGCGCGACATGGCACTACAAACACCCCGGTATTATACAACAGTTGATCAGAGCGGCCGCTCAAGACGCTACGCAAGAGTTAAGGCTACTAACTACCAGTCGGAAACAGCAACCAGAGAACTGTCAACCGTGTACCCTCAGAATGAAGAGGTGATGCCACAGACTTCACACATCACGGGAGAAATAGAGCTGCACTAATACAGAGGCCAGAGAGAGAGAGAGAGAGTACCTAAACAAGAAACAAGGCGTAAGCCTCTACTCAAGTCCAAGAGAAGGGGGAGGAGTGTTGACCGGGCGGTAGGAAAGCCTACCTACTCCTATTACACATAACACATACAAGAACGATAAAAACAGAGGGAACCATTAGAGGGGGAGGTAATTTGCAAAGAGTCCTGGCTGACACTTGAATTTTACCCTTTCGCAACATTGTTTTAACTTTAAGTACCATTGTCTATTCTAAAAAGAAATTGAAGAAAATAAGGTTATCCGGATTTATTGAAATGTCATAATAAATGCCCCAACATACGTGGCAGCGAGTGTTAGTCCGATTTCTTCCTCATGGTAACAAGAGAATATACGGCTTACTTTAAGTCCAAGAATCGACCTGGTGGAGGGGGATCAAGGGCCAATCCTCCGCCCTCACCAAATAGTGGGCTTGGGAAGAATGCTTTCAATAAAATTAAGAACAACAGGAGAAAGAAACGGCGAAAACGATTCCAAGTTCAGAAAATTTATCAAGGAAGAAGAATCGACCACTAAATCCTGAGAATACTGACGAGGCACTTTCGCTTTTAGCCAAAGACATTCAATTTTTTCAATTTTTTTTTTCTTTCGAACCGGGATTTTTTCTTTCGAAACGGATTTCTAACAAGACCATCAAATAGGTTAGAATGATTAGGACAAAATGTGTTACTATGGGCAAATACACTGACGAGTAGGGGGAGAAAAATAAAAAAATAAATAAAAATAAAATAAAATTTAAGGATTTAAAAACACCATGTGAAGTATGATCACAAAATTTTATTACTAACGTTAGGGCAAGTTTCCTGATATCAAAACAAGGCAAATGTCAATTTAATAATATGTACAAAAGGTTATCCTTGTACATCAACACAGTAACTCTTAATAAATATTCAAAATCTACTCATTTTGCTTCAAAAACGCATGAGATCTTTGAATCAGTACCAGCGGAACATTTCGAATACACCTGCAAGTTGCCAAAAGCAATCGGAGGCACCCATGACATTTTGATGAAGAGTCTCTGCATTATTAATGTCTGCTGCATAAACCAATTGTTTTAGGTGGCCCCACATATAGAAACCCAACGGATTGAGTTTGGGAAAAACGGACAGATCATGGAACAGGTCCTCCCCTATCTATCCGAATTTCTTGGTTAATGTCAGTCAATGCATATATATGTATACTCTTACGTATACAGGGTGTATAAAAGTAGGTTTACAATCTTTGCAGTTGTGTTTCTGAAGCTAAGACAAGAATAAATGTCCTGAAATCTCTGTAAATCTTTCTGTTTTGAGTTATTACGTTTAAAGAAAGATTACGGCAGATAGTGCCGTTTTGCATTGAAGATTAGGTTACAATTGTTATTCATGTACATTTGTGACAAATCTGTCTTCAATGTTTAACACATATAGGATTGCGACAACAGAGAACTGTTTTGTTTACGAATGGCAGCATATTCATTTCGTTAGCTGGTATATATGATTTTTTTACATGCGGCCGTACAAATGGTAATGAACCGCGAGGCTACACGACTCTACCTGATTGCGTTTTCAGACATAAGGCAGCTGATTTATCCCACCATTGGTGCTGCTTATAGTCGCGTTGCTGACACAGGATCCGTGGCACCAAAAACTATGGATCGAGGAAGACCGAGATCCGCTCATACGCAAAAACATAAAGAACACATTCTACACGCAAAATGGTCCAAGCTTGTCGTGCATCTGATAATAACGCATGGAAGACACTTCAAGAAGAGTTCATCTATCAATATCATTTATTACGTTGGCAGGGTCATTCGCCCTATGATCACTCACCACAGAGGACATTTGGCGACACATTGTTCCTCTCATCAGACTTGTTTACGGATGAGGCAACATTTGGTAGAGCTAGAAAAATAAATTTACACAACTAACAATTCTAAGCGTATCGGAATCCCCACGGTAAAATACTGGCTAGACACTAGCACCAGTTTACGATTAAATGGGTGCGCTTGTCTGGTAGGTTTATACGTTCTCTAGCGCGTCTTACAGGAGTTGTCTATAAGGACTATATTTCGAAAAAAAAAAAACAACCAAACCTGCTAGATGATGTAACTGTGATAATATGAACTCGCATGTGGTTCATGCATGATGGTGCTCCAGCACATTTTAGAAACATTGTTCGCGATGCACTGGCTGACATTTACCAAGAAATTCAGATAGATAGGAGAGTACTTGTTCCATGATCAGTCCGTTTTCCAAACCTCAATCCGTTGGATTTCTATATGTGAGGCCACCTAAAATATTTTTTTTTATGCAGCAGGCATTAATAATGCCGAGCGGCTTCATCAAAATGTCATGGGTGTTTCCGAATCCTGTTGGCATCATGTATTTGAAATGTTCCGCTGGTAATGATCCGAAGATCGCATGCGTGTCTTGAAGGAAGCGGGGTACA